>OY754966.1:14252439-14839939 GCA_963576475.1 Molanna angustata | reverse complement strand
TCCACCTGTAAACAATATACCGTTAAGTACTAGAGTCACTAGAAGCCAAACAAAACGCAATAATGACGTCATTGGGGAAACCCACCCCTCCACTAACACTTGACGCGGCTTCCTTTCAAACTTTCACTTGGTAGTAAGCTTTCGACTCGAACGGACGTGCGTGCACTATCCCTCGAGACGAAAATTTATTAACAAGGCGCCTTTAGAAAATGTCTGATGAGATTCAGACGAAACGTCGGCAGACGACTGATTCTCTCGGGAATCATAATTTGACGCGGGTTATCCCCAAAATACTTAATAATAACATATATATATATATATATATATATATATATATATATATATATATATATATATATATATATATATATATATATATATATATATATATATATATATATATATATATATATATATATATATAGTAAATATATGCTGCGAAGCATCTAAGTTGGTGTTTTTTGGCTTCAAAGTTAGAAAAACCGTGAAAAACATAGACCCTGCATAAAAATCTTGCGTGTCTTGGCTTGATACTTTGTCGATAGGTTTAAAGAATAAAATTCTCTTGAACAAATCTCTTGACGGATGGATTATCTCACAGATCCAAACTGAAAACAAAATAAATTAAAACCTGTGTCCTCACCGGGAATCGCACCTGAGACTTTTGCTTAGAAGTCAGATATCTTACCAACTGATCCATGAAAGTCGACTCATAACTCTTTTGTGTTATAAACTACATTTTTCTCGATTTAATATCATATCAAATACTTATCAACTACGTATATGCAATTGAATTATTTTTTAACATACATACATAGAATAATAACATACATATTTTATAGAAATTGATCTTTGATAAATCGCTTATTTTTATCCCTTAAAATATGCTGAGCCAAAATCTATTTTTTTTGTCTCGGTTCAATTATTCCTTCTTTTTTTTGTTTTATCTTTTTAGTTCAACTTTTATTTTCTTTTTGTTTTCCTACATATATGTATATGTGTATTTTAAACTTTCTTTTTAACTGTGCAAAGTAATGTATTTTTTTATAATTTTAATGGTCAGGAGACGTTGATTGTACATACCTAACTATACACAATAGCCATTTGGGAGATAGATATTGGAGCACTGGAGATACTATGTTTTTGTTTCATGTTTTTTTTTGTGTTGTTCAGTGTTCTGTTGGCGTCTCTGTATATTAAATGAATAAATAAATAAATAATAATAAAACTATAGAATACTCATTCCCATACAATACCTCGCTGAAAAAGTGAAGCCGTTTTATTGGCCGGCTCGAATCAATATATGTATGACTCAGCTGCTAGACATTGGTCGTATATTACTACTCGTTATGACTGCGTAAATAATTTTGCAACCAGTTAAAAAATTCCCTATTTGGAGTACGTATCACGCAGACGGCCAAATGATTACTGAATGCAAAGAGTATATAATACCTACGGGTAACTGAATGCTTGTAGCAAAATGTTGACCAAATTTGTCAACATAAATCAATTTCCTAACATTAACGATATAAAGCAATCGCGTTTACTGCAGGCTAAGTATTAGTAAGTATTCTATATGATTATTGTTCTATGCATACCTATTTAATATTTTATTCTTGTAAAAGTATTTTTTGTAAATGTACTGATAAGCATAAAGTCTATTATTAAATAAATATTTCGAAATTTGAATGTCGATATATGCGCGCAAAGCGTTGCTTTGGTTGTCACGCAACAGTAATATAACAACAACCCACTAACGCAACGAAGGGAAGGGACAGAAATTGCTTTTAACTCTAAAAATTTTCCCAACGTTAATTTTTGTCTTTATTTATGATCCCAGGTTGTACGGTGGTTTCACACTTTTTGCCACTGAGCTCGGATATTATCAACAACTTGGCTAATTCACCAACTTGGATTAATTTATCGTTCAACTTAAAAATCTAACATCGGATGTTCAAGTAGAAACTACGGAACTGATTTTTTTTCATTTTTGCATGAAATTTTGTGTCAATATGGTTAATGGTTTAGTATGATAGTGAATGGATCATGCTAAAAATCAGCTTCTGGAAGCTTGTTCTCCTGCAACATAGCTGAGCTTTTTGAGATCTTTTTTTTCCTTTTGAGACCGAAAAGTTATTTTTCTTTTTTTCAGTATATTTTCTCTTGCTTCAACTTTTTGTTTCAATAGATGTTTCATTATTAGTCTTCACCGTATTTATTGAAATATAATTATTATCGAAGCATCAATACTTGTGCTTGTGAGAAAAATATTATAATTTTCTTCGTCATATACACAAAACCGTAATAAAAAATCTCTTCTGATACGTAAGATTGAAGAATTATCAAAATGTTTTTTTAAGAATGTATAATAATCCTTGAAAAAAGAACATAATATGCATTATATTATTTTATACCATTTAATTGCCCATCACCAGGAATCCACTATCATTTAAGTTACCAATATGTAAAACAAACTATTTACATAATACATTTATTCACAGAACTTGTAACAATTTTAATGTGATCTTTAAGAACAAAGACCTATCTAATATGTATATTGTTAGATTCAAATCATCAGTAGTCACTGAAAGGCTCTGTGGCTTCTGATGAGTCGTGTTTTTGCAAGCTCTCCTCTTTCTCTTTTCGTCCAATTCCTAATATCCTTTCCATTCCTTTCCCTATAAAACTGATACAACAATTTACATAAAATTGATTATTTCTGTTAACTTATTTGGTCCACTAAAAGAGTGTCATATTATTAATGTATAATTTGTTAAAAAGACTGTATGTTTACAAAATAAAATAAAATAAATTATCATACATCCCTAAATATGAGATAATCCTTGTGCTACAGGTAAAAAAATAGTTACCGACCAAATATCTCAAACTAGAATCATAAAATGAGTAGTAAAATTTATCGTTCATAAAGTGCAGTGTTTAAAAAATGTCCTAATTAGTTTCTTAAACACATAACAACATACAGATGAAATAAGATGAGTCATTCAGATGTTTCTCCCCCTTGTTTGTGAACAAGAAAATGAGTCTTGCCTTTTTAACAAGTATTCCCAGCTATTATCAGAAGATATATTATTGTGTGGCAATACGGACAAGTTGCCGACTCTGGGGTGGGAATTAATGTGATAAAAGAGAGAACAAAAAATAAAGTTTTATTACCTTATCATTGTGTACCGGTGCCAGTTTATATTTAATGAAACAAAGCCATTCGAAGCTTTATTATTCCTCGGTTTAATTTTTTTATTCTCTTTGAGAGGTGGAAATCCTTACTGGCGTTCTGTTAAAGGTACCTACCTACGTTTATCAGAAGCCTTCCTTCCTTTATAATATTCACTTTTTCTTCTTCTTGACATTTTATGTCGTCGTTAGAGTTTCATTCATTCAATTTTATTTTCACACTACCCATTAAAAATATATCGCTTTCTCCACCACCACTCGTCCATACTGTCGTCTTTAGTAATCGTCCCCGTCTCAGAACGCTAGAATTAACAATCTTCTTCTTCTTCTTCTTCTTCAGCCAGTTTTCATCCATTCTTGGACATTCTTGGACTTTGATCCTCCACAATTCCCTGTCTTGGGCACACTGCATCCATCTCCCTCCGGCACATTTCTTGATGTCATCAGACCACCTTGCCTGGGGTCTGCCAACACCTCTTCGGCTTGTTCTCGGTCGCCATTCTAAGATCTTTTTGGTCCATCGTGAATCCTGGCATCTGGCAATATGCCCAGCCCAGCTCCACTTAAGGCCAGCAACCCTTTCCGCTACATCGGCTACTTTGGTTCTTTGTCTTATCATGACATTCTGAATTCTGTCCCTTATTGAAATACCCAGCAACTTTCTCTCCATAGCTCTCTGTGTCACTAACAGCTTGTGCATTATTCTTTTTGCTAGGACCGATGTTTCCATTCCATAAGTAAGCACTGGGAGAATACATGGGAGTATTTACGGGATTTCAGAATGTATGATAATTTTCCAAAAGCTGCCCAGGCAAGGCCACGTCTTCTCTCTATTTCTGCCTCTTGATTTTCTTTGGCAAGCATCACGGTATGGCCTAGATATATGTATCTGTCTACTCTTTCAATTTGCACTCCATCTATTATGATGGGGAAGGACTCTTCTGCGTTACTCATCATTTTGATGAGTAACCTCGAAGATGTCTTCAAAACTCTGGATTGGTCTAAGAAAGGTATAAATATAAACGGCGAGTATCTCAGCAATCTACGGTTCGCAGATGATATTGTCATATTTGCCAAGGGTGAGGAGGAATTGAAAACTATGCTGACAGAAATAAATTCAGCCTGTGTGAACGTTGGATTGAAGATGAACATCTCCAAGAATTAACAATATCCAAAATGAAATACACGAAAAGTCTTGTAAATCTAAAAGTTTCACTTACATATAATCTCGGTGACATGATATTTTTTTTAATAAAATAAATTTAATACGAAAAATACAATACTATTTACCGTAGGTACACTACTTTATTTCATTCTTAAGAAAACATTTAAGGCTTGCGCTGGGAAAGTAATTAGGTACACTGGTGCTAAAAAAATATGAATATCAAAAAAATATACTATTAAGAATGACCTCCATAGAAATTGTACAGTAAAACAATAAGTATAGAAAATAGTGAAAATTTGTAGCGAAAATTGTATCAAAGCAAACTTTATATTTTTTCGCTGTCGGGAGGCGAGGACGAATATTTATTTATTTATTTACTTCACGTACAATACTGTGTGCAATGGCGGGTTTATTGCCACAAGGCAATTTATTCCAACCAACTAAAGCTACGTGAGGCCATAGATAGTGTAGTGGTAGGTACACGTAACATTATTAAGAGTAAGCAATGGTATTTAAGGGCATACTTCGCAGACGGCCGTCCATCCAGTTTCTAGGAACTAATATTGTCTTTCGAGACCAAGTCACCTGTCTCGGAGTTATTCTAGAAAGGGGACCGAGTTTCAAAAATCATGCCAAATCATGTGTAGATAAGGCTAAGTTTGCTTTCATTAAAATAGGACACCTCGCCAAAGCAAGCTGGGGTCTGCAATTTCCTATCGCCCGCCTTTTCTACAAAGCCGTTTATCTTGGCATCGCTTGCTATGCGGCAGGCTGTTGGTCTAACGCCTGCGAGTTTCAGCATATTCGAAGAACCTTGCTTTCAGGCCAAAGATTCGCTCTCATTGCACTATCCAAAGCTTACAGAACAAGCCCCACCGAAGCCCTGCCAATTTTGACAGGCTTAACCCCCCTTGATCTTGAAATTCAACGTAGAGGTGCTATTTTCAATTTATTGCGAGGCCGTCCTTCTGTCGTCGGTGACACTTCTTTTCACCCCCCTGAAAGTCGAATGTCTCGAAGCTCAATTAAGAGAAACGTGAGCGACACTCTACTAAACATTTGGCAAAACCGCTGGACGACCTGTCTAGTTGGTAGAGTTACCTTTTTATTTTTTCCTGACGTGAGGTCGCGACTGAAATCTCCTTGGGTTGTTCCAGACTTTTGGACTTCTCAATTTCTCACAGGACACGGTAACTTTAAAAGCTATCTCCATCGCTTCAACATTGCTCCCTCTTCCTCATGTCAGTTTTGTCAATGTCCGGACCAAACTTCGGATCACATCCTTTGGGAGTGTTCCCACCCAATTGTGTCCTCTTACAGATCGGAGCTCCTCGTTGCTGTCCGTGGGCCTCTTCAAGGTCCCATTGGACATGCGGACTTAGTGATCTCGAAGAACAATTACAAAGCCTTCAAACGATTTTGCCATAGATACGGTGCCTTATTATCCGAAGATTCTCACTGACTTTTCTGTTTCCAGAGATCTTGGTCACTTCTCTGATGCCCTATATATATGGATCTGAAGTCGCCGACAGTCCGCAAGTGTGAATCTCAATTCGCACTTGTTGATTGTTCTTTTTGCACCATGGTGCCGAGATTGCTAATCTAGAGGGCTCCATGAGCTACTCTTCGTGCCATGCATTGTTTTTTTTTGTCATTCATTCTAGCGTTCTGCGAAGGGGCCGTTGACAGTCCCCATATGCGGAGCGGGTGGTGGTGGGAGTAGCGATATTAAGAGTAAGCAACAAAAGAAGGAAGGAAATAGAGGTTGAGGGAGGGGAGGGAGGATGGATATGGGGTGTCAGTTCAGAATTATTAGACAGGAAAAAAATATCAATAGAGATCAAGATTTTATATTGTACGAGAACCACAAAATCAACGCACCTACAATCCTTACGACCTTTCATCGGTTCATAGTTTAAATTATCACTTTATGCGCAACGTTCACCAATGCCTTCTTATTGAGTTCCCTATCGATCAATCAAGATGGCATGGTTGTGAACGTTGTGCATTCGCATAAACTGATCCCGTTAACCAGCTGATGACAGGTCGCAGGCCCTGTAGGTTCCTTGATTTCCCGGTTGTCTTATAATATTGTAACGACTTCTCTATTGAGATGTTAAAAAATCCTCATAAAAAGTATGAATTAACTATAAAAATTCTTTAATATTATTATGATTCCAATGAAATGTTCACATGTGATAGAAAAAAATTCAATATCATCTTCCTTAAACATCAACAAATTATAACCGAATCTAAGAAAAAAAACAAAAAACCAGTGTCAAATATAATCTAATAGGTATTTTATTCTAATATTATATTCGTTTGATAATACTGTTAGATATTTTTCCTCTCCAGTCACTTCCTTTCCCCTACCTGGACATACCTGCGATCAGTGATCATACAACCCTCGGTGATTATACAACCACGGTGACATTTACAACCATCAAACGGTACGGATAATATCATTTTGCTGTAGTGTTTATATATATATATATATATATATATATATATATATATATATATATATATATATATATATATATATATATATATATATATATATATATATATATATATATATATATATATATATATATATATATATATATATATATATATATATATATATATATATATATATATATATATATATATATATATATATATATATATATATATATATATATATATATATATATATATATATATATATATATATATTTCGGAGACAATACATTCAGCAGGCAGTCACTCGATTATAAGAAAAACACAGGACAATAATTGTAAGTCTCAGCTTCCTTCCATCATACATACATACAGTCCACAATTATATCCGTGGTACCTATATTCAACTTTTTTTTATGACACAAGGAAATACTTATTTATAGACACAGTTTTAATTATTTTTTCAGTCTGGATCTGTGAAACGATTAATATCGTAAGTGTCCAGAATATGGTAAAATGTTATCGGGAGTATGTTAGATTAATAGTTGACATACAACCTCTTAGTTGCCCTAGTGGACATCTATATAAATAAAACGAATTCGGGTTAATTAGATTATTTATAACTCTATAACGGCTGGATCAATTGTGATAATCTCTTATTTGTTGGATTTTTCTCCGCTCCGGATAACATAATAACTATAAAAATATCGGAAAAATTAACGAACAAAATAAGAAATATAAAAAAACTTGTAAATTAACTGTACGCCTGGTACATATTATGCAAACAATATAACTTAAGAAATCCAAATAAATTAATCAAAAATCGAATGTAAAACTTCAGGATAGGTAGGCTACCTACATAACAAATCATTGAATAGAATGTAACCTCATAATTTTGATTTAATTTTCAAAACCTTAGATTATATGTGATACAGATACCTAGTCAGCGCAATGAAAGTATGACCACAAAAACTCAGGTAAAAACCGGAGTTTCACTCGCCCGGCCGTATACGTACACCAACCGATACTCACACCTACATTATACGTAAACCAACCGATCTACCGCCTCACACACACATGTAAAAAACTTGCCTCACATTTGAATTCGAAATTCGTACTACACGCGGCTTCTATACCTTATAATTCTATGTTCAAAACAAAACATATGGATTAAAGAAAATTTTGACATCATGCTTGGAGTCGGTTCTTGAGCTGTCAAATACAGAAAAATGTATTCATTACTATCGATTTTTGCATTTTAATATTATTATTATTATATCCTAATAAACTATTGGACTTAAATTTCTTTTTGTATTCATTTTATTACGTTGATAAAATCCTAAATAAGGTAGGTATAGCTAAATTTAACACGATATCCATTGACTTGAGGCGGCACGAAGTTCGCCGAGTCAGCTAGTTTAAAATAAAATAAAATATAACAAAAATACAATATAATCCTAAATCTATAAATCAATTAAAAATATAATGTATTTTGTTAGTAATTGAATCATACTCTTAATTCAACATTTTGGTAAATTCCTTTGATTTAGGTTCTACGTCGGTAATCAGAGGGAGATCCAAGGATCGAAAATAAAACATTCCTTTACGGGGAAAAAATAATATCGGACTGAGAAAGATACTTTCGTTTTTCCTGCTGACGATGAGTTTTCTTCCTTCCCATCCCTTCTGTCTTTTCTTCTCCTTTCCCCGCGATTCGTCTACGGGATGAAGGAGGAAAAGAAATGTAAAAATACACACAGAGGTAAAGGATCGCGCTATCGAGGCTCACGTATAAAAAATTTATCAGATCTCCTCATTACTGGTTTTTTCTTTTGAAATTTTTATGAGTTGTGCCTCTGATTTTTTTCCGGCAGTTATACGCAGAGGTGAGCGGTGACTCTTTCGTGGTTCAAAGAGTGATGACTTAAATAAGTAGGTATTTGGATATTTTCAACATATTTTCTTATACCGCCATCAAATGGATTTCTTTCAACTTTACTTCTTAATAAAATAAATTTACAGTAAACACATTTTTTAACATAAAACAATACGTATTATATTTTTTCTTTCCGATTAGCATCAAATTTTATTATTACAACAAAAAAATAGTAATTCATGTAAGTACAGATACTTTGAAAAAAAATGTAGAATTCAAATTCCGACATTTTGATGTTGATAGTTAATTATAAATAAAAAGGAATAAAACAATTTGTTCGTAACAAATACGTACATGCCATCACGGCCTATCCCACAATGTCGAGTAACCAGCGACAAGTATGCGGGTGTTAATAATCTTATAAAAAAGCGTGACGCGTGCGTGTATCCCCACACACTAGTCTCGACTCACATAAGAATAGATGGTAAAACTTATTGCTGAACTATGCGAGATGTTATTTTGCCTGTTCTGTAAAAGGAAGGAATCATTATTCTAAGCCGGTACTAATCAGCAAAAAAATAAAAAATGCAGAATAAAACAAATATATATATATATATATATATATATATATATATATATATATATATATATATATATATATATATATATATATATATATATATATATATATATATATATATATATATATATATATATATATATATATATATATATATATATATATATATATATATATATATATATATATATATATATATATATATATATATATATATATATATATATATATATATATATATATATATATATATATATATATATATATATATATATATATATATATATATATATATATATATATATATATATATGAAATCTGTTTGGCCTATACCTAAACAGATCTATTTGCATTTATTTTGGCTATACCTATACAGATCTATTGACATTAAATTGATCTATACCTATACAGATCTATTGACATTCTACTGGCCTATACCTATACAGATCTGTAGAAATTCAATTGGCCTACATATTTTTTTTTATTTTTTTGAAAGAATGAATGTATCTTTGAAACAAGTACATATTATACATCCTCATACATTACCTAAACTAAGTATAAATGCTTGTGCTATAGGTGAATGAAATCGGTCGTGGTAGGATTCCAACTCGCGACCACTGGATTACTAACAAAGTGCCCTAACTGCTCTGCCACCACCCATTATATAGTATTGTTTTTACTTGTCCTTTGCATAAATTGCTCGATAGTCAAACGGGTAACCTAAAACATGACATTATATAAAATATCTTGGTTCACACCTCGTGACTGTGCCACCAAAATTTGTTGGCAGTCAATAAAAAGTATTCGATAATTTTCGGAATGGTTCTGAATGAAAATAAAAACAGTGCTTAACACTTATATCAAAAATATGTTGTAAATAAAGGTTAGGAAAAGCAAATTTAAACTCGCTAATTCAAATTCGAAAAGCAAGGTTAAACTCGCACTGGACATACGCACTCAGTTCAGAACTAGAGGCCGTCCACAGGCCACCAAAGGTCTGACGTTTGGGTACCAGAAGGGCTGACCCCAGATGAACTGGGAAGAGGCAAGGAAGAAGAAGAAGACATTTCGAAAAGCAAATACTATTATTACTGTATCATTAGAAATGTTAAACTGGCTCTCATTTCTCCCCCTCTGAAGTTAGTTGGTGGAAGTTAAAGGATTTTTTTTATTTTAACTTCCTATTAGCTCATAACACTCAATTTAACTCTACAAATGGCATTAATATCCGATTTATATTATATTTACACATTAAATGTGTTTGAAATATACCCGTTCCACCTCCTTTTGTGTACCGATCCCCTGGCATAAAGTCATATCTAATGTCAGCTCTATATGTATATTATTTACTATGTGGTAGAATCAAACAATTTATATTCTTTTTAATTTATTATCAAAGAGCTCCTTTTCAAAGTTGAACCAAACCTGTGTATTAAAGTGAAATATGGTTGAGAATTAAGTATAGCATCTCTAGGGTGGCGGTTGCTGGTTTGATTAATTGTGCAATGTTTGCAAGATGAGAGAGTCTGTAATGACGCTAATCATAACATCCTTAATTGCATTTAATTACAGCCTTTGAGTAATGACCTCACCTCGCCCGCCGTGAAACTCAACAAACCCGCTAAAGTATCAAATTTATCCTAATTTACTGTTATTAATGGATGCTGTAAACAATGGAACACTCGACAGGTATTTGCTCAGATTTATATGATGCCATCTAATACTTCTCCTTGACGAGCTGCGCTGGTTGAGGTGCCCAGAACGAGAAGATTGCCTGATGGTAATATCAATTATTTGTGGTCCTTTCTAAAAACACGACCATTTTCTTTTATTTCATTTTTATTTTATTTAACAAAGGACAACACACATATTAAATGTCATATTACTAACATAGTAAACAGAGCTGTAAAGATTTTAGGGTTTATAATACGTATCACAAAAAAGTGTACAGATATATATAGTATTCGCTTGTTATACATATCACTTGATATGAGGATCATTTTAGAATATAATTCAACAATTTGGTCACCATATTATAGTAATCAAATTCAACTAATTGAAAAAGTACAACTAAAATTTCTTAGCTATATAAATTTTAAATTGAATATACCCAGAGAACAAATGAATTACAATATCATTATGCATTGGACTGATTTAACAAAGTTATCTGACCGTAGAATAATTTTTGATTTAACTACACTACACAAAATGGTACATACAAGTTTTGACAGCCCTGCTCTTATTAACAAATTGTATATCATGCGCCAGTACGTTCTAACAGGCAAACGGTACATTTTTACTATTCTAATGCACGTACACTACAACAATATTATTCGCCAATAGCAAGGCTTCATTATTTGGGTAATGCATACTCTAGTCTAGGCGATATTTATTACTTGTCATTGTCAAAATATAAAAACTTATTGCATCAATATTTCTTGAAGCAAAATGTCAATTTTATTTCGTTATAACGTGTTATTATAGTTTTATTTACTTTTTTATTTTTTATTTTGAATTTATGGTATATAGTATTGAACTTTTTCTCTTTTTCTATCTCTCTTGTAATCCATCTTCACGTTACCTTGTTGTTAAATTGTTATTTATATTCTTTTTTTTTAATTATTTATATAATTTTGTTCCTGCCTCTATATATTTTGTGTATTGTATATTGTATGGATGTAAACATATTTTTAGGCATCTGTTTTTTATATTATGCTTCATGGCTTATTTTCCAACTGTTTTTTATGTTTCATTCTTTTTTTTAATGTTCGTACATATTATATACATCTCTTTTTGTTTTCAGTTTATAATATTACTGTATGTATTATACGTATTTGTACTATTGAATTTTGTATGTAATTGTAAAAGGCTATTTAGCCGTTCATGGAAGTAATAAATAAATAAACACACAGTACATGCATACAATTATTAAAAGTAAATAATTAAAAGAATTGCTCAACAGAGAACAACTTGGATAGGCCACAACATCCGACACCCAGGACTGCTTTTTACCATCGTCGAAGGAATGATTGATGGGGGGTAACTGTAGAGGTCGCTCCAGAAACAACTATATAGACCAGATAATAGGTGACGTGCGCTGTAGCAGCTACAAAGAGATGAAGAGACTGGCGGACGATGGAGTTAGGTGGATCGAGTGTTTAGTGTAAATCAATCCTAGGATTGTGACCCAGAAGAAGAAGAAATAAATAAAAATACAAATACTTTTTATTTTTTTTTATTTTACGTAGCTTCTCGGGCAACTTACAGGCGCTATGACGAATAATTATTTAACACGCACCCAATAACAAGTTACCACATCCTGGAGACTTACGATATTAATCGTCTCACAGATCCAGACTGAAAACACAATAATTAAAAACTGTGTCTCCACCAGGAATCGAACCCGAGACCCTTGGATCAGCAGTCAGATACCTAACCAACCGAGCCACGAAGGCCGACAAAATATAACATGTACCTCTTACGTACTATATGTACCTAATATCAAAATAAGACAGTAAAAACGTGTGAATAAGTGTGGGTGTGCGCATGAGAGAAGAGTAACAATATGTATGTGTGTGAAAGAGATATTTAGAAAGAGTGTGAGTGTGAAGGTGTGTATGTGAGTGTGTGTGTGTGTGTGTGTGTGTGTGTGTGTGTGAGATTGGGTGTGCATGTGTATGTATATATGCCGCTTTATTGATAGAGTCAATAAAGCGGCTCAAAATGCTCGCGTTTTTAGTGTAACGGATTTATTAAATGGAAAAAATTACCCCCTGACATAAGTGGAATCCAAAGTCATAAGTGTTTAAATGAAGAAACCTTTGTATAACGCCATATATTGAGCAATTGTTTTTTGTAGACAATGAAAGCAATAAGCAATAGTCCTTATTATACTGTTTATTTAATGAGTACGGGGTTAATACATAAATAAGTCTGATGGAGAAGCGCTCATCTCCAAAACCGGTTACAATAACTTGGATTTTTTTAAGGAAATAATAACAAAATTTAAAAGCATTAAAATGTGTATTTTTTTAACCATTCAAAACCACCTGCCTATTGGGTAAGTACCTATATAATCAACACACGTCTATCAAACATGACCTTGAAAAAATATAGGTTTACTGGGAAAAAGATTTGTTCCAATTTAAATTGTAATTTTTATTTGCTTCTCGGGCAACTTACAGGTAGGTACTATGTCAAACATTAATTTCACGCACTCAATAAAAATTTGACACATTATGGAGACTAATGATGATTATAGTTTTACACTATGTCTCCAACGGGAAATGAACTCAAGTGCTTTGGCTCAGGAAACTTATCAACTGAGCTACGAAAGCAAAAACTGGAATCCCGTTTGAATAATCACTTGAAACAATACTTTTTTCTCGGCGTTTAAAAAGGATAAAAATAGAGTAGGTATATACATTTTGATTTGGTGATATTTGAAGATAACTTTAATAGACATTGTTGTCGTTGTGTGGTATACCTACATATTATAATCTGATATTGATTCGCAACGAGCGTATATTGCCCGTGCAGCCCATTGTAGGCAGTCAGTCATTCCTTCTCTCTCACAACTCAACTCTATTCTACTCTCTACCCATGATATTGTAGGTAGGTGTCAAGTTCCGCCGTCACTCAACTGTCTGTCCCATAGTAGCTAAGTGACGCGGATAAATAATTCACGGGGTTATTTATCCCAGACTAAGTTAATGCAAGGTGTGGCTCTGAATATATTAATGGATGGTCTCCTCATCATCCGATGATAAGCCTCAGCGTCTACTCGACTCGAAACTCAACTTTTGTGCTCTGTCCCTGTGCTAACCCACCCCACCTCCCGCCAACCTTCTTACGCCTTAACTAGCGCAAATGTCTTAAATATTATCACTTTGTTACGAGTGAATCGTTTAATTATTATCTACTATTTTACCTTTTAAGCAATCTATAAGCAATCAGATTTTTTATTGTGGCTATGATTATAATATAAGGAACGACTTCTTAAATAGATCACCGAAGTCCAGCAAACGATTCGTCCGTGGAATATCATGCTTTCATGGGATTTATCAAACAATAAAATTAATCGGTATTATAAGAATACGTTGTTACGTCACCCAACCCAATTGGTCAAGTTACGATTCCAGGCAAGTGAACATTTTGATCAAAAAATTCATCATAATTAATGAAATTAAAATCTAACTCTGTACATAAAATTGAAATTGATTGAAGTAAAATAATTATACAAAAATAATTTAGGTTTCTCTCTAATAAGACAATTTAATATGTTAACTTATATGGCTGAGAACACTCTTAACAGGTGAAGAGCCAAAAAAAAATAATAAAAAAATTTAAAAAATATAAAAAAACCCAATCGGTCCGTGTCAGTGGACGTCCGCGCAGAGAGAAAATATCAATACCATGTTGGGAGTGTTTTTCTTACAAAAAATATGCTTTTCTAATTTTTTTCGCGTACCAACCTATTGCTCGCGGGCCGCAGTTTGCCCAGGGTTGAGCTAGACTATAGAATAACCTAGGCTATGATGTTATTCAAAAATAATAAGATCAATTTCTCACAATAATAAAAAAAATATTATTTTTATTATTATACAAATATATACAACTTTCAAAATTTGCATTGATAAGAGAACTCAATAAGAAGGCATAATTAGTGAACGTTGCGCAAGCGCATAAAATGATTACGTAAACCAGCCGATGACAGGTCGTAAGCCCTGTAGGTGCCTTGCGATCCTGGTTCTTCTATAATATTACAACTTCGTCTCAATTGAAATGTTAAATAGGTTGTCAAAAAATATCATTTGACTCCCAACAGGGGAAAAAAGCCGATGTTTGCGTATAAGCCATTAACAACATATTCGATTTAAAAAATATGTATTTTATTTTATTTTATTTTTAAGTACCTAAATTTACACTATTTATTACTGTCAAATACGCAATACATTCCAAGTAAATAATGGATCGTCTTTGCAAAGAGCGACAAGAGAAAAATTAAATCTCTTTTTCAATCCAATTATTACTTATTAAAAACGAGTGGGTTGTGGCCAACACTAAACTCTTCACACCATAGTAAGCGTTCATTTTTTTTTATGAAAGGTTGACAATTTTTATGAAGAACATTTATATTACATTATTAAACAAATATAAGATTCCCAGAGGACAAAAGTTTTCACAATACATCAAACACACAAAATCATTATCACGAAACTCATATTATGTATTTTCTACATGATACCTGTTGAGATATTTTAAGTAAAAATGCATTACTAGCAAGATGAGCACGTATGAGACAGTGAATCAATGTTGATGAGGCGATGTATATGTGTCAAGATAGAAGAATGCGGTGTTCGGTTCTCACTGCCTACCTCTTGAGGAAGATAGAAGTGGAGATTCATACAAATATGAAATTTATATCACATTGATATGGCAGAACATATATATTTTCTTTAAATTTTTTACAATCCTTGCAATGCTTTTTTGATGAGTGTATTTTTATTGTATCAAAAATTTAAACAGTATAAAAATACATACCTCAATTTTCCAGACAAAATTTGGACAGATGAAATCATAGAGAAGAAATTAACGGAAATCTATGGAAAACTCATCAGCTCTAAGTTTATGGACTTTACATATATGATATCAATATGAAGTCTATCGGACTTATAGTTCGGGCTGCATAGAGGACACAAAAAGGATAATCCGTACGCCGAACGCCGTACATACAAACATAACGAACACCCGTTGAGAAATTGATAGAGTAAAAAAGAGAGAATTGTGGAGAGTAAAAAAACTCGCTACTTACCTACATGAAGTGCGCAGGGTGCAAAAATGTCAACATTTATTATTTTAAATATGTACAATGATTTTCCTAGAAATAAGGTTAAAACTTTTCTAAACGAATTTGTATATCAGACTATTTTGTTTCTACTTAAAAAAATGTGTATTTTTCTAATCATTGCCCGTAGCCAATTTCCACCGGTCAACCACACTAGTAAATACATTCTTTGATACGTGATTTTTCATATATTCTCGTGGAGAAGAAAGTAAATACAATAGCTTGACATATTAAATACATGTACCTTGGTCAATAAATACATCGAGTCTCTGATATCGCACTGTTGTTTTGTGATTGCAAAAACGTCTCACTTTGTAGAGTCATTCATCTACCTATTATGTATATACATAATTATTATGTAACTGAAGTATTGTTCTATCCGCTTTGTATTAAGGAAAAGTAATTCCTTCGAAAAGTTAGGGGGGAGAATAAGTAGGTACTAGACAAAATTTCAATCTCTTCATATTATTAAGCAATAGCGGGCCGAAAATTTGTTTTATTCGAAATTCGTATTTTTACAAAGTCTAATTCCAATCCTCTCTCTCTCTCTCTGATGCGCATCAACCTTTTGTATAGCCGCATCTTAAATGAATGCTTCAATTTTATTTAATGTTGATATTTCGAGACTCCAACTTTCCACTCCATACAACAGTACTGGTAACACGTATGCTTTAGCAGCTCTCCATTTTGTACTTAACTTAAGATCTCGATTACACAACAGTTTTTTATGCATTTTGTAGAAGGTGGATCTCGCCATCTCAATCATGGTCTTCATTTCGGAATCTGGGTTCCACTCATCATTGAGTTTATCAAGGACATATACGTATAATATATTCTGACATACAAATTATATAAAACGATGTCGTCACTAAATCCAATGTTTACAAAAATTATTGAAAAGTCTGAGAAGATGAAGGTAAGTACTACTATAATTTATATATTTTTTTTGTAGAAAATTATCTATCGAATGGGGTGTTTCGGCGTTTTCCGATACATAAAAAACTGGAAATATGGACAGTTAAACACATAAATTGGTCAAATAAACGTTTTCTTAATATAAACCCTAAAACATTCTCATAAAAAATGTTTGAGATATTGAATTTATGCAAACTTTCAACTTTCTAGCTTTTATGGTTTTTGAGATTCGTAAAAAAAATAATAAAACACAAATGCTGATAACATATGACTGGAAATTTTTCAAAATTCTGAGTATAAAAGTTAGGTAGACAAAAAATTTTCTATTTATTATTATGAAATTTTGGGCTCTGTGCAACAAGTGGATCAAAAGTTATAAGGGGGTGGGGACACAGACGCACTAAAATCATATATTGTTTTCTTCTCTGGATTCTGAATTAATCAAATAAGAAATAATAATAAATAGATAAATAAGACGGAAGAATGTAGCCATACAAAATTTCTAATTTTGAAGCATAGCCATACAAAATGTCCCTTCCTAGTATCCGCGTTTTGGTTTAAAACTGTCAATACGTTAAGAAAAATAAATTCTCTTGAATATATTGACAGTTGGATAAAGGCGTGGGTTTAATAAAACAAAAGTTCTTTTTTTTTAAATTATGTAATTAATGGTAATACACCCTAGGTTCTTTGTGTCCTAATTCGAATATGTATTGAAAATTTTGTTGAATGTGTAGTCGAAGGTAGGTTAAATTATCAAGTTGGTGGTGTGTCACTATTAATTTTATATTAGTAAGAAAAAAATCATTAATTAACAAAGAAATAATTATCTAAACCACGAGTTGCCCTTAAAAATATTCATCCCAAAGTTTCCCGCGTCCGAATTATGTTACAACAAGAAAACTGTGTATAACGTTGAAATAAACTCTTGTCACGACAGCAATAAATAGCTGCACCAGTCGACGGACAATAACCAAAAAGGATGACGCATAGACAAGTCGTACGGCACTTCTCGTTCGACTGCTACGTACACTCTTATTAAACTTCCCCCTTTGCACGGGCACATTTCATATTTTGAAACTTTTAAAAGGGTTTTTAGCAGCTACACAATACAGCGCTTAAACCGGGAGGGGGAAGAATTAAAAATAAGATGGAGAGGGAAATAAGATTTTTACTTAAAACTTGATTCGGCGCCTTTACAGCACTCGTTAATGGGACTTTTATTTTCTTACGCCAATTTAATTGTCATTTAAAAAAATTACATCAACGTCAGGCTGAAACAACAAGTGATTTTTTTTTAATTATGTACCTACGTTGATTTGCATGGGTGCAACCGACAAAAAATATGTGTGTATATTTAATTTACTTACAAAATTGTTTATTTACTAACAAGATACATAGTTACAACCCGTGAAATAATAACAAATGTCAAACAAAGCCTTCATTTATAGTATTCTAAAATATCATTTTATTCAATACTACTAAACGTAATACGTGTACCTCGGTCATAAGATAAGGCTAGGAAAGGAAAACCAAACGGCAGAAATACCAAGAAGAATAATAAATTGGGCTGGGCCGCATTTGATAAACTGGAACACTTCCCAATATGCCTGAAAAGAAAGATGTTCGACACATTTATCCAATCGATGTTAACATATTGCATGGAGACGACCACACTAACAACAAAAAGCATACACAAACTGAAATGTACGCAGCGAGCCATGGAGAGACAGATGAGCCTTCGAGATAAATTAAGAAACGAAGAAATAAGGCGGAACAAGAGTCACAGGTATTGTGGATCTAATTGCAAGGTTGCAGTGGCAATGGGCTGGGCATATGGCTCGACAGGGGGATATTCGATGGGCACCCAGAATCCTACAGTGGAGGCCCTGGACCAAAAATAGAAGTATCGGAAGACCCCCCAAAAGGTGGTCCGATGACATAGTTCAGCAAGCTGGAAGGACCTGGATGCGAAGGGGGAGAGACAGAGACGAATGGAATAGATTGGAAGAGGCCTACATCCAGCAGTGGAGGGAAGAAGGCTAAAGAAAAAGAAAAAGATAAGAAGAAACGTAAATAGTGGTGGTATGGTTCAATCAACTTGAAACATATATAAGTCTGGTAATTGAATTGAATGATTTAAAAGTATACTGATTGTAATAATATTCGTTTTTTAACACTCCGTTTTGTATATAAATCATAATTCTTTATGTAGGTATACATTTTTTATTTCTTTTGTAAAGGAAAAATTTCTGGTAAGGGGAAATATGTATTTATTTACTGTGTAATTTATTTGTTTGTCTTTTGATTGTAAATATGTTTAATATATTGAGGAATTCAATTATATGTACATACATAAACAATCGGGTTCAAGGTGACATTTTTCGGCAACTGATTTTCATTCTGTATAGTTGCCGTGAAATTATTGTTGTGAAATTTTAAATAAATCGAAAACTACGCACGTCTAGTGATATTTAAACATATTAAAAAATATTTTCGTGAGTGAAAATGTCACATTCTTCTATCAAAATAGGTATATGCATGTATTGTCAATAAAATAATTATATTCATTTATTATCCTTCCGTCACGATATCGAGTATCTACTATCACTCCCTATGACATCTAACGGGGATATCTCGAACAATAGCTAACTTGCACCGAGGCTCAAAACTCCCGCAGTGCATTAAACTTTGAAAACCAATGGATTTCGGATAAATCCAACATATTTTTGTTATTAATCTTATCCACGTATAGGGATATAATCCAAATAATAGTTAAATAATGACTTGATGAATCTCGATAAAAATAGGGAGGCTCCGCTTGTTTGGACACGTGCATCGTATGGACGATGACCAGACACCGAAAAGAATCCTCACAACACGTCTGCAGGGAAGAAGAGGTGTGGGAAGGTCGAAACTACGATGGATGGATGGAGTCGAGAGGGATCTTCAGATAGCCGGTTTGCGGTATTGGAGAGAAAAGGCCATGGATAGGTTGCGATGGAGACGATTCCTTGAAGAGGCCAAGGCCTGTCATAGGCTGTGGAGCCACTAATGATGATGAAGATATCTGCCAATCGTTCATGGGATATAATGTTCATATTGGCATCCCAGCCAATTATTCAATTCAATTTTCATTCAATTCAATTCAATTTTCAGACTAGACAAAGTATTCAATTTTCAGACTAGACACCTACTGTTTTTTTTAAGAACCAAAGAATAAATCAAAATCTTTTGATATATGTATGTAAGAGAAAAACAATACAAATCATAATATATTTTTCCTGGAATATCTATAAAACCGGAAAATTAGGAATGTCATCTACTGGTTCAAGTGATCACTTAAAGCGCTTGCACAACTTTCACCAATTATGTATTTTTATTGGGTTTCCTTATCAAACCGAATTTTGAAAATTCTATATACTTACCTATGTTATTTGCGATTTCAACGTCACTTAAAAAAAGGTGAAAACACCATTACTATCTATGAAATGACCACGCTTAGTTTTCTTTACGCCATCAATTGAAAAATTGCTTCGTAAACAGTAGAATAATAATATATACTTGCACCCTGCGCAAGTGGCAAGTTTATTGCCGTATGGCAATTTCTTCCAACTAACCAGTGATTCCAGCCCAAAAAAGTAATATTTGCGTGAAAAATGAATTTAAATAAATTTCTCCTCTGCTGGGAATCGAACCCAGGATGCCCGCACAGAAACCGAACGGCTTGCCTACCATCTGTGCCACGGTGGTCGATTATGTTTGATTTTCAAATAACATTTACGATACAAATCATGGGACATAATGTTTTGACATAATGTAGGTACAATTGAGAAAGACTAGATGTTGATACATACAGACATACCCTCGCTAGAAACAAATCCACCTAAACAATGTCCATAACCCATGATGTTTCATATAATAATCCACCATAGTTAGCTACATAGCTTTCTTACTCTCAAACACGTAATGAGCTGTGAAATATTAATGTACGCAATCATAATAAACGCGTAACCCTTTCGCGTTCACCATTGGATGCGCCTTAGTAAGGGGATGGACTAGAAGTTATGTAGGTATATAGACGTGTAATCCTAGGCCTTACTACTATTCTACTCCATACAAATTTGCATTTGTTCATGATCGTTACATAAAAGTACCTACCTCTGTACATCATACCGTGTAAATACCCTTGTTGCATCTGAGTGTCGCTTCAATAACCACTCACATTATGAATTTTAAATTATACCTAGGAATATATTTAATGTCTCACAAAATTTGTAATATCATTTTATGGACAATCCATTGATGATGATTACTCGTGTTTAAAAAGAAAATAATAATGAAAAATATATATTAAATCATTTGGCAACTGGCAAATTGTTATTGAGTGCGTGTATATTTGACATAGTGTCTGTTAGTTGTCCGAAAAGCTAAACAAATCAAAAATATAATTGTCACAGTTTTCTCGAAGGTGACATGGGAGTTTTATGACATCGTTTCAACTAGCAGAACCCCCCCCCCCATAGTTTTAACGCTGAAAATACTGAAAAATACGTCAAATTATGTAATATCTCACTATCGTTTTATTTTTTTATAATATTTGCAGTCAGTAATGTATTTAAATCTATATACCTACATTTACAACTTCAAATCATGTAGCACTCCCAGATAATAATTTGTGCGTAAATATAATTAAAATCTATTTCATTTTGTTAAAATAATACACACATCCTCTTTCACACACACACTCACACAAACAGAAATACACACACACTCACATGGTTGCATTTTGTAGTTTTAACTTTTCTCATTTGTAATTCTTTGTTTTTTTTTGTTACACTACTAAATAAATTAAAATAATGTAAACATGTAATTGATGTTGGGCGTGACTGTTTTTTATATTGTGTACTATTAGTTTATTAGTCCAGTCATTGTTTGTGTACTTAAAAATCAAATAAAATAAAATTTAACTAAAAAATTTTTTTGAATGATTCATTCAATAGGAATATTTATGATTTAGTAAAACTATAAGATCAAAAGTACAACAATAACATAAATTTCAAGCATACAAATTGATATCATTTATTCATTGTTTAATATTTATTATTTGTTCTGAATGAACAAATAACATAGATAAAATTTACAAGTTTTACGGTTATAAAGTACCTACTGGTTATGGTAATACATATTTTTTTATTCTCGAGTTTAATTCTAAGTCTTATCAATTATTTGATTATTTTAATCATGTCACCGTTACAAATATTGTAATCAAAATAACATGCACATTAGTGTACCTAATCATTTTTTATATTATTTATTTCTTTTAATTTTAATGTATATATGTATATAATATCTTTATTTTTAATTTTATTATTTAAACTAAAATGATGACACATCAACTCACCTTTCTTCACAACTATATCTTTAGACAATGAAGGTAACAAATATGCTCTTTTGCCATTTTTTTATCCAAAACTTTCGATATATCGGACACTCGTAATATATAAAAAATATTTATTTTTAATTGATTATTTAGGGTTGAACCAAGTTGACGTATTCATGTCTTATGTTTTGTAAAATAATTTTTATTTGCTTTTTTTTCGTGTATTATGTATTCTTTTGAAATTTTGGCAATTTACCCTAGATGCTTTGAGCATAAACATAAATCTTTCTTTGGTAAATAACGCAAATTTTATAAACCTACTTTGTTTGTGCTTTAAATTGACATTAATTTATTTTAGTGTATAACATTTATTGATGTATTGAACGTATGTAGAGGCATTATAAAGATTTTTGAAAAAAGAATACCAGTTTTCTATTAAAACAACATAAATTATTCAAAAGATATGTAGGTACCTGCACCTATTTTTACCAAATTGAAATGATTTTCATTAAAACTACTAATCACGATTTTTTTTTGTTTAAATGCAACCAGTTATTGAGTTTAAAAAAGTTAACCATACGGCAACAAAACGTAATGTTAAAAATTCACGAGGTTTTTTTGTGTAATTTGAGTATTTGGTCAGTTGGGAGATGTAAGGAAGTAAATTGGTGAATGTTATTCACCATTCAAACTAAAACCCTTTCCACGGATAACCCTAGGATGTGATGTTATGACATGGCACCCCTAATCATTGAAGGGTTATAACGAGTGCACAAGGGATGAACTGGCATTACATTTATGAGTAACCCTCAAATGGGCGGCTGATGAGAACTCTCCTGCCCGCTCACCCCTGATTTGAATATTAGCATTTTGAAATTCAAATTTTCTCCGGAACACCAGCACCGCTGGGAGGCTGCGGGACTCATCTCATATTTATGAAGATTTTTATGGGACCTTCCTAGATAACAGAAACTGGCCAGTGGTTAATTACACAGTTGTTAGTCGCTGTATGGATTAACTATTCTCTAAATAAAATAGAACTCCTGCATTATTTACACTCATAACAATTTAATAAGAATGTTGAAAACAATTTCACTGAATACTGACAAATAAAATTTCTTTTATGGTAAGTTTTATTTAAATATTGAACAACAACTAAAAAACTAAAATTCAATCGTATTGTTGCAATTTATTAATGACGTACGTACACAAACTACTGACTGACTAACAAAACAAAATAAAACATAAAGGTACATACACCCATGAATACAACCTGTACAAATCCACATTGGACACCTTCAAGTGGTTTTATTTGACAGCGGAACTCTTCCCTTTCCCCATTCTTCCCGTCTATTCGCTTCCTCTTCAAGGCAGCGATTTTGTATATAGATACGATGTTATTGTTTCACTTGCATTATTATTTTGAAATGATATACCTACCTATGTTTAATAGATGGATAGGTACAGTGATTGATGTTGTAAATCATATTATGTTGTTATTTCAGTGTAAATTATTTTATAGCTGTTGTATCCAATAAAAATAAATAAATAAAAAAATAATTACTTATAAAAATAATGGGCAAATAAACCGTTTAAAAAAGAACCTTTCAATTCAGTTACAAACTATTTTATATATTGAAGGAAAATAATATATATGTAGTTATCATTTGATTGAAAATGTGAGTTAATTTCCTAAAAGCTGCCCAACTTTGTCTAATTCGTCTCTTTATTTCAGCCGTTTGGTTTTCTCGACCAATTTTCATAGTGTGTCCCAAGTAAACATACTCTCGGACATTTTCAATCAAGATCCCATCCACCATGATCTGAGATCCTGCTGGGCCCATCACCATTGTTTTTCCCCCATCCCCATCAACCTGAAACCGAAGGTACCTATATGAGACCTGTGTACTGCCAGTAGCTACTTATGGCTTGGAGACTATGACAATGACTCAGAAAAGTGCTGAAAAACTAAGAGTCACCCAAAGGGCCATGGAAAGAGCCATGTTAGGATTAAGTCTGAGAGTCAGGGTGCGAAACGACACCATCAGGGAAATAACAAAAATTGTTGATATCGTCCACCGCATTCTTACCCTGAAGTGTAGATGGGCGGGCCACGTGGCTAGATAGACCGAGAATGACAGTCAGAGTTATTGGAAGACCGCCAATGAGATGGAGAGATGACATCAGCCGTCATTAAAAATATCGAAAAAAGCCGAAACACCTCAACTAGATAGTTTAATTTTCTATAAAAAATATTTATATTGTAGAAGTACATCTCAATTTTTTTTAACAATATTTATAAAAATTGAATTTAGTAACGACATCGCTTCATACAATTTGTATGGCAGTCGCCTATACACAATATGTAAGAAGACTTAATAGTTTGATACTTAATCTCCAAACATACATACAGAACCATCATGCTATTTTCATATTCCGGGTAGGAAAAGAGAACTGACCTCCATACTGTCCTATCTTGACATACATACATACCAACATATGTTGAAATTTTCAATAATTTGTTTTTATGGGTTTATAGTTTGATTCTAATACTTCAACTATACATACTATCGCTATCAGTTGGATCTCATGTGTTACATGCAACTAGTTTAAAATAAAAATATGTACAAGAAGATACATACAAATAAATAAAATAAACAAATAAATCCAATGCCTACTTTGATGTGAATTAAATTTCCTCTGTGTTTAAACCATGAGAGATACGGTAAAATGTTTTGTATGAATGTATGTAGATACATAGGTATATGCGGTGTCTTAATATAGAAATGGCATTGAAATAATACAATGCCGCTATTCGTCGGTCGGTGCGGTTATTAAGGGTAGGGGATGTATGGAAGGGTGGGTGTGGGCGGCCGAGGACCAATCTAAAGTTCTCTATGTACCTACCATTCTACAGGCGAATCCGTGCTTCAAGCAGCTACTGCCACCAAATATATTATTCATGCGCAGATCCGCCCTTAGACTCTGTGAGACGAACTTCGCCTAATGTTATACACTTCAATATACCGTACCGTACAAGGGTGAAATTCGACCAAATTGATAACCATTTGATATTAACCAAAAAGAAATTCATTTAAACGTATTATTTGGAGACCCCTTGGCCGAGTTTCATCTAAATTTCTCCAACAAAAAAACCAAAATAATATTAATATTATTATCATCATCATCATTATCAGTGGTTCCACAGCCCAGGATGGGCCTCGGCCTCTTCAAGGAATCGTCTCCATTGCACCCTACCCATGGCCTTTTCTCTCCAATTCCGCATACCGGCTATCTGATGATCCTTAATAAGTATTATTACTATGTAAAATTTATTTTTATGATAAGGCGGACATATTATTGTCCTCAAGCAATTTCTGCCAGTCAACCACACTAGTAAATAAATTATAAGCGAGCATAAATAATAAAATATGTATAACAATAAAAATAAACAAAAAAATATTTACCTACAATTAAAAAAATAGGATGGAATGAAGGATAAAGAAATTATTGGTACGATTCTTGAAAGCCGTCAAGCTGGGATAATAACTTATACTATTGGGTTTTTGGTTCCATAGCCAAGCAGCATGAATTTGAAATTAAAAAAATATTTTCTTCCAACTAATTAATACATCTTCACCGAAAGATAACATATTAATTAATTAATTAATTACTCGAAATATATCATAGCCATGAGAAATAAAAGCAGAGGAAATGTGAATTTAATTTTTTAAAATGAATATGTCCTTGTTAAACAACTACATATACATCTTCCTACATTCCCTAAACTAAGCATAAATGCTTGTGCTATAGGTGAACGAAATCGGTCAAGGATTCGAACTCGCGACAACTGGATCACTGGCGCGCTAACCGCTCTGCCATTGACCCATTTACTTGTCAGATTGCTTTCTGGTAAAAGGTTGTAACGCCACATATGAGGAGTTAGATTGTTCAAGTGTACATTTATTGTACGAGTTGAAACAACGCAACCTCATAACTTACATATTATGTCATTCCGAAATCTTGAAAATATTACATCAATAAGGATAACTCTTTAAAGCAGTGTACAGTTGCACTCCTCAAAAGCTGCAATTTGTATATCCTCGACAGTTCTCGAAGATTAGAGAAGATTGACGAACATATGTACAGTTCATCGCCGTTCGTACAAACCAATCGAGCAGACATTCATGCGTCAACCGTTTAACTAAATACAGTGTTGCGTTTATCGTAGTTTATTTATTTCGACCCTTGACATCACGAACAATTAAATTATTTTTTTATTATATTAATGTTAATTAAAAATATACCTATGTTGATCATGTGAATAATATTTTATTTGAAACCCTTCATCAGTATAAATTGTATATTATCATATATTGAACTGACTGACTTTTGCAATACCATATTTGAAGGAAGATGTGTAAAGAATAAATCTTTTGAAAATGCACATTTAATCTTATACTTCTGATAAATAGTACTTTTAAATACTTACTTACTTTACGGGTCCGGGCCTTGTCGTGAGGGCGTTCCAGTACCAGTCTCATGCCTTCTATGTTCGGTCTGTGATTCGTGGGTCCTTTGTGCGTCTCCTGTATCATCAGTATGTCTATGTCTTTGCAGATATCCGAAAGAATGGTTAATTTAGGTCGATAAGGGCCTTTTTGTCGGACTTTTTGAGTGCCTGTCCGGTGTTGAAATGATTATCCTTTTAAATAATCAATAAACATTTACCCCCAAATAAGAATAGGCATCACAAGTAGAACAGACCTTAGAAAACGCACTGATCACTTTACCAATGTCGGAAGAGCTATCAAAGTTTACATTAAACGTGAAAATTTTCAACATAAATAATAATAAGTACACTGAAAAAAATATTATGACAACCGAATCGGCTACCTGCGTACCTTAGCCAAACCTTTGTTATCATTCATAAAAGTATATTTATTTATGATTGTACTGTTTGGATATGAGCTCAAAACATTTAGTTGTACATAACCAAATATTTTGTAGTCACTAAAGTTCGGTTAATTTTAACATGAAATTTTGTTACTATTGACAAACATTATTTTGATTATTAAAAATAGTAAGTATCATACAATTACTTAAATAATATGTCGAGAAAATGAATAAATTTGAAAAATATGATCAAATGCGATTAAATAATCATTCATTCATTCATACCATCACGGCATATCCCACAATGTGGGGTAACCAGCGAAAGGTGTGCGGGTGTGCATTGCCTTATAAAAGGGAGCACAACATATCTGTGTATACCCACACACCAGTCTCGTTTCACCTCAAAAGGCACTATATTCAGAATGGGTGGTGAACCTCATTGCTGAATTATGTGAGATGTTATAATTGTTGCCTGTTGTATTTTCGATTACCCGGCTCTTACGGGACACTCGAAAACAATAATAGAAAAGAGTGGAAGCACTATTCTAAGCCGATGCCTCACAGCTACATGCGATTAAATAATCTTTTTCCTAACCTCGAACGGCAAAGGTGTTGATAAAGTTATTGCTGCAACCAATTTCCATTCAATTTATAAATCAACTCCTTTGCCATTTGAGGTTAGGAATAAATTTATTATGTACTAGCTTTTATGTCCCGCCGTTGGCCAAGAATGTAAATTAGTGAATGAATAAGCAATCGTTTATATACCTACATAATATTGTCACACATAATTTTTTTTAACCGTAGTATGAAAAGTAGTTTGAAATTTAATTGAATTTAAGCGGTGTAAAATCTTAAAGTGATGGCCACAATCCATTTGTTTTTATATATAAGCACATACAATTTCTGTACGCATGGACTATGGGAAATGATTTTAAATATGACTTATTATAAAAAGACAACGTCGTAAAGAGTTTGGATTTGGCCACAACCCCTATTTTTATATATTGTCATCGAACGCAAATAATGTGTTTTAAATATTTAGTAATTTTGGATGATGGGAAATGGTTTAAAAATTGATTAAACAAAAGTACTGAAAATATTCTAGTGTTGGTCCCATCCCATTCGTTTTTATATTTTTCGTCAAGTGTGCATATAGTTTATTATAGTTTTGCACAATAAAACTGATAGACTTAAAACTGACACATAAGTCTACATTACAGAAGAAGAAGACTTAAGTTATGTTAAATAGTTTTTAATATGAATATAAACGTTGTGAAGATCCAGCAATGGCCACAACCCCGACTTTTTATATATTGTCATCAAAATGAAATGTGTAGTTATTGAAAATTAAGCAATATATGATGATATAATAAATGGTGTAAATTTGATTGAACAAAAGTAATGAGAAGATTCTAGTGTTGGTCACATCCCATTCGTTTTTATGTATTTTCATCAAGTATGCATGTTGTTTATAATATTTCGTTACAATAGACTATTAGACATAAAACTAATCCAAAAGACTAAATAAAAAAAGAAGTAGAAGTATAAAACTATAACAAATAGTTTGTAATAAAAACTGACCCAATGGTCTACATAGAAGATGAAATAGAAGAATTACACATTTGGAAATGTATTATATAAAAAACTGACCAAAATGTCTTCATAAAAGAAGAAGAAGATGAATTGAACTATAGGAAATATTTTATATAAAATTCACCCAACATCTACATAAAATAAGAAAACGAAGAATTAGACTAAAGGATAATTTGTTTAAAAATAGTTTGTTTAAAAACTTACCAAAAGGTCTACATAAAGGAAGAAGAAGACGAATTAGACTATAGGAAATAGTTTGTATAAAAACTCACCCAAGGTCTACATAAATTAAGAAAAAGAAAAATTAGACTAAAGGAAATAGTTTATTTATGAACTGTCCCAAATGACTTCACAAAAGAAGAGGAAGAAGATTTAAACCCCAAGAAATAGTTTGTAGAAAAAATTACCCTAAGGTCTACATAGAAAAAAGAAGAATTTCACTATAGGAAATAGTTTGTAGGTATATTGAATGTGTATTGTAGTTAACCTAAAATAGTTTAATAATTTTCCTATACAAAATCAGTATATTCTTGCGGTCTTACTTATTAGATTTCGTTAATAGCTTACTTAACGCGCAACTAGATAAGCACGACTAAAATAGTTAAGATCGGTATTAAAAAATCTTACTTATAAACGTAGACTAAGATATGACTTACTAGTTCACTAAATTGTTTACGAACACCCTCATTTATTTTTTCATATGGTCACATTGGCTTCACAGATGTCAAAAAATAGAAAATTGCATGTAATTTTTGGATAGCTGACATCGAAAAATGAAAACAAAAACCGCGTTGTACCGTGTTGAGTCAAATTAAACACGATTGCGATGAAGAATAACTAGGAAAAATCGTTACAAGTATTAAATTTTTCTGTCAATCTCAAATATGCGTCGGAACATATGTGAAAGATCCGCCATTTTGAAATATTAGTTATGACGCGTTAGTCAAGCGTTAAACAACCTCTCGACTTGTCTTAACTTGACGAATATGAAATTAAGGCGTAATAAAGATAGTCACAGTTTATAAGTAAACTTTTACGTTAATCACGCTCTATTACCAGGTACTATAGATAGTTTACGTTTATAAGTAAGACGGTGTTTTTAAGTAGTAAGTATTAGGTATGTAGGTACCTACCCACAATGATGTTCTAAATTAATTCGAATTCGATTTATAACAAATTTTATTTGAATATCAGAATGTGTCCGTTGCCATAGTAACCATGTTCCAACATGTGAAAAATATCAAATGTTATGGAGACATTTTTTGAATATGTAGGTACCTACATTGGTTTGTTCGATGCCATAAAAATGAAAATTGTCAGAAAAATCAAATATTTTTAACAAATTATGCAATTTTATTACGCCTATATCTTTACTAATAATTAACAGACTTTTACAATATATGTCTTAAAACTTGCTGTAATGTCTTGTGTTTCATTTTATTATTTCATAATCACATTTATTTCAAAGGTATATTATTTTAAAGAACATATTCATTCGGTAGGAAAATTAAATATCGTATGAAAAGATATTAAAATGGCGGGGTTATATGTACATTTGTACAAAACGCTTACTTTAAAAATAAGTTAAACATTATAATTAGACAAAATATTCACCATGTTTTTCACTTAAAAGCTAAGTTATACTTGAAAATATATTTTTTTCGTGTAAATACGTACTTCTAACTTTTAAACTAACAGATATTTGCGTGCAAAATGTACACTTTTTTGACAGATATGACTTGGAAAATTTTGTATGAAAAAAATAATTATTGAAATATCTTTAAAATTCAGCATTTTAATCGCATTATTTTTAGCGTGACACTGCATCAGGTATACTGGTACACGTTCGCACATAAATTAGATTTTTAGATGCTCTTGGTTTTTCAAAAGGCGTGAGACAAACACACACACACACACTAACATATTGATTGCTTTATTACTTTAGATGAGTCTTTATCAAGCCATTTAATCATATTTTTCAAACAAATTATATTACATGTCAACATATTTATATCTACTTTTATGATTTTGAACACTATTTATTCATTTTTGTATTTAAATTATCGTGATTAATGTCAACTTTGACAGCTCATCCGACATTAGTTAAATGATCAGTGCGTTTTCTAAGCTTTAATCACAAGTATATCAACAAGAAAATGCTTGGTTTGACAATAATTCACTTGCAGAAATGAACAAAGACAATAAATGATCGGGCTATACATTGAAGTATTTGAGTTATACTCCAGTAACTGATCATATTTTCCTATCATAAAAGTTATGTTAATCTTAATAAACCTCGAATATATATTGATACATACAAACAAATAAAATTTATATTAATTTAATAACGATATCTATAATTAAACCATATTGTGCACCGATTTGCAAATTAAATACCAACAACCAACGACATCAATGATTAAAAAGCAGGCATGACTGAGTTTATATTAAACATACACCCTGAAAATAAATACACCCGACACAGTCTAAAATTCTGATTACTCAAACGGAAATTTGAAAACGTGACAAACTTTTGATCAAAACTGTCCAATTTTTTTTTCATACCCTTATTGTTCTAAACTGTCATTAAGTTTGATTTTTGTTTTTTTGTTTAATATGTTCTGTTTCTACTTTTGAATAGGCATTCGTTGATTACTGTTTTTTTTCTAATTTGTAATGCACTTTTATATGAATTTATTTTTCATTTAATTTCTAATTTTGTTATTGTATGCTATTTATATTTGGAATGCTATTTTTATGTATGGGTTTGTTAGTTGGCATTTACTGTTAAAAGTATCGTTATTTCAAAATGATTTATCCCCGGCACCGGTTTTTTTACCTAGTGGGGCATTGCAGTTAAGAAAATTATTTGTCAATTATGTATATGTATGTATAAAATAAATAAAAATTTAAATAAAATAGACTCAGGATGCAATATTTTTCAAATTTTTATTGAAATTTTAATTTTAACTTTTTTTTTAATATTTACAAAGCGTTTGAATGTTTTCAAGATATAATGTTATTTCAGCACCACAAATCTTTTTGAGCGTAACTACCCGTATTTTTTTTTCAATTTGTTATTTAATATTTACTTACACATATCACATAATACCCAACCTCACAAGGACTATGCCATGTTTCGAGATTGGCTATTTCACACAATAGGTTTGACATTATTCACAAGTATCAGCGCCCTTGAGGTGCTATATTCACGAAAACGGCGCTATATAAATTATCCAAATTATTATTACTATACATGTTGTAATTTGAAAGCAAACACAGTCGAGTAAACAGTAAACACATAACAAATTGTGACTATAATTCAATACATATGTTTTTAATATCATATTTTCGTTTTTATAACTTAATTAGTTTTGTAGACTTAAGTATTTTTATTATTTAAGCAAAAAGCTGCTGCTTTCACGCTTCTGGCTTAAATTATGTAAGGAAAAAATAATTATTATTTAATTGATGAATTCATAGAGAAGAAATTAACGGAAATCTATGGAAAACTAATCAGCTCTAGGTCTATGCACTTTACACATATGATGTTAATATGAAGTCGATCGGACTTATAATTTGGGCTGTAGAGAGAACACAAAAAGGATAATCCGTACATACAAATACATCAAGACGAAACTCATAGTGTGCACTCTCTGCATGAAACCCGTTAACAAATTGATGTAAAAAAAATACGTTTAAAAATACTGAAATCATGACTCTCCACTATCTCATAGTGCGGAGAGTAAAAAATACGGCATAGGGATAAAAAAAAATTCTTATGTATTTTATTGATGATATTGGTTCGAATAGGTATTTTGAGAATATGATTTTGAAGTATACCGAATATATCATAAAAGTATTGTGAAAGTAAATAAAATACTATTTTTTTATAAAATAAATGAATTTCAAGTGTCGTATGAAAAGTACAAGAACAATTCTGAAAAATATATTTAATAACAGTGAAAATCAATTTACAAATAAATATGTATTTTAAGATTCGACAATCCATCAATTATTTATTTTATTATTAATTCACTTTTTATCACCCCAAATTTATAATGACAACAATTAAAAGATTACTGCTGCCTAACTACAAAATCTTGTTCTAGAGCCAGCGTTGGCATCAATAATATAATATTATTGTTCTAATTCAAATTCGATAATTATAAATGTTATGAATAATCATGGTGTAGGTATATAAAAATCTTTTTTAATATCTGTTTATTTCTGGATTAATTTTGCTATAACTTGGAGGAGATTTACTTGGATAGAGCGAAGATTCTTTGTCAGATAGGGAAACAACTTTGACATGAATACTGGGCTGTGACGGATGTTCCCAGATATTTTTCTCGCTGTCAATTTTCTTTTTCTTCTGAGAAATATCAAAGAAAACTCGCAGGGTGAAAAAATAAACAACTTCGAATCCTGAAACTAAGCTGAAACCAAGGAACAAACCTAGAAGTCCTCCAAAAGACGCTGAAAATAAAGACAATTTGGTATCAATTTTAAATTTTGAGTCTAGATTATCAAAGTAACAACTTTTATTTTTATAAAGTAAAATACTATAAATGAAATATTAGTTCGCTTTTCCCAACAACACTCGCTCAGCAAATAGAGATTGTTATAAACGTCTTCGCAGAATTCAAGGAAAATACAAAACAAGAAGAAAAGCTAGTTATTGCGATCTAGATTTAGATTCATGATAGTAAAATAGATTTTTTTATCAAACTTCTATCACCTACCTAAAAGATTATGCCAATTCATGTATACATCTTTTCTATATCGGGTAGCTACCAAATCATTAAAATACACGTGCGATAAAGACTGGTTCGTAATGTTGATGTCCTTACTGAAATAAAAATGATTTTATCAAAATTTGAATAGATTATTTCTTAAAATTATAATTAATTTTTAATTAATTTGATTGAATACACTAATATATGTATATTTTTTTTAAATAAATGGGATCTGAATTAATCTTGAAATATCATAATTCTTAATAAGACCACAAATAATCAGGAATAAAAGCAAATTAATTCGTAATGCTAAATCAGATGTATTAAAATTACAAGGTATCATTATTTCTAAATTAATTCAGGGAAATAAACATACTTACAAGAAACTCAGTGAATTAAAAGAATTTGTCTTGACGAGGTTTCCTGTAGATAATTCAAGAGGGTAAACAAAGTGTTGACAATCGGGTAAACAATCACAAGTCGTCCCATTAGCATTAGGAAATGAACTGGTATAAATACCTGTAAATAAAGTTATTATCTTAGATTGTTATTATAATATAAAACATATCAAATTATTTCTGTTTTATAGGTAATTTCCATTATGCGTTACTTATAGTTTCATAGATAATTATTTTATTCGACGTATAACAAACATTGATGAAGAGTTTAATTATATTTTTAAAGATAAAATCACTCGATTTAAAGAAATGCGTATCATTGTCAACAAATACGCATAATAAACGTCAAATCCTCTGTAGAAAAAGAATCGCAAATTCAAAAAAAGATTTAGATTTCTAATGCGAAATCATACAAAGACTTGTATATAACATTTGTATTTGACGAAACTGCTAGATGATTTGACGTTTGTTGGTGTTGTTAGTGAAAAAGATAATGGCAACGTGTAGAAAAATTTACATTAGTTCCATACATTACAAAATAATTAGGTGTTCCGATCATCCCTACTGCTCAATGATCCCATTTTGTCTCTACATTCTGTGCATTTATGTACAAATCCACCCTACTGCTAATTTGGGCATTTAGTCAGCATTCAAAGAACCTCCCAATAAACAAAAAGATATCATTGAAAATTGTGATATATCGGTAAGCCTGATAATCGGCAATAAGTATAGCACGTTAGGTTAGGGCGGAGATGGCCGAATGGAGTGTTCGGGCATCTTCGTAGTATACATTGGGTATTGAAACGAAAGACAAAGGGTGAAACTCTCTCTGATTTAAAGCTCTCACTTATTTATTTATTTATTTAATCGTCTTGTACATATGGGCTTATTGCCTGATGGTAATTTCATAGTGGGTTCTTTGGTGTTACATATACCTAATATTATATTACTTCTATATTCATATTTATTTATTTTATTGGTCGATAGAGAGTTATACAGTCTACACAATTTATAAAACAGACAATGTGCTTTGCTTTATTAGTGGACCAGTGAAAACTCCATGCATTATTTAATAGGATAATTAATATCGATCCAAAAATTACAAATAATATATATTTGATTTACCAGCACATCATATAAAAAAACACCTAAATAATACAACTGATTTAATCAAAGTACTAGGAAAGATCGGAGGAGACAGCTGACCTAAACGCAAAATTGTAATATTTATCTTGAACTATTGTAGTATAGTATTTATTATTGTTTATTTTAGTGTATATATTTGAATACGCGGGATTTATTTAATATTCTACAATACGCAGTTTTGCAGAGATGCAACGAACCCATTGCAACACTAATATTTCAAGAAAGAGCAAAAGTCAAGTCAAAATTAAATTATTAGAATCAGTTTTGCAAAATAAATAATAGAATTCTTATTTTAAATTCAAATTATATAAAAGTAAATTAACGAACACATTTTTTTTCAAACTCTCATATATTGGTTACAAATGAATTTTAATTATGCAAACCAATTTTATTTGGGATTACTCCGCACTCAGGCATTTTAAGTGAAACTGAGGCGCTCGAAAAAGACATTTAATATGATATACCACAAAAATAATTGTAACAAATATAAATAAGTACAAAATAATTATAATAAAGGGTTTTTTATCCTTAAGAAATCTCACTTACTCCGTAAATTGTAAACGCACCGAATTTTCTTAAAATCGCACGTCGGACGGGATCCTGAAAAAAGGTAAGATGCATCGTAAAAACAAATTTATTTTTTTAATTACAAATAATTTTGGTAAAATACATCAAATCTACCTACATACTTATTGTTACTCTTCTCTCATGCGCGCACCCACACTAATTCACACTTTTTTATTGTCTTATTTTGATATTAGGTATAGTACGTAAGAGGTAGGTAGGTACATTTTATATTTTTACTTTTATTTATTTACTTTTAATAATTGTATGCATGTACTGTGTGCTGTCCTTTGTAAAATAAAATAAAAATGAAAAATCATTTCTGAGTTCGAAATAATGGTCTGTTTATCAAAACTTATTTGAGAGATTAAATTAGACAGACGACACAATATAAGTTCGCCTGACAGAAGACGGTCGCCAATATCTCTTAGAAGAGACATAGAAATAACGAAGATGTCTACCACTTAGAAAATATTCTTAAGGCCCTAGTATACCCTGGATATATGGATGTACGCAAAAATGCACACTAAATTACCTTCAAATGTATGAAACACGAGAAAATATTGTATATCACCTGATATGTGATATACAACATTTTATCGTGCAAAAATGGTAAAATTTAGAGGTTTTTTTGAAATAGCAAGAAGAGTTATTGAAATATTATAATAATAAAAAATTCAGCCGGTAGATTTTCATATTCTCTATCGAATAAAGTAAAAATCTACTACATAGGCGTTGTAGTTTTTTAGTTAATTACAATAAAAAAATAAAAAAGGGTTTTACTAAAACTAATTTTACAAGAAAAGTATTAAACAAATTCAAAATTCAAAAAAATCATGCAATAGACTAAAGATGTACATACAAACTGTTCTTTATTTCAATGACGTATCTTTTGAGGGCATTAGGGAAATTATTTTCAAAATATAATGTATAGCCTACTATAGCCTCTTAAGATTTCTTCAACCACTACATATGAGTTTAAAGTGTCATTATCTTGTTTACATGTGAAGTAAGACTATTGGATACAGTTTTAAAATCATTTTTTTAACAATGGGAAATTTATACCTTTTATTTATGCATTCAATGAGAAATAAGCTGTTGAATTTCAAAATATTTATTTATATTTTATTTCAATAACTGGTTTTAGGAAAATCAACTAAACGATCTCTAATATAAAATATTTAAAATAGTGAATTAACTCTCCTACAAATTATTTAATTTGGTTAGTTTCTTAAAAAAAACACCAATTTTAATTTGTGTGGATAAATATAAACTATAATATATGAATATAGGTACTTATATTTAGGTAATCAATACTCAAATAAATATAGTTTTTTTTCTCTTAAGGCTTTTCACCCAAAAAAAGATGTTGCAGCCGTTATTAATCAGAAATATTAGTCAACAAAGATTAAGTAAAAAAAAAAACAAAATTTAAATAATAGTCATATTCGAATATTTTTTTAAATGCATATACGCAAACATTGGTCCTATTTTATTAGTTCCTGGTCCTTCTATAATATCCCAACTTCATCTCTATTGAGATGTTAAAAAAATGTTTGTCAATAAAAATAGTCATAATCTTTATAATAGATTAAAATATTAAACTATGAGCTTGAGGAGAGTTCAGCCCAAGAAGGTAAACTGTGGAAATGGGGTATTGGACATTCTCAAACCTAAAATACATAAATGTCTAGCGCATCCCTGATTAGACAGACAAACAGAACGTGATCCGGCGTTTCCTCATAATAAATATAGTTCTACTAATAAAAAAAAAGAGTAAAATCAGTTGAACTATTGATTTGTTTTGATTTTTTTTTTGCCTTAAGTATATTGATTTGTATAGTATTTTCCCTCTATGATTATTATAAACGCTATCTCAAAAGTTAAAATCTAAGAGTTGGTAAAAACTAACGGACGCTTTAGTTAGGTTATATTGTAACAAAACCTGTTATATTTCAAATATTATTAACAATTCAAAGTGTTATTTATATCTTACCATTATTGGGAAGAAAGTACGGTACACATTTACAATATTTGTAAACTATATCACCGCGGCATTCTGCGAGGCAATTATTGTACGTGTACTTTGCTAATACGTTTAGTTTTCTTTCAGCTGCAAACACGCAGTTTCTCGTTATTATAGGGAAGCTGGCAACACCCGGAGTGGAATACGTCATCTCTGGGGCTATTGCAAAGAACGTCTCCATTCCAGGTCCAACCAATTTACTGGGAGAATTCTCATCAGGAAAGTCATACGAATAATGGATGAATAACTAGAAATAATATGAAAGTATTAATTATTCTTTTATTTTTCGATTTGTCTGTATACGTCCATAAATGTTATTACTTATATTTTTTTAGATATTGAGTATCTCTTTATATAAAGTATATAATGGTGGTAATTCTGAAACGATAAACGATTGACTCATGACATTATCACAATAAAAAATGGCGGCAATCGTCATTGTGTAATGATGGTTATTCTGAACGCACATCATTGGATTGGTGCATTGAAAAGGTTATTGATATCATAACAAGCGGTCAAAGTGTATTGTTTAAATTACACTTTGATGTTTTGTTCGGTTAAATATTTATATTTTCAATAAAAATGGCACTATATTTGAATAAAATGGAATAATATTTTGACTTACTCTAACACCATAAGTTCCAAAGGTCGAAGAATAATACTCATATGGTTTTATTTTGAATAAAACAGATAGGGCTGTTTGATAACCACAACTAGCTACTCTTCTCGGATTTAGTGGTGTGAAAAAAGAAACCTTACTGAAAAATACAAAGTCATTTAATTAAAAAAAAAACAAATATAATCATTGAGTAAGGAATACATTATGAACAAAGATAAAATATGTATTTATCTTCCTTCCCAAAAATATAAGTATTTTTGAGTGGACGACAAACATATTGTCTGTGCAAAAAAAATTTTGGATTTTACTTGGTTGATAGATACGTAAACTTTCCCCCTCTACGCTGAAAATCGTCATGGTTTTTATTTTATTTTACTTTAGATTTACTTTATTTATATGCAGATAACTTCGCGGGAAACCAACATGTATCAAATATAAATTTGACACGCACCCAATAACAAGTTAAGACTTACGATATTAATCATCTCACAGATCCAGAATTAAAGCACAACTGAAAACTGTGTCTGCACCGGGAATCGAACCCGGGACCTTTGGATCAGTAGTCAGATACCTAAGCAACTGAGCCACGAAGGCTGACAATGTTTCCAATAGGTACCTATACTTCAACAGTTGTTTCAACATGATTAGCTCTCTTTGGCACATTAAGTGCAGTGTCTGCAAGGTTTTAGAGTTCTCCGGACTCTTCGTTTGTTCTTTAAGTGTTCTTTCAGAGTTTTGCAAGGGGCCGTTATAAGTCCCCATAAGCAGAACGGGTGGTGGTGGAGGAAGAACAGGTACCTATACTAAGTAAACAATAAAAAATAAACTCAAATTTATTTTCAGTTTGTAGTTCATTTTCATTTTTATATGTGCTATAATACGGGTTTATGGTGTTTTTTTCGTGTTTTAAAATATATATTTTTATATTCATTTTGTATTGCTTTTAGTTTTGAAATTGTTTGTGTTATTTATAATTATTAATTTGATTAATTTTTAAATTTATGTGATTTGTTTTATATGTAGATTCTTTGTAAAGTATTTCTATTGTGTAAACAAAGAGATGCTGCTTTCCTAAACACAAGCTTCTAGCTTAAATGAGGAAAGGAAACATGAATTATTTTTGATAATATGTAACATTGTATGTAACTCGGTCTTAATGTATTTAAGAATAAATAAATACAATTCATATATTATATTGGAAACATTGATTTTGCTTTAAAGAAAAAATGCAGACAATGACTCTTCCCTCGAACACGACATGAATAGATTAGTATACGAATTATGAGGGATGAATAGTTCTTTATATTATGAAGTGAAATTTTAAGATGCCTATTACGAATGTTATTTTTTTATATACGGATGTAATTGATTATCATTAAATAAACACATGTATAACTTCTCTAGACTAATCACATTTCTTAAGTGGGTAATGACAAAGAATTATATTTGCTGTGACAACGAGTATATTATACTAGGTCGTTGAACAGAATCTCGTTCGTCTGCACTCACACGATTTAAATTATGACACTCTGAAAAACACAAAAGCAAACTCACAATACCAATAAAGCACATATCCACCGCCGTTTATCCATTTACAATTTACGCTGCCCAGTAATGGGATCAACTACTCGATCAGAAGTGCCTCTAAACAAGCAGAAACAGACAATGGGCGATAAGTCCGTCACATTGTATGATTGTATACACCGAAAATGATTGTATGAATAAATTTGTAATTATAACAGTAAATTTTATATGTTTTGAAAAATATAATAATTTGATTTGGTAAGTTATGATTAAACTGTTACTTTCACTGTGTAAAGTTTCTTTTTTATAATTGTAATATAACAAAATAAAATTTAATAAATCTACATAAAAGGATACAAACAATGATTAAATATGACATAAAAGGATACAAATAATGATTGTAACGAAATACGAAGAGTATTTTATAACTGATTTACTATTTTAAAAACCTGTTCTGAAATAGTTAATAGTATTATATAGGTTTTTTAGTGTATGTGTGTGTCAGTCAATGTAAGTTAACGTAAAATAATATATTTATAAATGTTTAACCTATATTATTCATCATTTTTTATTTCGTAAGTACATGCATTTTTATTCTAAGCTGCTTGCTCTTATAAAATTTGTTCATAAAAAAATATAAAAAAACTTACTCAGTGTATGTATTGTTCTTTACTCCATAATAATTAAAAGAACAACAAAAACCACTAGTCGAAATAATTCTTTGAAACAAAGAGTCACATCGAGTGGTAGATCCTTTCCAGGAACATCTTTGTAAAATTTCTTTACACTCTGGTGTTATCTAGAATGAGATAACAGCATATTTTACTATTCACTTTTGACTTTTTGCATCACCTTCCTATTTGTTATTCTATATATTTTATTTTTATTTTATATTACTTCTCGGGCAACTAACAGACACTATGTCAAATATTAATTTAACACGCACCCAATAACTAGTTGGCACATTCTGGAAGCATACGATACTAATCGTCTCATATATACAGAGTGAATACACAATTCAAAACTGTGTCTCCACCGGGAATCGAACCCGGGTCCTTTGTATCAGTAGTCAGACATCTAATTAACTGAGCCACGAAGGCCGACGACGGCTTTTCATAACAATTTTCAAGTTTCGATATAATAGATTGAAAAAAAATCTTCTAATATTTAATAATTTACTCTATATTTAATAATTTCTACTTCTTTTGTATATTCAATAAATATACTTCTACATATTCAATAATATTCGTACTTTATATTAAAAATTTTCTACTGTATATTTCAATAATTAATAAAAATATATTTATAAATTTTCGCTGAAATTTATTTTTTTTACATATTTTCTACAAGCATATATAACATATTATCTACAAGGGCATCATATTAATAAATTGCTTATTTATAGTTTTGTATATAAATATATGAATCATATTTTATAAACGTACGTTATTCAAAAATTCTATAACCGTTTGGTTATTATGTTCTATGACTTTCTGTAACATTTCCATTTTATCGTTCAATTCGTCATCAATATCCATATTACCTAATATTGCAGTTACATGTTTGAGAGCAAAAAATAAATCTTCAGACGACACGTTACTGGGACGAGCTCTGAAAATAAAAAAAAGTAGGTAAGATATTAAACAACTGTGTGTATTTATGTATGTGTTTATATTATGCAAATGTATGTTTGTTCTATAGGAAACTCACTGATAGGCTATTTAGATCCCAATTATTAATATGTAAAACTTTAAAAAAATCGTTCACACTCAATTCATAAATGAATAAAACAAGTTAAAAAACACACGTGTTATTTTAACATGTCTATTCGTTATGGGGTTTATCGTTGTTGATATCTTATAATTGTAATTAAACCCTATTTTCATCTGAACTACAATAAAACAAACTTAATTAATCCCTGTGAAAATACATCAATTATTCGATAGAATAGTATTTACAAAATACATATATAAAAAATCATATTTTGTTAGTGTGTTTATAAAACAACCAAGATCTATTAAAATTATACTTACAAGCTTTTAGACATAGTTATTGCAGTAGTTAATGATAAACTGTTTAAAGAACATATTGTAACGGCAGGATATGGATATCTCCAAATAGGAAAATGAGTACTTTCAATCACCTAGAAATGCAAATAATTATTTGAATTTTTTTTTAATCAAACGTGGAGTAATCTCTTAATACAAAATCGTTAATTTTTTGGCAGTCCTCTTTAAATATATATATATAAAAATATTGAAATGTCAGTTGGAATAAACAAACATAATTATTGAAGAAAAACCAAAGAAAATAAAACGCTATAATATTTATATTTGGTAGAAGAATGAAATGACAAAGCTCATCATAGCTCAGCATTTATATTTAATATTGCTTCTCGAGCAACTAACAGGTATATTGTCAAATATCAATCTAACACGCACCCAATAACATGCTGTCACATACTGGAGATCTCACAGATCTAGACTGAAAACACAATCAAAAACTGTGTCTCCACCGGGAATCGAACCCCTGACCTTTGGATCAACAGTGAGATATCCAACTAACTGATCCACGAAAGATGAATCAAATTGATAAGTACAAATGATCATAAATATTTTCTATTCCGACTATATGTATATTTTTTTATACGGCGCTGGCCGATTTACTAATGATATTAATAACAATTAAGCACTACAAATAATAACACTCAATTATTATTATTACCATTATACACTTCCTCAAAAGAATCAGCAGGTCAATGCGTAAATTGTAAATTATTTAAAAGAGCAAAATAAAATGCAACAAACGCATCATCAAGCTTTCAATTGGGAATAGTTCACCCATCCAGATACTTTTAATATCAAAGGATTAGACTCTGAGGAGGTCACTATACTACCTAACAACCCTACTGATTCCCGAATATTAACGTTTAAAAAATCTTTAACGATTCTACGTGAATTCATTATTTATTATATTATATTTCTTATATTAATATATATTATTTAATTTATATTAATTTATACTATACGATATATTTATTTGTTCTATTACTACATATACACTTTATTTTTACAGATAATTATCCAACAATTTGACCACATATAATAGCTTATCAAATAAAATATTTATCAGTAAATATAAAATAAAAAATAAAAAAGCATCGCCAATTTATGAAGGAGGTACATACAAACAAAACAAAATTATATGAAAAAAAATTATTTTTATTTGTAATAATAATTAACACATAAATACCCATTATTGCTAACATGTTATGTATTAAAATATGGTCATTATTTTTTAAAAATTTTGTAAATGTTGAACTTATTTTATGAAGCGAAAAATTGAGTAGCAATTGCTAATTGTGAATTAATAGTAAATTGTGCAAAATAGTTCGCTTAGTGAGCAAATCATTGATTTTTACGCTCAGCTTAACATTATGACCAAAATTTTGCTTGCAAACCAACAGTGTGAAAAAATAAATTTGACTGGAGATTTTATTAAAAATTACGTAGACATTTAACCACGTGGGAAAAACAATATAAAAAATAAAAAATTTTAAATTTTATACTTTTGGTTTCAAGAATTCTTATTTTTTGGACAATGATACGTAAATATTGGTTTTATTCATTGGTTTTACAAATTCCACTTTTTTCGACAATTATACGTAAACGTCGTAAGATTCATTGATTTTACAAATTCCTCTTTTTTCGACAATTATAAGTAAACGTCGTAAGATTAATTGGTTTTACGAAATATTCTTTTTTGGACAATGATATGTTTACGTCGTAAGATTCTTAGTACATATTTTCTTATGTTTACATCTATTTTATGTAAAAATAAAAAAAACTGTTGGTTTTCTTATGAAGAAATAAATAAATAATACGAATAATCAAATCATAATTACGTTATAAATCGCTGAACATGTAATGGGCCGAAAATATATTTTTTTTAATTGCATATACGCAAACATTAGATTTTTTTCCCTGTCGGGAGTCATATACACATTGGTTCAAGTAGGTAAACAAGCCAAAAATGAAATAATATTTCTGGCGCAGTTCAGAGGTGACATCTGTGCGAGACACCGTCACGTTCGTAACCTCATTTACAAGGACTGTTGCTTTCATTGTTTACAAATAAATCAACTTCTCAATAGTTACAAAAAGGTTTCTTCGTTATCTCATAGATGGCAATAGTATAATTTCGTATTATTCAGGTGAAATATTTACACTTATTCAAATATATAGAACATTCAAAAATTACATTGATAAGGGAACTCAATAAAGGCATAATTGGAGAACGTTGCGCAAGCGCATTAAGTGATCACATAAACCAGTCGATGACAGGTCGTAAGCCCTGTATGTGCCTGAGTTCCTGGTTCTTCTATAATATCCTAACTTCGTCTCTATTGAGATGTTATTGTCAATAAAAATGTAATGGGCCGTTTTCGGGCGTAACATTATTAAAACATTTGAATTATATTTTGTTAATTAAAACATTTTCTTATAACATTGATATTTATTCCAACTCGTTCATTTATACGCTTATATATCTCATTTCAGTAATGTTTAAAATACCCAATTCGTGAAATTTTAAAATACCCAATTCCAATTCACTTTAATAATTAGTTTCTTAGCTTCTATCATCTTAGATGTATTTTTTTTTATTTGATTTACATTTTTTGTACTTTCTCTTCCTTCTCTGTTTATAAATTTGACTTAATTTGTTCTTTTTATTTAAATTCCACAAAAGATACCGTAAAATATGATTAACCTTTCTATCAATGTAGGTACTACATATTATTAAATTATGTTACATATAAATACAAGATTTTTTTTGTAGTTTTAAATGTCGTTAACAAAATGTTGAATACTTCCAAATAATTGTATTTGTCATATTATATATATGTATATGATTTTTATTATAACATTACTTGGATTCACATCTTTATTATTAATTTATATTCACCGCCACAAAGCAACATTACCTTTCACATTATATTAGAAACGTAAAATATACAAGGATCGCCATCGCTACAAAACGCTTGCAATTAAATGACCATAGACTCAAATCAAGTTTTCCCGAACACCGTTGATTCAAACCAAATTGCAAAATTACATCGTGTCTACTGAACAATAAAATTTAGACGTTTTTTTACGTTTAAACTCGTGTCATGATAACTGTAGTATTGTGAAAATTTAATAGATGTCAGTAATTTATATCAAAATACTATATGAAAAATTAGAAAACACAAACACTAGCTGATGATAAAATAATATTATTGCCCAAGATAATAATAGTTTTAAGCCCCAATAGTACCTATACTATGAACCAAATTCAAAATTTATAAAATTAAAATTTTTTTGTTAAACTCACCGTCAAAGTGGGATTACTAGCATTCCAATCCCACGCAAAGCCAACCAGTAATACTGAAACAACCAGACATACCATAACCGCGATGGCCCAAAATATTCTGAAAACAAACATTGAATAATGAAGAAAACATTTTATCATATTTGATTTCAAAATAAAACAACAATAATGAAAGTAAAAACTAGAAAAATTTCCACATAATTTTTTTTCAAACAGTAGGAAATTAATAGGAGTTAGTTAGCTCTTATTAATATTTCTTACTATTACACACCAAAACAAAACTATTTTCTGTATTTATAAAGTTAAAAGAGCCTCTCTTTACCAGATATTTAAAGATCATTTCATAAGAAATTTATATCCAACCTCTAATTCAAGAAAACATCCAAGAAGAAAGACAAACCTTGATATACCATTATTAAAAACGACTACCGGCCAGCTCCATTATACATACCAAGGTGTTAAATGGTTTAATGAGCTGACCGGTAAATATAAATTAAATACAACTGATTTTGAAGACTATAAAAATTCTGTTGTCTCTTTTTATTTTATAACTTCTTAATGGAATTGTTTAATATTTAATGTATTTTAATTGCATGTTTTTTCTGTTCTGTATTTTAATTGCATGTTTTTTTCTGTTCTTTATTTTTCTTTTGATATTGTGTACATTATTGGTTTTTGATGAATTATGATAATGAAGATTAATTTTTAGTTTATATAGGAAACCCCCCCCAAACCACGAGTAGGTATAAGCTCTTTTTGGGGGGTAATATGAATAAAATATTTTTTGTGTATGCTATTATAAGTATTGTAAATTGTTATATTTTATTTCTATATATAAATAAATAAATAAATAAATAAAAATATTACGAGTATGCTGAATATTTTTGTATAAAATTCACTTTTTATGCCTTTACGTTAACCGCTTGTGTTTGTAAGTGCATTTATATTAGAGTCAATTATATTCAATAAACGTATGTACGTAAGTAATATTCATTATCTTTTAATCTCTGTCTAATTATTACCTGTGTTTTATTACTGCATTTTCTTTATTTATATGTACGTAGTACTGTGCTGGGTAGATACCTACACAGTATTAGAAATACCTACGTCTGGGGACAGGCGAACAGGAGAAATACCTAATGCCTACATAGACCGGCACAGCCTAACCTCCAATACCACCTGAGTGACCGCCGACAGGTTCATGTAACCTAATTGATAACTCATACTTAAACCCAACCAACGTAGGGAACTATTGTTCGCTCACCGATGTGTTTGATTATTGTCACTTTGAAAGTTAGTTGCAATAATTTTGGGTAGCAATAATTGAAAAGTGAAAAAAGTTAAGTGAAAGTTTGAAGATCACCGCGTGTGGATGTTTGGACCCATTGCACAAAAAAAAAAGAAACAATCATAGTGAACCAGAAATAAAAGAAGCTTATTTCTGAGCTAAGAGCTCCCTCGTCGGGTTCATTTACAAATTTTGTTATCATCATTTTTGTCATTTTTACATAATTTATATAAAAAAAAAATAATAAACTCTTCCTTGCACCTTGCGCAAGTGGCGAGTTTATTGCCCTGTGGCAATTTTTTCCAACTAACTAGTGTTTCCAGCCCAGAGAAGCAATATTTGCGTGAGAAATGAATTTAAATAAATTTCTCCACTGCTGGGAATCGAATCCAGGACGCCCGCACAGAAACCGAACGGCTTACCAACTGTGCTACGGCGGTCGGCATATTCATATTTGCGAAGCATTAACAACTTTTTTTCCTAAATCACAACGACAAAATGTAATTTGCCTTAATACCTGATGTCATTATTTTATTGTTTATGTCTTAGCGCTCTTCTCGAAATAAATGATTTTTCCTTGGGATAAGAAGTTGTACTTAGGTATTTATGTAAAATTAAGTGTGCTTTTATAACAGTTCTAAATAACCATTGCTCAGTCAAATTAGGAATGATTTATACATCCTGACTATGTTAATAAAATATTTAATATTATTTTTACCTTTCAATGATGGTCTCATTGTCCATAGCAATATATTTGTACCCATGAAGAGGTGTTATTCTCAAGAATTCTATTATATGTCGAAACCAAAACTGCTTATAATTTATGGGTTGTGATTTTCTTGACACATGTTTATTCGGATTCTTTTCCGATGCGACTAAATCGTTGTAGGAAAATTTAACAAGAAGAGCTTTATTTTTCATGGGATCATCATTCTCCCAATCGATTGGTTTGCGCATTGTTCCTGAAAAAGAAATCACAAAAGATAGTACATATATGAAAATATTTTTTTACAAATTTTATTGTTTATTTATTTAGAGGACAACATACAACGTATAATAAATTATATAAAATAAAGATGATTTGAGTAATATTAAAGCAAATAACAGGTTGTCACTTGAGTTACTGTAGTATATTAAGATACATAAGTTAGGAATAGTTACATATTATGGTGAGATATTGTGTGAATGATGTGTGAAATTGTGTATATATAAATGCGTGCAGTAAATTAAGTGTTGAGTAAGATTATGAGGATGAAATTTTGTCTGATATATTTTTTAAATGTGGGGGCGTTTAGTAAAAATATGTCGAACTCTTGGAAATGCCTATTGTATGTATTACAGATTCTGTAGATTGTTACATGTTAAGCATAGTTAGAGTTGTTATGTGGAAAAGAGGGGTTTGTATAGTTCTACGGGTAGGGATGTTGAAAGATATATTAAAGGAGCAGGTGAATCAATTTTACTATTAAGAATACAGTGGAGAAGCATCATATCAGATACTTTACGTCTGTTGTCGAGTGAATCAATGCAATGGTAGATCTTTGCCTCACGATACGACGGAAAATCAAGAAATGCTTTACGGTTAAGGTGTTCATAATTGTTGATAACATAATGTATAGCATCACAAAGAATTGCTTACGGAGTTGGAAGACAAAACTTAACATCAAACATTATTTTATTTTATTTTATTTGGAACAATAACAGCTATTTTTACAAAACTCATAATATAGTTTTACAATTGCATGCAAAATAAGCCAATGTTTAACTAAAAGTATTTTAAGATATTTACATTATTTTTTTCAAAAAGAGAACATCTACCAGATGAACTGGTTCAAGGAATAAGATTAGGATATGGTTAGGAAGAAAAAGGATAGGAAATAGGATAGTTATTCAATTATTATTGTAGGTATTCGCAAAATTTACACAAATTTTCACATATTATTTGTTCATATATAACATTCATCCTTTATCATGCTGGTATAATAATTATGGTATTTTTTATATTTTCTTATCTTTAACATCCCCGAAATATAAAATTGCTGTGTTTTCTTGCCACTTCACTACTTTTAGCCTTTAAAACTTATTTGTATTTAAAAATGTTAAGTCACTAAAAATTTATTTAAATGTTAAAATATTTGATAATTGATATAATATATTTTTGGAGTTCAATATGTAGCACATTTTAAACAAATTTATTTTTTACAATTCACTTTTTTAAACCACGAATGAGTATATGATTTGATCGGTTTCAAAGCGAACGTCTCTTCCTCGGGACGGATGACAAAGATAACTTCGAAACCGGTTTTATAAAATAACTCATTCGTATAGTATAGAGTGACATTTCGAAATCTTATTTCATGTCCGGATAATGCGTTTATCACAATAACTGTATTATTCAATCTAAAAACAATTAAAAATATGTACTACTTATACCATGCAACTGATCAAATGAACACCACGGCACAGGATTTCCTAGTGAGATGTTCATAGTACCAACGCAAATACACGCATGCCAGTAACGCACACACACACAATTATGCTCACACAAACACACACAATATTTTTGAAGTATGTAATTGCATTGTAATACTTCTATCATTTATGTTAATTAATATATAAATAAAATAATTAATATATAAATAAGATTTGTCGGCCATCGTGGCTCAGTTGGTTGGGTATCTGACTGCTGATCCAAGGGTCCCGGGTTCGATTCCCGGTAGATAACTGTGAGACGATTAATATCGTAAGTCTCCAGAATGTGGCAATTTGTTATTGGGTACGTGTCAAATATTTATTTGACATAGTACCTACCTGTTAGTTGCCCGAGAAGCTACATAAATAAATATATGTCCGCAAACACCAGAGCCCGATTTCTTGTCTTTGTCCTCTCCAAATGCTTTTATTTATTTATTTATATAATTTATGTACATGTGTACAAAGGCAGGTTTATTGCCATAATACAATTTCTTCCAACCAACCCGAGCAACGTGAAGTCTCTTAGTTAAATTGGTACAGTACTAATTAAGTGAGAAATAAATTGATAAAAAATAACATAAAAGAGTAAGAAATATAAAAAAAAATTACAAAGAGAAAAAAAAATTAAAAGAGAGTTTAAAAATAAAAGAATAATAAAAATAACACTGATCATAGCAATGAGGAAAAGGAGGTTACGGAAGGATAAAGAAGGAATTTAGGAACTATTTGACAAATAAAGTTTTTTTAGTTTACCTTTAAATATTTGAATGAATTGAGATGACGTTACTTCATCACTTAAGCCATTCCATAGTCTAGCTGATTGTACTTGAAAAGAGGAGCTGAAAACTTCTGTATTGTGAAAGGGGATAGCTAGTGTAGTACGTTCAGCAGATCGAAGGGATAGGCCGTGACTTTACAAGAAAACGACGTTATTTTTAAATATTGTGGTGAATAGGGATCATAAATAGTCTTATAAAGTAATGACAGAATGTGAATGTTACGACGATCTCGTATCTTTGGCCAACGAAGTATATTTCTACAATTCGAAACATGATCATATTTTTTAAGATTGTAAATGAACCGTATACAGACATTCTGTAATCGTTCCAGTTTATTTAATAATTCTTGATTGGCATCCAGATAACACACATCACCGTAATCAAGCAATGGAAGAAGTAAGGATTGAGCTAATGTAATTTTACAATGTATCGGAAGAAAGTTCTTCAATCTATTGAGAGAATGGATATTATAAAACAGAGTTTTACTGACATAAGAAATCTGTCCATGCCACGAAAGATCTTCATCAAAAAGAATACCAAGATTTTTCACCATTTTTGAGAAGGGTATGTGTTGATTGTTAATTTGAAGAGATGGGAGAGGTGAATTTTTAAGTTTAGACAGCAATCGGGGACTACCAATGATAATAGCCTGAGATTTAGACGGGTTGACAGGAAGACCGTTCTGGGAGGACCATTATGAGATAAAGCTGAGATCTTCGTTCATAATATTAATAGCATCAACATACTCATTCACATTAAATTGAATATACAGTTGAAGATCGTCTGCAAAGAGATGGTACTGACACTTTAATTTGTGAGTTATTGAGTTTATAAAGATAGAGAATAGAAGAGGAGACAATACACCACCTTGAGGGACCCCAGCCTTAACAGTGATATGATCAGATATTTTCTCCGCCGTTTTAATAGCTTGTGTGCGATTTATTGTTGCATTAAAGTGATTTTTTTCTTCATTTTTATCTGTGTAATGCATTTTTCTTTTTTTTTCAAATCAATATTTTTGCAGTTGTATATTTATAATGTTGTCATACCTTAGTAATCTGGTTGGTTGAAATAAATCGCCTAATTGAAATAAGCCCGCCTAATTGTAATATTTGTTCATATTATGTACAAAAAGATAAATAAATAATATTTAATCAATTGTTATAGCTTAATGCTAAATAATTTAGATATTTTAATACATATTTAATTTATGGTTATTAATTAAGTATACTGTTATTAAATGTTTAAATTCATCATTTGATTATATATAAATTTTTCAAAACCTCACGTTTAGTTTGAAAATTATATTATAAATAATAAAATATAGATAAAGAAAGGGTTTGTTGTACCTAGTTTTGTAAAACGTACTTCACAAACACATAACTCAAACACAATAAAAATATTCCTTTAATTTTGTTCGAAAAATATCAAACCTTTCATGAGTTTAACAAATACATGATTTTATACTGTCTCGATATTACATATGTAAACCTAGAATTTCAGGGGGTTTCAAAGTGACAGTCGTTAAACTGTAGACATTAAATTTATGGATAAAATAAACCAACAAATTGTTCATATCTGATTTCCATATTAAGTACCTATTTTTCTGCTGTTATAGAAAAAAAATATATAAATTTCTTGAAATAAAAAAAAAGCTTTAGTATAGTGAATGATTTAGGAGAGCGATTAAACAATTTGCGATTCGCCGATGATATTGTGTTAATCTCGGAGGATGTCGATGAAATGGTGGAAATGATCAGCCAACTGGAAGGTATATCTGTTTCAATTGGTTTAAAAATGAATGTCAAGAAAACGAAAATAATGACAAACTTAGACACAAGCAATTATTGCCTTCCAGTGGAAGAGGTTGACCACTATATATACCTTGGACATAAGATGACCCTAGGCAGAGACAATCAAACCATAGAAATTGAGAGAAGAATAAGTCTCGTATGGGCGGCCTTTGGGAAACTCGATAACACCTTTCGTAGCTTCATACCGAATTCCCTGAAGTCAAGGGTGTTTGAGCAGTGCATTCTGCCAGTATTCACTTATGGCATGGAAACAACTACCGTAACCAAATTGTCTGCCAACAAGCTGCGTGTAGCACAAAGGAAAATGGAAAGAATAATGTTGGCAATAAAACTAGAAGACAGGAAGAGGAATGACTGGATACGCAGTCAGACCAAACTGTCCGATGTAGTTGAGAGAATAGCCATGCAGAAGTGGAGATGGGCAGGACACCTATCAAGAATGACCGACAATAGATGGACGAAAAGACTGGTGGAGTGGAGACCGAGAGGCAACAAGAGACCACAAGGGCGACCACCTAACAGATGGATGGACGACATAAAAAGATTTGTTGGACCACAGTGGATGGGAGTCGCACAGGAACGGGAGGAGTGGAGAGACATATGTCCTGCAGTGGGCAAACACATGCTGATGATGATGATAGAGAATGAGAATGTTGAAGAGCAGCGTATTTAAATATATAGGTAATGGTCGGAATTATGAAATACACAAATAGTAAGGAAATACACATACAGTATGAAAATGGGATTGAAAGTGTTATACATATAAAGCATGCTTCTTGTTTGAATAATTTTAATTTATTAATCAATATTACAACAACGGGTGTGCATATTATGGTAGAAATAATATTAGAATAATAACATATCAAAACTTACTGTATCAGTTTATACTTTTGTGTTTGAGATATTGGTAACTATGTAATATTGTAATTTACTGTGTTGTGATGTCTGGTGTCCGCTCTATGTAACTACGAGTATGTATAACCAAAATGTCAAATATTTGGCTTGGTAAAATTGTAAACTGCTAGCCCTAAAACAGGGTTACCTAGTTGGGCAGCAGTAATCTTCATAATAATCTTTGTGATAAAGGTGTGAAAAATAAATAAATAAAATAAAATAAATAAATAAAATACAATATGATAATACTACCTAATCTATAAGATTATTGTTAGAAGTGTGATTTTTAAACTTATATCAAAAGAAAACATTATTTAATTGTGTTTATTTCAAAATAGATGATTTAAAATGTATCAAAAACATAATATCAGTTTTCATTTATTGCATTCAAAAAACTCAAAATATGTTTAAAGAATATTATAAAATAAATACATGGTTTTACTAGTCCTCGAATGAATATATCTGTTTTCCGCCACGAAAATGAATAATTTACCGAAATCAACGGAAGCTGTATTAAAAAAGGATATTTATTATTTACACAATTAACCACAGCAACATATGTACACAAGAATGAGCCTACTTACACGTCAATAACGGCAATGAAATTATAACCTTGAAAGTACATTTGATTTACCCCCAACTAATAATGTAAGGTCAAACAGCTTTCTTTGTTGACACATGTAGCTGACCTTAACACAGGGGGCTAGCAACAAAATACACAAAAAAGAGATAGTTAACTATACTCATTATTCCAAAATCTTTTAGACGTTATTGAAATGTCCTAACATCATAGAAAATTGATATGAATAGAAAATTACGTTTTATTGACACTTTACGAACAAATTCGAATAACCAATGATGTCGTTACATTCACATACTGTCATAAGATTAGTTATAATAAATATTCACCACAATATTTAAAAAAATAACGTCGAATATTTTTTTTATTATTGCATATGCGCAAACATTTGATTTTTTTTCCCTGTCGAGAGTCAAAGATATTTTTTAACAGATTTTTAATTATCTCAATAGAGACGAAGTTGGAATATTTACTGTAGGAGAACCGGGAAACCAAGGCACCTACAGGGCTTACGACCTGTCATCGGCTGGTTTACGTGATCACTTTATGCACTTGCGCAACGTTCACCAATTATGCCTTTTTTTTAATGAGATCCCTATCAATTCAATTTTGAAAGTTCTATATATTGTAATACTGAAATTCTTTTCGCTTGAAAATAAGGAAATTTTACTACAGCCATCTATGTGTGAAATTATGAACAACATTCTTATTATTAAAAAGAAAAAACAAAAAAAAATCCAATGTTTGCGCATATGCAATAATTAAAAAATATTCGATTACTTACACATTGGTACAAGTAGGTAAATAAGACAAAAATGACCTTATAAGTCTGGCGCAATTCAGGGGTGACTTCTATGCGAAAAATGCATTTTTCACCTCAGGTATAAGAATTGTTGGTCTCATTATTTACAAAAAACCAATTATCTCAATAGATGGCGTTACAACAAAAATAAATAAAAAATAATAAGAATGTTGTTCATAATTTCACACATAGATGGCTGTAGTAAAATTTCCTTATTTTCAAGCGAAAAGAATTTCAGTATTACAATATATAGAACTTTCAAAATTGAATTGATAGAGATTACATTAAAAAAAGGCATAATTGGTGAACGTTGCGCAAGCGCATAAAGTGATCACGTAAACCAGCCGATAACAGGTCGTAAGCCCTGTAGGTGCCTTGATTTCCCGGTTCTCCTACAGTAAATATTCCAACTTCGTCTCTATTGAGATAATTAAAAATCTGTTAAAAAAAATAACGTCGTTTTCTTGTCAAGTCACGGCCTACCCCTTGGATCTGCTGAACGTCCTACACTAGCTATAGTTTAGTACGTACGTTATAAACAGTTATAATACACCTGTCGATGGGAGGAATGCTCTCCCGAAACTAGTAGTGTTTCATTTTAACTCACCAAGTGGTATTTAGCAAAGTACTTGCACCATTTTTTATTGTTACGCATTGATTCGTTTAATTATTTTGAGGCAGTGTTGCACTTTTTGTCTCAAAGTCAATAGGTTCTTTGATATGCTCTTATTCACCAATGTATGTGAATCATAAATATACCTACATATGTTTATTCATTATCTCACAAACTATCATTTTATAAATTTATTAATTACATAACCAACATTCGTACATTTAGAGTATTGTAATGACTTAAATTAACATATTGTAGGTATTTTATCAATATCTGAATCTATATTAATAAATTTTATTATATTGCGTCAATGATTACAATCTGATGCATAGGTACGTATAATTCACACAATACTATGATATATTATATTTAAATTTATTAAAATAAATATAGATAAGTGATTTATGGTTACTTAAAAATGTACAAATATCTATTCTTACCTACATAAATAAATTCACATAAATATGTAAAACATTTTTATTCAAGATTATTAATCAAGCATAACGAAACCATTTTTCAATACACAAACTCTCCTTGTTTTTTACCCAACTTATACCTATGTATGTATGTATTAGGCCAATGCTAGAACATTCTTCCCCGATCATCTATTAGAAGGATACATTATTTTTCGAATGTATTCTATCTATGTGTTTCATTTTTACTCTCCACACTATGGAATAGTGGAGAGTAAAAATGAAACACATAAGTAGACATCTATTTCTCAACGGGTATCATGTAGAGAGTGTACACTGTGAGTTTCGTCGTGATGTGTTTGTAAGTATGACGTACGGCGTACGGATTATCTTTTTTGTGTCCTCTCTACAGACCAAAATACCTATTAGTCCGATCGACTTCATATTTACATCATATGTGTAAAGTGCATAGACCTAGGGCTGATTAGTTTTCCATGGGCAACTTTTAAATTTCTTCTCTATGATTTCATCATTTACGTTGTTTACGTTTTTTGTTTCCTCTCTACAGCCCGAACTATGAGTCCGATCGACTTCATATCATATATGTAAAGTCCATAAACTTAGAACTTTTCCATAGTTATCCGTTGATTTCTTCTCTATGATTTCATCTTTCCGATTTTTCAAAATGCTCTCGCTGTCTGGGAAATTGAGGTATTTCTATACTGTTTAAAATTTTGATACAATAAAAATACACTCATCATAAGTGCATTCAAGAATTGTCAAAATTTAAAGAAAAAAATCTATGGTCTGCCATATCAATGTGAAATAAATTTCATATTTGTATGAAAAATGTAGGTAGGTATATAACAGAAATAAAATAGCTTCTGTATGGGAAAATTGAGTGATTAACTTCATATTGATATTGTATGTGTCTCTATGGACATGCGTACTTTTAAATCTCCACTTTTATCTTCCTTAAGGGGTAGGCAGTGAGAACCGAACACTGCATTCTTCTATCTTGACACATACATCGCCTCATTTACATTGATACACTGTCTCATACATTTTCATCTTGTAAGTAATGCATTTTTACTTAAAATTTCTCAACAGGTATCATGTAGAAAATACATACTATGAGTTACGTGAGAATGTTTTTGTGTGTATGGTGTATTTTGAAAACTGGTGTTCTCTGGGAATCTTATATTTGATTAAGACTCTTATTGAAACGTAGGTACATACATACATACATACATACCATCACGCCATGTCCCTCACGGGGTAGGCAGAGAGAACCGAACGCCACATTTTTCTATCTTGACACGCATTCATCGCCTCCTTAACATTCATACATCGTCTTATACATGTTCGTCTGTTGTTCACGCTTCTTACATTTCCATCTTTCAAAATATCGTTTACATGGTCGTGCCATCCTTTTCTTGGGCGCCCGCGACCTCTTATTCCGTTCCTGTCAGATTTGTATATTTTCTTCGTCAGGCGTTCTTCGTTCATTCTCCCCAAGTGGCCAAACCATCTCAATGTGTTAACTTTCATTCTGTTAATTACATCTTTCTTTATCTTACATTCTTTCCTTGTATCTTCATTCCGAACTCTATCATACATCGTTCTGTTACAAATTCTTCTAAGCGATCTCATTTCAACTGCATTTATTCTGCTTTCGTGCGACTTCTGCCATGTCCAGGTCTCACTTGCATACGTCAATGTTGGCACTACGATTGCGTTATGAATGGCAACTTTAGCGTCTCTTGATATGTTGCGATCATTCATAACTGGTCTAAGTGCTCCATTCACTCTGTTTCCTGCCATAACTCTTCTTTCAATATCCTTATCAGGCCGTCCATTCCGTTGGAACATACTACCCAGATAGACATACTCGTCGACTTGTTCAAGCCATTCATTCTCTACTTTTATTTGACACACTGTTCTGCTTTCACTCTTTTCAAAGACCATTACCTTTGATTTGCTGGCATTCATTTTAAGTCCGTTTTCTATGCATCCTTCATATACCATACTTACAAGATACTGTAACTCTTCCATACTTTCTGCTAACAATACTTTGTCGTCTGCATACATCAGATCACGTACTGTTACAGTACTCAGTTTCAGACCCTTACTTTCATACTTAAGGGCTCTTATGCAGAAATCAATGTAGAGATTAAAGAGCCAAGGGGACAACACGCACCCCTGTCTAACGCCATTATTTATAGAGAACCAAGTTGTTGTTGTGTCGTTAACACGAACACATGCTTTGCTGTTCTCATATAATGAAGCGATTGCACGTATCAGCTTACTCTTCACTCCGTACATCGATAGTATATTCCATAGTTTTTCTCTTACGACTTTATCATAGGCCTTTTCAAGGTCTATAAAGGCGCAGAAAAGTTTTTGGTTTTTTCCCAAAACCTTTTCTGTGACCATACGTAAAGAAAAAATTTGGTCTATACATCCTCTGCCGCCAACAAAAGCCCCTTGAGCATCCCAAATCTTGCTCTCTGTAACCTTTCGTACTCTTTGATCCAGGATCCTTGCATACATCTTACCAACTGAGCTTAGCAAACTTATGGCTCTATAGTTTTTGCAGTCGAGCTTCGATCCTTTACCTTTATACAAAGGTACCACGACTGCATTTCTCCAGTCTGAGGGAGTGTGTCCTTCTTCCCAACATTTGTTGAAAAGAGAGAGACACCACTCCAACGTCTGTTCGCCGCCATATTTTACTTCATAAAAATGCATACTTCATAAAAATGCATTAAGAGATTGTCAGCATTTCAAGAAAAAAAAATGAACGCTTACTATGGTGTGGAGAGTTTAGTTTTAGCCACAACTCACTCGTTTTATACTTGTTTGTATACTCATTTTTTTGACATCCACTATTGTCTAATATTAAGGATTGTGTTTCAAAATGGCGATAGCCATATATCATACGTATGGACAGAATAGAAAGAGTACAAAAAGTACATACGAACTATCAATTACAAATCACAGCTTCATTCAAAATCATTTCATATACCACACTGTATTGCCAAATCCAACTATCGTTTTGTTCAAGATAATTTATTATCTAAACATATTGACAATGTTTCAAGCCAAGATACGCGATATTTGTATGCCAGGTTTATATTTTTTCACGATTTTTCTTACTGTAAAGTAAAATAACACCAACATAGAGGCTTCGCAGCATAAATGTTCTGTATGTGGATTTACTCAGAGTTCAGAGTAGAAAATTTAGTGTATCTGTGTGTGTGTATGTCTGTATGTGTGTCTGTGATAAGAATGTCCTCATTTTTTTTATTCAATTGTTTCAAAGTACAATTATTATGGAATGTGTGTTGATTAATGGATGATGATATTTCACAATCTCAACCTGTTAAAATATTTAAGAAAAAGTCTATTTTATATTGAGAAACTTTTTAACATCTCAATAGAGACGAAGTTGGGACGTAATAAAAGAATCAGGAACTCAAGGCACCTACAGGGCTTACGACCTGTCATCGGCTGGTTTACGTGATCACTTTATGCGCTTGCGCAACGTTCACCAATTATACCTTCTTATTGAGTTCTCTTATCAATGCAAATTTAGAAAGTTCTATATATTTGAATAATGGTAAGAATAATAAATTTTATTTTTATTATTGTGAGAAAATGAGCTTATTATTTTTTGAGTAACATCATGGCCTAGGTTCTTCTATAGTCTAGCTCAGCCTTGGACAAACTGCGACCCGCGAGAAATAGGTTGGTATGCGAAAAAAAGTTCCTTTATCGAAGTAATTTTTGAAAGTTTTATATATTTTATTTATTTATTTATATAACAATTTTCTGTACATACCTACATAGAATTACATAGAACAAATGGCGGACTTATTGCCTGGAGGCAATTTCTTCCACTCAACCATCTGAGATCAAATTGACATAACACAGTTTCAGCATATAGTCGGCCTTCGTGGCTCAGTTGGTTGGGTATCTGACTGCTGATCCAAAGGTCCCGGGTTCGATTCCCGGTGGAGACACAGTATTTAATTGTGTTTTCAGTCTGGATCTGTGAGACGATTAATATCGTAAGTCTCCAGAATGTGGCAACTTGTTATTGGGTGCGTGTTAAAGTAATATTTGACATAGTACCTGTTAGTTGCCCGAGAAGCAATATTAAATAAATAAATAAATAAATATACATAATAACACAAAAACACAACCAGTATAAGACAGCAAAACAAAAAGTGAGAAATTATACAAATTCAGAAAGGAGAGGAAAATCAGAAAGTGAAGGGAGAGGATGAGGAGCGATCAAAAGGGATGGAAAATGAAATTGGGATATATGTTCGTTACGGAATTGAGAGGAAGAGTGAGCATTAAAAGACGAGATTTGAAAATTGGAAGTGATGTGGCATTTCTAATATCAAATGCTAAATTGTTCTTAAATATCTCAACTTCGTCTTTATCAAGACATTAAAAAGTTTGTCAACAAAAATATCATGCGTATATGCAATTAAAAAAATTCGGTCAATTTTTTGTCTTGATTTTTAAAATAAACAGATACTATTTTTCATCTTCTTATGTCGCTCCTAACGTAAGTTGGCGACCGTCACATAATCTCGATCATGCGCAAATCTAATTATTTACGACGCATTCCGAATCCCGAACCATTGCCTGAGATTTTCAAGCCTCAATATTATTTACGCCCCATACTTTGTTGTCCCGCCATACTTCGTATGGAGTGGGAGATTGGACTCTGATTGGAATTAGTAAAATTGAAGCATTCAAGACGTGGCTATACAGAAGGTTGATGTGCATCTCATGGATCGATAGAGTCTCCAATCAAAGAGTTCTAAATATGTATGATGGAGAAAGAGAGAGTGCTGACAATTGTCGAGAGATAAAAAGCCGCAAATTTTGGCCACATATACCATGGTGATGAATATGCCCATCTACAACTTTAGATACTATTATATCGTATTAACTATACATATCGGTTAGGAGCAGTGATGAAAAACATTGTCTTGTTACAGTAAACCCTCCCTTGTACTATATTTTGTACATAAATAAAATGAATAAACTGAATCTTTCCAAAAAAATTTTAGAAAGGTGTAACAAATAGTCAATAATAAAAAAAAGAAATTTTTGACAAAAATAATCAATTTTATCGGCACAAACGTAATTAAAAATTGTACATGAAAGTGATAATGCATGCATGGATCTCAAAGTCATGACATCTTTAGTGAATTACCTAAGACCACTTTGTTTCGTAGAATCGACAATAAATTAGGAAGGCCCTTGGAATGATCTTGTATCATGAAACAAGGTTTTTCTTGTTTAATTATTTATTGTTTTTGTTATGAATGACTTTACAAATGCATATCGATTCAACAAAAATATAATCTAATATTCAAATAATTACATAAATATTTATTTTCGATTTCTTCAGAATTTGACCATCTCAATTTATTTAAATTTTTGTGCCGTTGCCTTATTTAAGTCTCACTGGCGTACATTAAGGTCGTTTCAACTATTTATTTATTTATGTATTTATTCTTTACAGTTGTTTTGTTTTTTTATTTGCGACCGACCCCCGCTTCACTCTGGAGCATATCCGTGTATGAGCGAGTATAAAAATGACATTTTATAATCAGATTGTCACATCACAATTATTGTACCCTAAAAATAACTCATACATTAAGCAATTCCTAATTCTTCTTCTTTCGTGTCAGCAACGCATTTAAATAATTTTCTGCCAGTGCCCACCAACGTCAATAGCACAAACATTGCCCACCATAAGATCGTGCATGGTGCAGTTGACTGGACTTGAGGGGCAGCTGCACAGATGTGCGGTGGTCTCCTTATCTCCACAGACACATGTCGTTGGTAATCCCTGTTGCAGGAAGCCCCATAGAGACAGGTTTTCCAGCGTTCTCCCAACGCCCGTCCTCAGTCTGTTTAGTGACTTCCACGTACGCCACTCCGCGTTGTGGCCCGGGGGAAGACTCTCCTTAGGGCGGACGAAGTTATCGGGGGCTCCTTGCTGCCATAGACGGAGACTTTCCTGCTCAGGGTGAGATGGAAGTGGCTGCGTTGATGTCAGGAAACTTTTGCGTGATCTAAGTCTTATGTCAGGAGGGGCGTGGTCATACAGAGAGTGAGTAGAAAGAGTTGAAATGAATCAGTTGCAAATTAACAGCGATAAAACACAACACTTGTCACTGGCGTGTACTAAAATAAAGGCGACAAGTGGCGGGAACATGATAATACAAAAAAAAGTATACAGGACACTAAAGAAAGTAGGTATACAAAAAGTATCATTCATTCATTCATTCATTCATTCATTCATTCATTCATTCATTCATTCATTCATTCATTCATTCATTCATTCATTCATTCATTCATTCATTCATTCATTCATTCATTCATTCATTCATTCATTCATTCATTCATTCATTCATTCATTCATTCATTCATTCATTCATTCATTCATTCATTCATTCATTCATTCATTCATTCATTCATTCATTCATTCATTCATTCATTCATTCATTCATTCATTCATTCATTCATTCATTCATTCATTCATTCATTCATTCATTCATTCATTCATTCATTCATTCATTCATTCATTCATTCATTCATTCATTCATTCATTCATTCATTCATTCATTCATTCATTCATTCATTCATTCATTCATTCATTCATTCATTCATTCATTCATTCATTCATTCATTCATTCATTCATTCATTCATTCATTCATTCATTCATTCATTCATTCATTCATTCATTCATTCATTCATTCATTCATTCATTCATTCATTATGATAGGATTACATTACATTTTTTTCTTTGCTTGCCTTTAAGTGATCGGATCAACTATAATAAATAATCTATGTGCTCTATCCAGTGTATATCATTTTCATTGTCCAGTATTTTTATTGTTCTTTTCATATTATACTCCTTTCGGGTCTTTGCGTTCACTGGGTAGAAAAACTCTCGGCCTATGGCCACACATTATTGTTTCATACCCAGGAAAATAACCTTCTTCAAACGAACTATGTAGCTGTTTTTTTTTTAGTTTTTCTCATTCAAATTTTCGTTTAAACTGGTTTAAACTGTCTGGTTCAGGAACCTTACATTGGCGACGGCTCTATGTATGGGACGGATTCAGACTTCCGTGTAATTTCTGCCACTTGCTGTTCCGTTGATTTGCCCCCTCTAGCATCAATAATTATTTTTAATTCTGCAATATCCTATATCTTACTAGATCATCTTTCCTCGAGCACTACAGTCGTGCTTAAAGTTTCTCTTTTTGGTGAATCCATGTATTTGGTATCAACCTACTTCAAATTTAGTGACCCGATTGAACCACATGTGTGCTTGTTGGACAGTATAATGAATCATCTAGGTGGAGCTTCCATTCTGATTGGCGGTGACTTAAATGCTGAATCCCCTTTATGGTGCACTTCAGTATCTCTGGGCTCCAGAAAAGTTAAACGCGGTGAATTGTGCGAGGATTTCATAGCAGCGCATGCTCTTTCAGTCATTAACGATCCCACTAGCCCACCTACTTTTTCTAGTACCGTCGGTTCTGGTCACATCGATGTTACTATTGCCTCTTCCCGAATTGCAGACAAAATCAGCCAATGGTGTGTCCATGTGGACGCTTCTTGCAGCGACCATGAACTCATCACTTTTTCTGTACGTCCATCCTTAGTTGAACAGCACATCCCTTCTCTAATTCCTGGACGTTTTCGCACCAAGTCTAATCGTTTGATTGATTTTGACTTTGAGTTTTCTCGCTTCCTTGATCACTTCAATCACACTCTATTGACAACACATGAAATGGCATCCGCCCTTACTGATAGCATTGTCACATGTGCTGAAAAAACTATTGGCAGATCAATACCTCGAAAGCTAATGCCAAATACGTGGTGGCATTCCGGTCTTGACGCTCTAAAGCAATGTGCATCACGCTCTCGTCGAGCCCTACGAACAGGTCGTAGTCGAAACTACACAAGTTTTACTATTTCAAGCCTTTACTGTAGTTACAGACAGGCCCACAATCGTTACAAAAAAGAGATAATTCGCGCTAAAACCGCAAGCTGGCATAAAATGGTCTCTGAGGTATCTGTTTCGGATCCTTGGGGTGCTGTGTTTAAATGTGTTTCATCAAAACGAGATAACAATAGAGCTCTTTCATGTCTAATCCGTATAAATAATGGCAATATGACTTCATCCATTGATGATACTGCCTCTGCTTTCCTGGATGCATTAGTCTCAAAAGACAATCCTCTGACTGATAACGATTTTCACAAACAGGTTCGTACTCTTCAAAAAACTATTCCTCTAACATCCCCTTCGCCACCAACTTCTGCTGAGGAACTTGATTTAATTATCAAGAACCTTAAGCAAAATAAATCCCCAGGCTTAGATCGCATTGATTCTTCTCTAGCACAGAGATGCTGGCGTCTAGCTCGTTCTGAAATGACTGTCCTCTTCAACCGATGTCTAAATGAAGGCTGTTTTCCAGATTGCTGGAAAACAGGTCTCATGACGATAATATCCAAACGTTGCGATCGCTCTAGTACGGATCCCAAATCATACAGACCCATTACTCTTCTCCCTATTCTAGGTAAAGTTCTCGAGCAATTGATTTGCCGTAGAATTGAGTCACATCTCTCTAATTATCGTCCGCTATCCCGACGCCAATTTGGTTTTCGTCCCGGCATCTCCACCGTTGACGCTGTTAACGAGATGATAGATTTTGTAGAGTGCTCCAATGAGAAATATGTTGTAGCCATCTCGCTTGATATAAGTGGTGCGTTTGACAATGCTTGGTGGCCGCTCATTCTGCACAAACTTAAGGCTAGAAATATTCCTCGTAACTTATACCTTATTGTTAAGAGCTACTTCGAAAATCGCCACATAGTCCTTCCTGGGGGTCAATTTATTCATAAGCGACAAGTAAGCATTGGATGTCCTCAAGGTTCTGTTCTCGGTCCACTTCTTTGGAACATTCTTTTCGATGATCTATTGGATCTTCCTCTTCCGAGCAACTGTATAATTCAAGCATATGCTGATGATGCTTACATTATGATTCGTGCTGATTCTCGCAGATCAGTCGAGAACTCAGCCACCCAAGCGCTGAGCTTTGTTTCTGACTGGGGTATAAAAAACAAGCTATGCTTCGCTCCGAACAAGACTTATGGCCTGGTATTTAAGGGCATACTTCGCAGACGGCCGTCCATCCAGTTTCTAGGAACTAATATTGTCTTTCGAGACCAAGTCACCTGTCTCGGAGTTATTCTAGAAAGGGGACCGAGTTTCAAAAATCATGCCAAATCATGTGTAGATAAGGCTAAGTTTGCTTTCATTAAAATAGGACACCTCGCCAAAGCAAGCTGGGGTCTGCAATTTCCTATCGCCCGCCTTTTCTACAAAGCCGTTTATCTTGGCATCGCTTGCTATGCGGCAGGCTGTTGGTCTAACGCCTGCGAGTTTCAGCATATTCGAAGAACCTTGCTTTCAGGCCAAAGATTCGCTCTCATTGCACTATCCAAAGCTTACAGAACAAGCCCCACCGAAGCCCTGCCAATTTTGACAGGCTTAACCCCCCTTGATCTTGAAATTCAACGTAGAGGTGCTATTTTCAATTTATTGCGAGGCCGTCCTTCTGTCGTCGGTGACACTTCTTTTCACCCCCCTGAAAGTCGAATGTCTCGAAGCTCAATTAAGAGAAACGTGAGCGACACTCTACTAAACATTTGGCAAAACCGCTGGACGACCTGTCTAGTTGGTAGAGTTACCTTTTTATTTTTTCCTGACGTGAGGTCGCGACTGAAATCTCCTTGGGTTGTTCCAGACTTTTGGACTTCTCAATTTCTCACAGGACACGGTAACTTTAAAAGCTATCTCCATCGCTTCAACGTTGCTCCCTCTTCCTCATGTCAGTTTTGTCAATGTCCGGACCAAACTTCGGATCACATCCTTTGGGAGTGTTCCCACCCAATTGTGTCCTCTTACAGATCGGAGCTCCTCGTTGCTGTCCGTGGGCCTCTTCAAGGTCCCATTGGACATGCGGACTTAGTGATCTCGAAGAACAATTACAAAGCCTTCAAACGATTTTGCCATAGATACGGTGCCTTATTATCCGAAGATTCTCACTGACTTTTCTGTTTCCAGAGATCTTGGTCACTTCTCTGATGCCCTATATATATGGATCTGAAGTCGCCGACAGTCCGCAAGTGTGAATCTCAATTCGCACTTGCTGATTGTTCTTTTTGCACCATGGTGCCGAGATTGCTAATCTAGAGGGCTCCATGAGCTACTCTTCGTGCCATGCATTGTTTTTTTTTGTCATTCATTCTAGCGTTCTGCGAAGGGGCCGTTGACAGTCCCCATATGCGGAGCGGGTGGTGGTGGGAGTAGCGATTTTCGTTTAAACTTGTTATTGTATTGTTATACGATTCGTCCACGACGAAAAAGAATGAATTTAACTGGTAATGCATAACCTTAATAGTTACATCCACTAGGAAGAATAATGAATTTAACTGGTAATGAATATGCTTAATAGTTAATATACATATTGTAATACGATTCATCCACTAGGGAGAGTAATGAATTTAACTGGTAATGCATACGCTTTATAGTTATTATACATATTGTAATACGATTTATCCACTCGGGAGAATAATGAATTAAACTGGTAATGCATACGCTTAATAGTTATTATGCATATTGTAATACGATTCATTTACTAGGGAAAATAATGAATTTATCTGGTAATGCATACGATTAATAGTTATTATACATATTTGAATACGATTTATCTTTAAGGAAGAATAATGAATTTAGCTGGTAAGTAATACATACGCTTAATAGTTATTATGCCTATTCGATTACGATTCATCCAAAATAATCAAAAATAATTAATTTAACTGGTAATGCGTACGCTTAATAGTTATTATACATATTGTAATACGATTCATCCACGAGGTAGAAGAATTAATTTAAAAGACTATTATGTATTATGGTATCGTAATATTATATTACATGTCTTGAATTTATGACATATACATACACAGATATGCAGCAACATAAATTTATATTATTATTTGCTTACACTCAGAGCGGTCCCAAACTTATTAGAAATTAAAACATGATCATCGTGCTAGGTACTCAAATAGTAATAGGTGTACAGTCCAAATAGTAATAGGTGTACAGTCCAAAAGAGCAATAAATGCGTATGAAAAAAAATTGAGGATTCAATCTATGACGCCTAATCTATTTCTAATTACTAACCATTACGTCACAGGCCACGGCAAAAACACACTGTTTAATTTTTTCGTATATGTATGTCTTTAAAGGATGATATTTGCAGGATGACAGTTTCAGCCTTTTTGTCTTGCTTTGTTACACCTGACAGTGTAATTTGTCTGATAGAAATAGATTTTTGTAAAGAACTATATGTGGTATTTTAGGGCGGCGCTGTGCAAGTGCACACCCCTGAATATTTGGATAAACATAAAGAAATGATTTATCATTCATAAGCAAACTATGTAAGTATGTTTATTATTGTAATTAATCTTTCCATTTACACTAAAATAGTCAGTCTTCTTTAAGATGGTACCTAATTAGAACCGTATATTAAATAATTATGAATCACACTGATTTGATAGTAGATACTAGCTACATACAAAAATTTCTTCCATAAAAAAAAAAACCCAAGAGATTACATCAATTTTTTTTTTTATTTATTATCTTGTGTCTCTCGTCCTTTTTCTCGTGGCTAACGATGGCGGCTGTATTCAATCGTTCTTTGTGTGGTGCGCTTCCATTCTAATCTGCTCTGAGCAGAACGTACAGAGCATTATTGCAGACTTAATTATGCCACTCTATCTGGTCGGTGAGCAGTCGGAGATCCTCGTGTCTGCATTGTTGTTCAATACAACGAATTCTCAAGTCAAATATTATATCCTGCTAATAGTCAAAAGTTTATTTCATATAATTCCACAACAAAGCAATATTAACAGTGAAAATCCTCTTTGTATTCATAAGTTTTAAAGTTCTTAAATTATTGAACATATAATAGGTTTTTAAATTACAACATAGCCGCTATGCATTATAAAATTGGTTCTTTAAATGATCGTAGAACTCTCAGTGGAATTTTTTATTTCTCTACAAAATCTTACATAATTTAATAGACTGTCCTGACTTACATAAATTAATTAATTTTAGAGTACAATCGTTTAATACTAGACAACATAATGTATTTTCAATTTCACCATTTCGTACAAACCTTGGCAAGAATGAAATAAACCGTAGAATTTGTGATGACTACAATAGACTTTTGACTGACTTGGACATTTTTAATTTAAAATATGCAAAATTTAAGCAATTGAGTAAAGATATTATATTATATTCGCAAGAGCAATCCTAGAATCAACTGTGGTCCTTGAATACGTCCCCTTTCTCTCCTCCTACCACCTTATCATAGGTATTTTAATGTAACATGCTGCAGGCACTCGTAATTGGAGAGTTGACCTTACATGTTATTTTGTATTTATATATTTTGTATTTTTTAATGTCAATTTCTTAAATAAATAATAAAAAAAAACATTGCCTAAATTTTTTTAACTTAGTACTGAGCACCAACAATTTGTGGGCATCTCTCCGAGCTATTTGTGGGCTACCCCAACTATTCGACAAAGCAGCCGCTAGTTCAGGATGCGAAAACGTAACTTATGCGAAGCCTCAAAAACTCGGTGCGATTAAACGAAGAATTAAATTGAAATAGACTGGACACCGCAATTAATAAATTAAATAAAGATTTGAAGGAATTTTCATGTCAAAACTGACAAAGGAATAACGGATGGCAGAAACTATAGATAACATCCTAGAGACAGTTATATGGACCAGGAGATTAGTGATGTGCGCTGTAGCAGCTATCGAGATATGAAAAGGCTAGCAACAGAGATATCTGTTGTTAAGAGATATTATAGTGCTTGTTGCAACCCGATCCTAGGATTGTGACCACAAGGGAAAAAAATATAATATTAGTATATACCTACCTGTGTACAATAAACAGATAAGTACGTTAATTATTAATCTTGTTTGATCCGCATTAACGATCTTATCTTTGACTTAAAATCGGTAAGTAATGTAATCAATACTCAGTGATTTCTTAGAAGTTATTGTAAGTGGTTATGTCGGATTACCGCGTGCTAGTTTCTATTTTACTTAATATTTCTACTTAAGTAAACTAAAAAAAATAACTTTAACAAATGAGTTACTTTTTCATCTCCACGCGATATGACTCTAATATTATTTATAATATATTGGAAGTATTTTCAATTAAATGACAACAAAATGTACACTTAAAAATAAATTTTAATTTGTTGATATTATTAATTAGTTTAATATATCGGATTTAAGCTTATTTGTATAGTTTTATTGTGAACATCAATATTAATATGCGTCTTTTTAATCGGTATTGTGATATGATATACAAATTTTATAAATCTCCAAAATATTTAGTTTTAGTTATTATATTATTATTACACGTGACAAATGTTAAAGGTAAGTTATTTTTATATTTCACTGAATAATATAATGTATGAATATGAACTCTACGACAATTTCAGTATTTTTACAAAGTGTGTTATCTATAAATAAATATGTTGTTGTTGTTGTTAATAGTTATTAAGAAAAAATATCATGTTATCAAAAACACCTAATCACCGCCAAAAAATTCTTTTATATGAACCTAGGTACAATGAAGTATAATCACTTCCTATTTTTGACAATATGCACTTAAAAACATCAATGTTTTTTTCAACTATGCAACTGTCGATTTGTTCAAGAGAATTTTTTTCTCTTTACACATCGACAAAATATCAAGCCAAGATACGGGAGATTTGTATGCAGGGTCTATATTTTTCACGGCTTTTTCAACTTTGAAGTCAAAAAACACCAACTTCGCAGCATATATTTTCTATATGCAGATGGGTCGATGGCAGAGCGGTAAGCGCGCAGGCCTAGCAATCCAGTGGTCGCGAGTTCGAATCCTGCCTCGACCGATTTCGTTCACCTATATCACAAGCATTTATGCTTATTTTAGGGAACGTAGGAAGATGTATATGTACTTGTTTAACAAGGACATATTCATTTTATAATAAAAAAAAATATATGGATGTACTCAAAATTCGGAGTAAAACATTTAGTGTGTCTGTGAGTCCGTCCCCCTGCATATAACTAGAACTCTGAAAATTGGTATAGGTAAATATAGACATTTACAAATTCTCATTTTTTTTTTTCAAAAAATTTCTAGAGTTTCTCAAACATTTTACATTAAGAAAAAAAAATTTCTATAATAAATGTATGTGTTTCTCTGCCATATTTCCACAGTTTTTAAAAATATTGATAAAAGCCGACTAGATATTTAGCACCTAAACTAGATTTTTTTTTCTATAAAAAATATAAACTCAATATTTATAAAATTTGCATTCAGTGACGACATCGCTTCGTACAATTTGTATGGCAATGGCCTATACACAATATCTAAGAAGAATAATTAATCTCCAAACTTACAAACATAACATCATGTTTTTTTCATATTCTGAGTAGGAAAAACAGGCTGACCTCCATACTATCCCATCCTGATATACATACCTACATGTTTTAAATAGAAAACACAATATCTTAAAATATTTAATAATTTGTGTTAATGTGTTAATAGTTACGTATTCTTCAATTATGCATACTATCGCCATCGACAGTTGGATCTCATGTATTACATGGAACTAGTATAGGTATGAAGTCGATTAGACTTATATATTTTTTTCTTATTATTAACAGAGGACATAAAATTTATAAAAAAAGCATAATTCATACCACAATGAAACTCATATTATGATCTTTCTACACGATACTTGTGAAATTGGTTAAAAAAATATTAATTATAAATCTAAGCTATAACTAGAGTGGAGAATATTATTTTTTTTTTTTATTAAAGAAACACCAACAAATTATTGTAATACGTAAACAGTTTGAATCAGCATGGTAGTTCCAATGCTCCAATAACACGTGTTTACAACATGTATAATAAGTAATATTTGTACGTAAAAAATATAGGAAAGTATCATTGTACTTAATGAACGCATCATTCTATTCAAATGTTATTTGTACCATATCATACAATTTTTAAACTAAGCCATACTTGTACCATAGGTGACTAAATCGGTCGACATATGATTTTAACCGCTATACCACCGTGCATCGTCCCGTGTTGAAATGTATTTTTCATCCATAAACATAATAATATTTGACATGTTTAAAACATGACAAGTTTAGATTGTCAGACAGTAATGGAAATATATTAAGTATGTATGTAGGTACTGATTGACTTATCGAGAAAAATTGTAAACAAAGTATGGTTTTTATTATCTGCCACTTGAAGTACCAAAAACATACATTATCCAACTGTCGATTTGTTCAAGAGAATTCATTTGTCTTAACACATCGACAAAGTATCAAGCCAAGATACGCGAGATTTATATGCAGGGTCTATATTTTTCACAGTTTTTCCAACATCGAAGTCAAAAAACAGCATATTAGAGGATTCTGTACACTATTGTATATTTGAATTTAGGGATTCTTAACCTTTATGGAAAAAAACTATGGTCAGTAATTGTAAGAGTGAAATTGCATATTTGTTTAAAAAATGTTCAGTAAAAGAAGTAAAATAGCTTCTCTATGGGAAAACTGAGTTAACAATTACATATTTATATTGTATGTGTTTCTATAGAAGTGTTTTTTTACAAACTATCACGCCATCTTCCTCACAGGGTAGGCAGAGAGAACCGACCACCAAATTCTACTATCTTGACACCTATAGAAATGTGCTCCGTAAAAACTATTAGGGATTGTCAACTTATCGCGAAGAATAAAAATGCACTTGGTAGAGCATAGAGAGTTCTAAGGTGGCGCATTTTAATTTTATGTTTCATCAATTTAAAACAAATATTCCTAACAGAACAGAGTCGGAATAAATACCGTTGTTCCTTTATTTTGTCCTATCTACATTATATGTTTTAATTTTATTTTCATTTTATTTTTTTATTGCTTATAGGGTAACTAACAGGAACTAGGTAGGTATATCAATTATTATTTTTTAACACGCACCCAAAAACAAGTTTCCGAATTCTGGAAACTAGCGGTATTTATCGTATTACAGATCCAGCTCGAAACACAAACTGTTTCGGGCCTTTTCCCCGGGACCTTACGATAAGGAGTCAAATATCTGACCAACTTAGCCACGAAGGTCGACAACTACCATGTTTTTGTTATCGATTCCATAACCTGCTTAAACTGCCTTGTTTTTTTTTTTTAAATTCCTTAATCATAAAACAATTATTTTGATAAATACAAAAATGAACATAATGTCGATATACATATTTCTTATCAAATAATGTGAAATAAATCCGTGGATTTGAAATGATTTTAGCACTATGATAAATATATTTATTGAGACCACGTACAATATTATATTTTATATTTATATTCACAATACAAACTTGTATGCCATTATCTCAAATTCAGATTTCAAAATTAAAATTAGGTACATGACAGATTTATATGAGTATTTATACTCTTATCGGAGTATTTTTGTATCTGTGTTTAGAAATCTGATAAAACCGATAGTAATATCATGTCAAAACGATAAACTCTATTGTAATCGTAAATAAGAATATTCGATATCGATTGTGGAAACGTTTTATATAAGTATATTTCAATAATATCATATTGTAGTAACGTGAGATTTTCGTAGTGCATTCATTGAAATATGCCTCACGAATAAATAAAAACGATGTATATTACTAGTTATATGTAACACATGAGATCCAAGTATCGATGGCGATAGTATGTATAATTGAAGAATACGTACCAAACTATAAACATAAAAAAAATTTATAAACATATAAAGATATGTATTTTGTTTTCTATATAAAACATGAAGGTATGTATGTCAGGACAGGATATTATGGAGGTCAGTCTTTTTTCCTACCCAGAATATGAAAACAGGATGATGGTATGTATGTAGGTTTGGAGATAAAGTATCAAATTATTGAGTCCCCATCCAGAGTTGTTTTTTTTTCTTTGTTGTGTTAAGCTCAAGTTTGTTAGCTGATATCCAAATACCTATATCTTTGATACATTTACGAATTACGGTATAAAAATTATGAGCATTTTCTGGTGTGCAATAAAAGTAAAGCTGCCAATCTTCCGTATAACAGTGTGGTAGTAGTCCTTTAGAGTTATTGATTGAGTGGGAGTCTTTTGTGTATAAAATAAATAGTAACGGACCTAGCACAGATCCCTGGGGAGCTCCGAATTTTATGAAAGCGGGAAATGATTTTAGGTTATAGAATTTGAGAGTTTGGTGCCGTCCTGTGAGATTAAGATTCATACCATTGATATGTGTTTTCTCGCATATTGTAAGTTGCTTAGAGTCTTTCAGTAAGAATAGTGTGATCAATCGTATCAAAAACAGCACTCATGTTGAGAAATACTAATAGAACATGTTTTCTGGTTTCAGTAGCTAGAATCATATCAGATAGTATTAGAAGAAGTCCAGTCTCAGTCGAATAATATCTTCTATATGCAGATTGAAATTTGTTAAATATTCCGTTTGTCTCAATAAAGTCATTTAGTCTTTTTCATACATTTTTTTTCTAGTAGTTTTATGATTAAAGGTTAGTTGGATATGGGTCTGTAGTTATTTAAGTCATCAGGGTCGAGGTTTGGCTTTTTTAAAGATTTTCATGGCATCGGCAAAAATCAGCACATCCACATCATCAAACAAATCAATGATATCATTGATGAATCAAATAAAAAGTACTGGGCCCAGGTGTGATCCTTGCGGAACACCACTGGCTGCGTGGAAATAATCAAATGTTAATTCCCATACCAAATATTTTTTTCAATAATATACTATGACATACTTTGTCGAAGGCCTTGCTAAAATCAATAAAAATTGAGTCAACTTGAGTTTTACTGGCAAGAGCAGAAGAAATAAAATTTTAATCAACCAATAAGTTACTTAATGTCATGATATTACATGTTGGATGTTATTGCTAATTTTCCCTAAAATAAGCTTTTCAAATAATTTCGGCAGACAAGATTGAATGCATATTATATAGCTCTATAATAACTCACATCGTTCAATTCTCCTTTTTTAGGAATAGATGAAAGGTAACTGGTTTTTGCCACTTTTCAGGAAAATATCCTTTTGAAATTGTACATCGTACATACATTTTTTCACATACAAAGAAGGAATTTCATCTGGTCCTTGACTTAATGATGCTTTTAAATTTCTAATTTCAGATATACATAATATCTTTAATTTCAGGGTGGATTTGTGTTATTTTCAAATCGATACATGACTCAAAATCTAGAACTATCTGGAATATTTAGCAAAAAGATTAACTACATAATTTGTTGTAGAAGCAATTTCATTATCATAATACATAGTGCTTGGTATGGCATTACTGCATTTTTTTTAGATTTTGCACAGGAAAAGAAATATATAGGGTTTCGGTTTATCGATTCTTCGATTTCTCTTATATATTTTTTTTGTAACTAGTATTAGACATTATGGAAAATTATTTTCGTAATTTGTTGAATATCATACAGTCAGAATGTGCTTTAGTTTCTTTATATATCATATGAGCAGCATTTTCTTGAAATGTAAGTTGTTTAAGTTCGCGAGAATACCATATGGGGAAACTAGATGTTTTAGGAGAAATTAAAGGAACATAGCCTTCAATAATGAACCAAGAATATGGCAAAAAATACATAAGTTTTCATCAAAGGTATTACATTCAGCTACATATAAAGGCGGATGACGAACGTCAATAGGGAGTAGAATTTCAATAGCATCAGTTACTTTGGTAGATTGATTGCACGCCGACCGCCGTGGCACAGTTGGTAAGCCGTTCCGTTTCTGTGCGGGCGTCCTGAGTTCGATTCCCAGCTTTTAGATATGTAATATGTTTAATTCTTTATAAATAAAATAAAATTTAATTTATAATTATGAACTTCCAATGTGAAAACTACAATCCCTACTTTAAAATTTTAATATTTTGTTTGTGCGATATACCATTTTTTATTTTTGTCAAAGGTTCGCCTAAATCAGTTAAACTCACAAACACATCAGTAACTGATAGTAGTGTCGACGAGCATTCTATTGTAACAAAGGAAATCTCAGTTGGTTCGTGGTTTAATTTCCGATGGCTGCAGAGGGTGGATCAGGGGACAAATGATGATGCTTGTGCCAACGCCACTTCGGAAGAAAGTTTCCCAGATGATTTATTTACACGTAAGTTATATATTTGTCATGATTCAATTGAAAAATGTACATCTTTAGACTACTTACTATTTATTTATTTATTGTACTTGCATAAAAACAGCAGGGTTACTCATGCAATTGATTACAGTAAAATTAAGATCAGCTTCAGACTTTAGCAATCTTTGAGGCTAAATTAATTGAATAATTAATTTATGCAACAATTAATTAGTATTTCATACTAAACGTTGATTTTAACAAATTTTCATGATAGACAAAGATTAAAATTGGATTTTAATAGAGTACTGATTTATACATTTTTAAGATTAAGGCAAGCTAAGAAAGTATAAAGAACGTGTCATGAGTAGCCCCCCAGAGTATATGTGTAAAATATGGAAAATAAATCATATCATTTCATTTCATGTAAAACCTTATTTTGACAATATTTTAGTTATAAAACACTCAACCAAAATATTGTATTTAAAACTTCAAAATAAATTTAAGAAATGAATAGAAAACAACGTACTATTTTCGTGAGTGATTATTATCATATCAATGGTACGATTTGATTTATAAGAAAAGAAATAATGCTGCAGAAGTGTAAACCATTGTGATTCATAATATTATGTATTTTAATGTAGATACATTTTTATCGTGCTCGTGTTTAATTGATATGTGTTTTTGTAAATTTATTTATAAATTAAAAATGAACCTGGGGCTCTATTGTCTATCTTTGTAACACCAGGAAATCGATCCCATGTATTTTTTCATACTGCGTATGCGAGATGTCTCTTAATTTCTTACATAACGGGTTTTTATTTATCTCATTCAAATACCGTTACATTAAATGATAATCTATACCAGTATTTTGTCTACCTAAAGGGAACAAATTCAACACTTGTATCAAAAATCGGCAATAGGGCCTGTGATCGATACACCTAATTATTGCAAACAATTATCAAATGAGTATATTCATTTTATATCTTTTCAGAGGAACAACTTGACAATGGTGCCGTAATTTTACATTTTTTGGGTGGCGTCTACAGTTTCACACTCTTAGCCGTAGTCTGCAATGACTATTTCATACCAGCAGTTGAATGCATTTGTGAGGATTTGCATTTATCGCAGGTAATATAATATACCAAGACCCGTAGAGCAAATCGCATATAGAATTTAAATATTATTGTTCTTGTTGATGCGCGTCAGCGAAACGCGCGGTCAACACCTGTCATGTGAATGCGGTCTAATACAATTATGTAACATATTATCTTCAAATGTATACACACTTATAAAAACCGCGTCTACCTCTTATCGCCGATAACAATTTTCACTCGACATTGCACCAGTAGCGAATTTAATTATAGAACCCGAAAACCCGGACATTCCTGTACTAATTGTACCTATACTAATTGTACAAGAATGCCCAGGTAAAGAAATATATAAAATATCAGGTAAAAATAATAATATATATAACAAGCATGTTCAAATATTAAAAGATGGTTGTGTATCTGACTGCTGATCCAAAGGTCCCGTGTAGAGACAGTTATTTATTGTGTTTTCATTCAGGATTTTTGAGACGATTAAGATTGTGATCGTAAGTCTTCGGAAAGTGGCAAATTGTTATTGTGTGCGTGTTAAATTAATATTTGATATAGTACATGTTAGTTGCCCGATAAGTACTATACAATAAAATACATTAGATGTTATACCGTTTGTAGAGTAGCGCGAGTCTGTTCAAATTTAAGATTTTACACCATTTGAAGCATAACTTCGTCGCTACATGTTCGCTGTTATGTATATACGATTGCATATATGTAGTTGCTATCGAATCGCTTTCTCTTTCACACAAATAAGATTCCTCTATCATATATTCAGCTTCAATTTCGAATGTCCATTTATTATAGTTAGTAAGCTGGTTTACAGTATTGAAGAATAAATGTATGTAGGTACCTTAAAATGTGCGTTCGCGTTCATAAATATATTGTTAGTATAGGTTACAATAAAACTACCTCTTCTATGTTTTATGTTTTCATAGGTTTGACTATCTCCTAATATCGTTAAGTATTATTCAAGTAAGTTTTTTTCATATTGAAGTTTGCAAATTGCACGACGTTCATATTTATTAACAAATGTATTTGTTTTCTATTTTGTGGTATTGTTATTTCTATTATTGTGAATATGATTATAATTACAGGTATTTTTGGTATTCATTCTCTTTAGGGTTCTTTTTAATTCATTGTGGATAAATCAGAAAGATTTGTGATAAAATATAGTGTACTGGGATGTCTTCAGAAATGTATTTCGTATAAAATGTTAGAAAAACTATCCATTCAGAAAGAAGGGAATTAGTTATTAATTTAAGACCCACACCTTATTTCAATCTTACTTATGACATCTCAGAAACGTTATTTTAATAGATCGTTTTATAAAAAATATGAAATGCAGATTGTTTTTATTACAATGAACAAACATTTAAAAAAGTACAGGGTTCTTATCGAATTCTATTAAACGTCACCAAGCGATGTCCTGAAAACCATTTAACTTCTTTAATTTCATTTCATATGTTTATTGTAAACAACGGATTGAATTACTTTTATCTCTCCAAAGAAAGATTGTCTTATTATAATACTGCGTTTTAGTGTTTCTTTGTATTTCACAAATAATGTGTAAAACAATATATCCATTTATATAGAGTATCCTGTAAAAAATATTTTCTACTCAATATAAAAAATACCTACCTACATATACTTTAAACTCATATTATATTTTTAGTGGTTGTATTATTTTGTAAATGACATTAAAAGCGAACAATATTTTTTCTGGTGTTGTCATAATAAATCATGTACTTTTATTACGTTTTTATGTACGCGTAAAATCACTGGCCAAGAAATTATTTTATTATGAAAACGAGTGGGTTAGTAAACTCTCCACACCATAGTAAGTGTTTATTTTTTCTTCTTGAAAGGTTGACAATCTTTTTATGAAGAATATTTACATTAAATTCTTAAACAAACATAAGATTCCCAGAGGACAAAAGTTTTCACAATACACCATACACACAAAAGCATTATCACGAAACTCATAGTATGCACTTTCTACATGATATCTGTTGAGAAATTTAAGTAAAATTGCATAACTAGCAAGATGAGCACGTATGAGACAGTGTTTCAATGTTGATGAGGCGATGTATATGTGCAAGATTGAAGAATGCGGTGTTCGGTTCTCACTGCCTACCCCTTGAGGATGATAGAAGTGGAGAGTAAAAAATACACATGTCTATAAAGACACATACAATATCAATATGAAGTTAATCACTCGATTTTCCCATACAGAAGCTATTATTTCTGTTATACACATTTTTCATACAAATATGAAAAAATTTTCACATTGATATGGATTCCATAGATTTTTTTCTTTAAATTTTAACAATTCTTGAATGCACTTATGATGAGTGTATTTTTATTGTATCAAAATTTTAAACAGTATTAAAATACCTTGATTTTCCAGACCGTGAGAGCATTTTGAAAATTTGGACAGATGAAATCGTATAGAAGAAATTAACGGATATCTATGGAAAACTAATCAGCTCTGAGTTTATAGACTTTAAATATATGATATCAATATGAAGTCAATCGGACTTATAGTTTGAGCTGTAGAGACGACACCAAAAAACAACGTAAATTATGAAATCATAGAGAAAAAAATATAATTTGTCTATGGAAAACAAATCAACCCTAGGTCGATGCACTTTACACATATGATGTTATAGTTTGGGCTATAGAGAGGACACAAAAAGGATAATCCGTACGCCATACGTACAAACACATCACGATGAAACTCATATTGTGCACTCTCTACATGATATCCGTTAAGAAATTGATGTAAAAAATACGCTTAAAAATTGTGAAATCATGACTCTCCACTATTCCATAGTGGTCAAGTAAAAATTACATTTCACAATTTTCGTTCAGAGTTTGCGTGGTCCAAAGGTCTTAGGCACGTCCCTGCTTTGTACATATTAACTAGCAAAAACTTATCATATATAAACACGTGGTGGATATTCATGTTTTACATATACCTACTGTAATCATTCTGTTTTTTTTTTTCATTTGTATACCACTGTTTTTTTATAATACGAATTACGCTGCAAAAAATGATAACGTACATGAAATATTCTTCTTCTTCTTCCTCAGCCTATTCCCGTCCACTCTTGGAAGAAGGCCTTTTCCATTTGCCTCTATGTCATCCAGTCATGTGCAGTCTGCATCTAAGAAATAATAAAAATATTATTATTATAATTTTTTTTCTAAAAATATGTTACGAAATTTCAAAATCTTTCAAAAAATCGCTTATTTTCTTCAGCCATTCATAGATGCGAAATACAACCTCATTACAAAATTATGTCAATAATTAAAAAAAAAACATTTTGAAATAATCAATTTACCTGGGGGGCAAGTGTGGTTCAATCGGCGAAATCAAAACCCTCACGATTACCCATATCATGGATATAATTATTATATGGAGTTCTATAATATCTTTAGATGTCATAGAACTCCATACAATAATTATATCCATGATATGGGTAATCACTAGGGTTTTGATTTCGCCGGTCGAACCAGACTTGCCCCCCTGGTCACTAGACGTGAGCTGCTTTCTAAAAAGAGTTGGTGTAATAAGCCCTTCTAGCTTCCTCTTTTTGGTGAATGGTACTAGAACTGCTTTACTAGGGTTAATTTTTAGTCCGACCTCTTTGTACTTTGCACAGACTGTCCGTGGAAATTTTCAACTCACAATGATGGCAGTATAGATGAAGTATTTTTTATATTTGTCTGTGTATTTTATTTACTGTATTTATTTTATTACTATATTTTAATTTGTTTTTGTTTTGCTGTTTGTTATTTAATTTTTATGCTTTTTTTTTTAATTTTTGTCTGAGAATTTTATTTTTTACTAGATTTTTTTTTTTGATTTATTGTTTTATAAATTTTGTTCTTAGTATTTTTTTTTTCATCTCTATTATTGATTTATTTTTTTGTTTGCTTACATGCTTATTTTTTTTGTTTTATTTTATTTTATTTTTTGATATGATTCAATTAATACACATGTCTTTTTCTTGCCAAACATTTTTATTGTAAATGCTCACATTAGCGTTGAACTTGTAAATACAGAAATATCATCTGCTTAGCCAATGGCTTTAATTCCTTTTTTCTCAAGTTTAACAAGTAGTTCATCTACCATCAGGGTCCAAATTAGGGGTGAGAGTATTTCATCCCTTTGAGGACATCCGGTGTTTGTGGATGCCCTTACCGTTTCACTGATACCATTCTATATTTAAGCATTGTGCTGATCCATCTACTTATGGTGTTTTCAATGCCATGCCTCTTAGTAGCCTTGGTGATCACTTCATGTGAGGTTTGGTCGAAGGCTTCCTCTATGTCAATGAATGTCCCAAGTGCTAGACCCTTAAAGTATAAGTATCTTTCGATGCTCAATACTATTTCATGTAGTGCTGCTTCTGTGGATCTTCCCGGTTGGTACGCAAATTGGTGTCGGTGCAAGGGTTTTTTCCTTAATTCTCCCTCCTTTACATACCTGTCAACCAGTTTTTCTGTTGTTTTGATAATAAAGGAGGTTAAGATGATCGGTCGAAAAGATTTTTCCTCTGTATAGTTATCTCAGCCTGGTTTTGGGATAAAATCAATGTACTGTTATTAGTTTCCAAATTTTTGATAAATACCAAAATGCAAGACACCCCCTCATAATGTGGCAAAGTGCTTATTACCCATTTAATCTTTGCCGGGTAAAACACAGTTTTTTTCAGTAGTCCCTATAGTTTCTAAGTTTAGACCCTATGGTATTTTGCGACTTTTTTCCTCATTGGGGATCGCTATACTAGATCCATGAAAGCGCGTTTTATATGTGACATTAATTTTGGTTTTTATATGTAACATTTACTGCTTTACGGTAATATTCATTCAAAAAAAAATTTTTTCATCGAAGAAAAAAAATATTATTGTTTGAATAAACCTTTGATGTGATTTTTGCAATGCGATTGACCAATGACCTAAGAGATGCATTCCACGGAAGGTCATATATTATTTTTAGGGTCACATGAGTGAAACATGTTTCTCCACAGGATGTTGCCGCTGCTACATTCATGGCTGTTGCTACCTCTTCTCCAGAATTGTTCATAAACGTCATCGGGACTTTCGTCACGCAGAGTGACCTTGGAATTGGCACCATTGTTGGATCAGCTATGTTCAACACCCTTGGAGTCGGTGCCATCGGAGGTCTAGCAGCGAGCAAGGTGATTTGAAAACATTTACAATAAATGTACATACGGTCATCCGCGTCGGGTATTTGTGTTGTGAGGAGACCGCACTTCTAGGCGATCACAGAAACAGATATTTATATCCTTATATTACTTTTTTGTTATTACCTACTTTTATTTTCGTAATATTTTCGTTTTAAATATTTTGTTATTTCATGTTTATACCTACTTGCTGGTTTTTTGTTACATTTCTAGTGTTAACCCTTTAGGGGCGAAAATTTTTATTTATTTGGTTTGTTTTTTTCGTTGTATTTTTTGTTATTATTGTTATTATTCCGTTGTAAATTCATGCTCTAACTGTAATCATGGATGAAAATGAACCTCCCGATAAACAGGGGGGAAATAAACAGAGGCAACATGCGTCGGATTCTGATTCATCCGATTCTCTAATAATTCAAACAAAAAAACCAAAACTAACTTCAAACGCATCGTTCACTTCAACCGTTACAATAGATACAGATCAAAATATATCAAAATATGGAGATAATACTATTATATCTAACCAGTTACTCCAGGAAAAAAAATATTACGACCAAGATGCTCGCGCTCCTTTTGCAGTTCACGTGCAAAGAGTGGATAAAAAAACTATTAATTCACTAGAACTCGGAAAGATTCTTTACGATAGGAAAGTTTCTAAAATCGTCAATGGATCTCTTAAAAGGGAGGGAAAGTACAGGGCAATCAATTTATTAAAAATATTTCTATTTTGTCTAATGATAATTATACAGCTTTCATACCTACATATAAGTTGACGAGAATGGGCCTTTTCAGAGGCGTTCCCACAGAGCTTACTGAACAAGAAATTTTGGATCTTATGTCAGTCTCGGGTCAGTCAATCAAGGCTATAAAGGCTCGAAGGCTCAACTATAAGGATAAATCAGGTGAAAAACCAGAATGGCGTCCGTCTCGAGCCGTTGTGCTTACTTTTGCAGGTCAAATTTTACCCAAATATGTTTATATTTTTTACAATGCCCTCGAGGTTGAGCTCTACACTTATCCTACAACGCTCTGCTTTAACTGTTTTCGTTATGGACACCGTAAGGCAGCTTGCAGGTCCTCACCACGTTGTAATGTATGTGGTGATCATCACTCAACAGAGGAATGCAAGAAAGACCCGGAACTTCCTACTTGTGTAAATTGCAAGGGTGATCATAAAGCATCGAGCAATACTTGTCCCGAATTTTTGCGCCAAAAAAATATCAAATTTTCTATGGCTAATGAGAGCCTTTCATACTTCCAAGCCTCCAAACTTTATGCACCAGCAAAAAAGTCATATGCTGAAACAGCGGGTCAGCACTCAATACCCAATCCAATTATAAATCCACCACAAACATTCACCAAAACGGTGTATAAATATAACAAGTCTAGACCAATTCAAAAACCAGGATATGATAAAAACTCTCATAACTCTTTACTACTCTTTCCGAATGGTAATTCTCGAACAACTTCTAATAAATGTGGAATCATTCTTGATTCGAATCTTGTAGATCGCAATGATAGCTTAATTGATCTGTCTCGTGAAATGCAAAGTGATAACACTTCATTTGTACAAACTTTAGTCAGTCTTCTAGTTGAAACGATATCCAGAACTTCTATACTACCGCAAAACGCTGCTAATTTACTTGAACCCCTAAAAAATTTCCTTTCTTACGACTTTGACCTTCCAATTTCTAAATCATAACTATATTTGAAGATTAAGAACGTCAATCTATTTATAAATACATAGTTAACCAATTTTTACATCAAAAATGGATAATAATAAATTAGTATTTCTTCAGTGGAACGTTCGAGGCATACAAGCGAATAAATCTGAATTAGTTAACCTGTTAAACAAAGAGTCAATATCAGTGGGCGCTATTTCAGAAACTTGGTTGAAAAATAATTTTCCTTTTCACATACCAGGTTTCCAAATTATACGGAATGATAGGGCCGATGGAAGAGGTGGGTCAGCTTTACTTATAAAAAATAATATTAAATTTGATCCTCTCCATTTATCTAGTGTACCTGAATCAATTCAAATAATAGCAGCGTCTATAGTTAATATTTCAGTGTTGTCAATATATGTTCCGCCAAATATTATTTTTTGTGAAGACATTTGGTCAGATATAGTCAAACAAGTTCCACCGCCAATACTTTTATTGGGTGATTTTAATGGGCACTCTCCAAGCTGGGGTAGTGATATTACTGATCGATCTGGCTCAAATATATTAAAATTCTTAGACTTTAACAACTTATGTTTCTTAAACGACGGTTCGCCTACTCGTATCACCCCTCCCAATCAAAACAGGAGTGCGGTAGACCTAAGTATATGTTCCCCATCACTTGCCTCATCTCTAACTTGGTCAGTTCTTTACGACCCATGCTCCAGTGATCACCTACCCATTGTTATTAGATTGAACGATTTTTCATGTCCCACGAATCGAAAGAATACAATCCGCAAAATCCGATATATAACAGAAAAGGCTAACTGGGAAAAATATTCACTAAATAACGAAGGAAAAATTAATTTGCTTTCTTCGCCTTCTATTGATAACGCCTTAGATTGTTACAGTCAGTTTATATCCAAAATAATTGAAACTGCGGAGGAAACGGTTCCAATTAGTAAAAAATTGAATAAAAATAAATCACCCCCAGCTCCATGGTGGGACGAAGAGTGCAATCGAATGGCACGATTAAGAAAAGCAGCTCTAAAAAAATATCGGATAAATATGACCTTAGAAAACTTTTTATGCTTCAAAAAAACCCAAGCACTTACCAAAAAAATTCTTAAAAATAAAAAGAGAGAAGGCTGGAAAAACTTCTGCGATTCTTTATCACCGGAAACACCAGCAACGCATATCTGGAAAACAATAAAAAGCTTCCGAAGCAATATCAAACAAACATATGCCTTTCCAAATTCTCATGATTGTATTTCTGAATTTGTTCACAAAATATCTCCTCCTTATGTTCAAACATTTCAAGAACTCAGTCCAAGTTTTAATCTAAAAGAGGACAATTGGCTAGGGAGATCGCGATCCACTTCCACGCCGGCGACGCTATTGAGCTCATTGGCCCTGTTCACCACCGGACGCAGCCGCAACATCGGACAAACACAAAATATCCACCATCCATCGGGTTCAACCACTGCCCCCGAGAATCCAACCACACACGTCAGGGCCTCCGATTGGTCTCGAAATCGGCCGCTAAGAACACTCCGTTTCAAGTCGGAGGGGCTTGTACCCCGACTCCTCGGTCCTCGTGTTGGCGTCCGAAGGTTCCGCGGGCTAACACCGGGGGCATCCGACGCAATCATCACCTGTCAGATTTGACGTCTAGTTGTCAACACAGGATGTCTGACCCGACGTCTGCGCCGGCGGTGTGCCCGAACCACACAACAATTGGCTAGACGGCCCATTTACAATGGACGAATTAAATGAATCTCTGGATTCGGTTTCAGATACTGCTCCAGGATTAGATAACTTGCCTTATAGCTTCTTAAAGAAACTGAGCGAATCCTCGAAAAAATACTTTCTTGAATTGACTAATATTTTTTTCAGCACAGGCTAAGTACCAAAAGAATGGAAACAACAAAGAATCATTCCTATTTTAAAGCCAAAATGTAACCCAAATTCTGGTTCTTCTTATCGCCCTATAGCATTGTCGTCTACCCCCCTTAAAACTGTGGAGCGGATGATAAAAAATAGACTCGATTGGTTTACGGAAAATGCGCAAATCCTATCGAAATTCCAATTCGGTTTTAGAAAGAAACACTCAACTTTGGAAAGCATTTCTATTTTAGCAACAGATATACACATAGCCAATGTAAAAAAAGAGTTTTTGGTCGGAGTTAGTCTAGACGTAGAAAGTGCATATGACCATGTTTTTCTTCCGCTTTTGAAACAAAAACTTTTAAAAGCTGGGGTGTCCTTTAAACTTTCAGCATTTATAATAAATCTACTGATCGATAGGGAAATAGTTATTGAATCATATGATACTACACCTATAGTCAGAAAAGTTTGTAAAGGATTACCGCAAGGATCATCCCTTAGTCCTCTTCTATTTAATATATTTATAAGTGATATTTTCCAACAATTACCCCCCGGTGTTAAAATTCTCTGTTATGCCGATGATATATTCTTATACATATCTAGCCAAGACTTAAGTAACGCAGTGAAAATAATAACAGAAGCCTTAGACCATGTATCTTCGTGGTTGTTTTCACAGGGGTTAGAACTATCAGCAACTAAAAGTAAAGCCATTTTATTCACAAAAAAACGCTCCATCCCACACATTCAAATTCTGATAAAAAACCAGCCTATACATTTTTACAACTCAATCAAATTTCTTGGTGTAGTATTCGATACAAAAATGTCATGGAATGATTATGTTGAGAAACTAATTTCAAAAGCCCAGGGGGGGCTCAACATGATGAGGGCAGTTTCTCGGGTATGGTGGGGGTGCCATCCCAGTACACAGAAACTATTTTATAATGCATACATTAGAAGTCTTTTTGATTATGCTTCATTTATAATAGAACCAACGTCAAAAAAAATACTGCCCGAATAGATCGTATTCAAGCCCAAGCTCTTAGGTTGATAGTGGGAGCTATGAAATCTTCCCCAATAGTTGCACTACAGATAGAAGTAGTCGATCCTCCCCCGCATTTAAGAAGACAGCTTTGTGCTGACAATTTCTTTTTTAAATGTTTTTCGCTTAAAGATCACCCTCTTACAAATCTATTAGAACAATTATTGAAAGAATTAACTATTAGAAATAGATTGGGGGACAAATATAGACCTTTTTTAATAAATAGTTTACAAAAGTACAAAACAATATTACCATACTGTCATCAATATAAAATATTACCGTTATATAATACACAATTTAAATTTTTGACATATAGCCCGAATATCTTATTTTCTTTTGGAATTGAAAAGAATCCTAACGCAAACAAATATTTTCAAAATTTGATTGATTCTGACTGGAAAGATTGGGACCTTTTCTTCACAGATGGCTCAAAGTCGCCTTCCTCTCCATTCACAGGTGTGGCGGTATATAGCTCAAAATATTCAATCGAACTTTGTCTATCCTTGCATAACAAATGTTCTGTGTTTACAGCGGAGTCCATCGCAATACTAGAAGCATTGACACTAGCACAATCTAAAAAGTCAAAAAAAGCAATAATTTTTTCTGATTGCCTAAGCATACTACAAAAAACTTATTCATCACCTTTTTCGTCACCAGAAAATGAAATATCCTTAAATATTCGAAAATTTCTCTATCAATTAAACTCCAATAACCAACAAATTATTTTAGCTTGGATTCCAAGCCACTGTGGAATAACGGGCAAAGAAAAAGTTGACTCGTTAGCAAAGACAGCTTCTGAATTCAAAAGTAATAATAATAATACGTATCCCATTCCGATCTCTGACATTTTGTCAGAACCAAAACAAAACTTGTATAATAATTGGCAAAAATATTGGAATATCTCTTCCAAATTCAAGGGAAAATATTATGCTTCCATTCAAAACACAATCCCAAAGGTTCCGTGGTTCAAAGAAACCAAATCTAGCAAGTTTGTTATATCATCAATCTCTCGTATGCGCATCGGACACTGCTGTATCAAAACACATCTACTGAAATTAAATATAGTAGAGGAAGCTTCTTGTGACTGTGGATTGGAGGAGGAAACTTTGAACCACGTTTTCTTCAATTGTGAAAAATACCCCACAAAGGAATTCTACTTTAAAATAGCATCGATTAATCCCCTTCCAACAAGAATAGAAACGTTACTTATTAACATAAATCAAAACACTTTAAACTTATTTTGCAATTTTTTAAACGAACATAAAATATACGTGTGACTGTAAAGGGTTAGTTCATTGACCCATCGGCTGTAAACAACAATAGATTATGAGCGGTAGTTCACAATAATTTAAAGTATCGATGCGTACATGAAATGTTCACCTGCCTGAGAACAATTTTGATTTTCTGTTCATTTTAAGCGATCAATAATTAAAATTAGGACACAGTATTATACACAGTATTTTTATAATAAATCTTTTTCAAAGTACTGGCTTTTTTTATTTTTATGTATATGTAAATAATGGAATCAAATCGTTATTTTTTTTTTGTTTTTTAATATTTTTTTTGTTTTCAGCCTATTGCAATAAAAAAATGGCCTCTTATAAGGGACAGTATAACATACAGTATTGTTGTAATAATACTAGTGATAATGTCTTGGGACGATAAAATAGAATGGTGGGAATGCTCCATACTTGTCTCACTTTACTTTTTATATTTCATTTTCATTTTTAACAACAAGAAAATAATCAAATTCTTCGGCAACATATTCAAAAAACAGACTGGAAAGGGCGATTTCAATATTGGTAAGTATTCATTGTTCTAAATTTTTCACTAGATTCCAGATAGTGTTACCATATTATGTGTTTTCAGATATTTTACGTAGAAGAAACCGGGATATTAATTACCTTCGGGTTTCATCATCAGGTCTATCGTCGGTTAGTAAACACAATCACCTTTTACGCTTTCACAATCTCCTAATCACCAAAATTCATTTAATAGTGTTCTGTTTTATTTTTTTTTCTTAGTTGTACATGTACATTGTATGTACATATTATTATGAGTGCATAATTTCAATGCAATATAAATATGCTTTACTATATTACTTTAACATAAATGATCGTCCCGTAAATTTTCCAAAAAAAAATATTAATTTACCAGTATAACTTTGTATTTCTACTATCTAAACGCAGTCTCAAACAATACAATCAAAAGTTAAATAATGATCTATTTTTTAAATATTATAAGAACAAAAATATGCAACATTTATAAAAATATGCATGTCGTTAAAATGTGATTTAACAAATAAGAGATTCTGCAAGGGTCGAATGACGTCGACGAAATAAATTATATTAAATACGAAGGTCATTCGATACAATTCTCATGACTGATTATCTGACGATAAAATTCCGACAATTCAAATGATCGATGAGACTTGAGATGAGATTGCACTTATAATAATCAATGGTTCAGATTATCATGTATTTTTTTTGAGTTGTGTAAAAATATAAATGATAGAGCTATATTTTTCTGTAAATTCTAAAGTACTTAATATTATACTAGATGTTTTGACTCCCAAAGGCGAGTATAAATTGCGTAAACCTAAGTGCTTCACCGCACAGTTAAAAATATCTTCAGAGGTAGCCGTGCCGACCAAACGGTCAATATAATACATTCAGTAAAAAGGACGTACGGTCAATTATTGTCCGTGAATCGGACAACATATTTTATATCAACAGACAAAGAGTAATTTGACGAGGATTATTAGGAATCAAATAATCTAAAATACTTATAATACATGGCTAATTTTCGCAATACGCCATAGAATACGAAATGTTATGTGCAATATTTTATGGAAACTGCAAGTATGTGATGAAAGTATGGAATACCGCTTACAAAAACAATGATCTATAATCCTATGTAATCCTAAAATAATATTGTTTTTTTCAAATCAGGATATTGTGGTCACTGCTATAACAACAATCTTCCAATTTTTCATTAAAAGTAATATTATTATATTTAATATTATCAAGCTAATATAATTAAATTATGTTTTTTTTAGATAAAGCAGAAAAGAATAGCCATGTCGATACGTTGTTTAGCGAAGAAAATAGATATACCGCTCGCGTCTCCATTATTCTTTCTAAGAGAAGAAGTACCAGATATTCCAACAAGTCGAAAGAGGCCAATTCTGAAATAGACACGATTCCAGAGGAAGAAGCAGGTATTTTTTATCCAACTGTAGATTTGTTCAACAGATCTTGTAGATTTCTCTCAACAGATCGACAAAGTTTCAAGCCAAAATCCGAGAAAATTTGTATAGCCAGGTATTTTTATGGATTTTTAACATTGAAGTCAAAAAATACCAACTTAGGGACTTCGCAGCATATATGTTATAAACACATGTGGATTAACCATATTTGAAATTTAAATTAGCTATAAACCACATGTGGATTAATCAGAATTTGGAGTAGAACATTTAATGTGTCTGTCTGTGTTTGTGTGTACCTTAAAACTTTTAATCCGCTTAATACACAGAGCCCGAATTTTCAGAAAACATAGTAATGTTCTCGGCCTTAGACATTATATACTCATTATATAATTTTATACTCAGAATTTAATTTTTTTCCAGTCAGGGATTATCAAAGAAAAACTATGTATAAATATAATTTTTTAAATCATATTTCCAGTTTGTTTTCGTCTTAAGAGGACATATAACGCTAAACTTAGTGACTGAAAACATAATATATTAAAACCGCCCAATGCACTATGAAGTTACGCGTTAGTAAGGGCAAAAATCGCGTGCGTTAAAAAAGGTTTATACGTGATTTAAATTATTTTAAGAACAAACCTTAGTTGAAATGAAAAAACTTTATCGGTTAATCACTTTGATTTAATGCACTCTTTAAGCATATAAAAGATTTATTTCTCTACGACACATGGTTCTGGAGTAATTTAACAAAAATGCTATAAAAAGGATATTTTTAATGATTTATTTATGGGAATTTCGGCTGAATTTTAAAATTGTGTGACGAACATTCACTAGAGAAATGTTGAAAAGGCTTATACTATTTTTTCTAGAAGCACACTGTTTAACATATTTAAGGGATTTGGTTTTTAATTGAGGTGTTTAGGTTTATATAGCCCCTTAAAACGTTTGATCCGCTTAATACACAGAGCCCGAAATTTCAGAATATACTCTTTATATACTTTTATACTAAGAATTTCATTTTTTTCCAGTCAGGGGTAATCAACAAAAAACTATAAATATTTTTTTTTTTAAATCTTATTTCCAGTTTGTTATCGTCTTAAATCAGAAATAATCCTAGCTAGAGGCTAAAGATAAATAGTGGAACAAATATTATGTTACCAGATGAGTTTATAATTTATTTTATACCTACTTAAAACTTATTCTTGTAACGTATTTATTTTTTATTATTTTTTCCATTTATTTATTGAAATTTTAATGATTTGGGCTCATTAGTCAGTTGCCATGATACAAGGGTAAGGTTTGATGATAAAATGAGTAGATTCTGGCAAATTGTGGCAAAAAAACAAGAGAAGTTCCATTCGTGTTGGTTAATTTTGTTCATTATTTTAATGGTTAAATCATAACTTTATTTACCTGTTTCAGAAGACGAACGAAAACTAAGGAAGAGTTTATGGCGTTATCCAGCAGATAAATCAAAATCCAAACAAGCATGGTTCGTCTATACATGGCCGATTAAGCTTCTTCTAACATGTGTTGTACCATCACCCAAAACATGGCGGAGGCTATATCCAGTGACATTTATTATGTGTATAGTGTGCATCGGTGCTAACTCATATTTTGTTTCATGGATGATAACCACATTAGGTAAAAAACACTATATTATTTTTTAATTTACTTAGAGCAGCCAAATACAGTTGAATTTCAGTTTCAGAATATCGATTCGGAATTCAGAAATATTTCGAATTTCTGCACAAAGTCGGAAAAAATTCCTAACGGAACTACTATATTATATATTTATTAATTTAATCCTTTACATAAAAAACACACATCGAAAACAAAATCACAGAAAAGAATACAATAATAAACTTACGCACAAAAGGAAAAACTAATCCAACTGTCGATTTGTTCAGGAGAACTTTGTTCTCTTAACATATCGACAATGTTTCAAGCCAGAATACGCAAGAAATCCAACTGTCGATTTGTTCAGGAGAACTTTGTTCTCTTAACATATCGACAATGTATCAAGCCAGAATACGCGAGAATTGTATGGAGAGGTCTACTTTTTTCACGGCTTTTCCAACTTTGAAGTCAAAAATAACCAACTTAGAGGCTTCGCAGCATATATGTTCCATACACGGATTTACTCAGAATTCGGAGTAGAACATTTCGTGTGTCTGTGTGTGTGTGTGTGTCTGTGTGTCTGTGTGTGTGTCCGTCCCCCCCTTATAACTTTTGATCCGCTCAATTTACAGAGCCCAAAATTTCAGAATATATAAAAAGTTACAGGCCTACAAAACTTTTATACTCGGAATTTTGAATTTTTGTTTCAGTCAGGGGTTATCAACTTTTGAATTTTTATTTTATTTTTCCCTATATCTCAGAAACCATAAAAGCTAGAACGCTGAAAATTGGTATAAACATAGACAAATACAAAATCTCAAATTAATTTTTTCAAAAAAATTCCAGGGTTTCTCAAACATTTTTTATTAAGAAAAATATTTTTTTTATGATAAAATTATGAGTTTAACTGCCTATATTTCCAAAACTTATACAATTATCGAAAAAAGCCGAAACACCCCAACTAGATAATTTAATTTTCTATAAAAAATATTAACATTGTAGTAGAAGATCTCAATTTTTTTTAACAATTTTTTTAAAAATTGAATTTAGTGACGACATCGCTTCATACATTTTGTATGGTAGTCGCCTATACACAATACATATGTATGACTTAATAGTTTGATACTTCATCTCCAAACATACATACCATCATGCTATTTTCATATTCTGGGTAGGAAAAAAGGAACTTCCTCCATACTATCCTATCTTGACATACATACCTACATATGTTGTATAGAAAACAAAATATCTGAAAATATTCAATAATTTGTATTTATGGGTTTATAGTTTGGTACATATTCTTCAACTATACATACTATCGCTATCGACAGTTGGATCTCATGTGTTACATGCAACTAGTTTACATAATTGTATTTCAATCTTCGTTCCTTTCCTTTAAATTGTATACATATAAATATGCAAACCAGAAAATTACACATTTTATTTCTGGGTATGTCTGAAAAATTTCAATAAAGTATCCTTATAGTGCTTAATAGAATGGGAAAATACGTCAGTCAGAAAACCATAATTGCCCAACCGAGGAATTCTATCAATCGGTGAGTTACGCAAATAATTAGTGTTGGACATCTTACATAATGAATGTTATAATTTGGCGGGTATTGCTTGTCGGAATATTTGTCTGATAGATAGCAACGTCAATAAACACTTCATTTTTAAATGCTGTTTTTTTTCATATTTCATTTACTATCGAATAGGTAAGTGCGAAAAAAGGTATGTCTGGCACCTGGGAGTGGTTGCGTTTTCCAGTGCGCATCGATCCCCTTTATATATGTGAAAATTGCAGATGTTTGTATTATTTGTATCTTTGTAAGTCATTTTTGTGCTTTTTTACCGTCCATCTGATTATAATGAACCTTTGTGATTTGTTCAGCGCACATGGTAAAGCATGGTAAAATCTGCAATTTTCACCTATAAAGAGGATGGGTAATGGTAATCGTAACCGTTCATACCGATATTCAATAAGAAATAGAATATAAAAAAATGACATTTAAAATGATTAATCGAATATCTCTCGGACTATAATATGTAAGTATGTGTGATAGGTGCTTTATTCTGTGAGTTTTCTGTCTTTGAAATACCTACCGAATTGATATTTCGAAACGAAATTTTGTATATAGGTACCTATGTGGCATTACATGTTTTCTTAAAATTGTTCACTTTTTATATTTAGTATACTACAGACCAATAATCTATTGCAATTTTTTTTAAATCACCGCCTATAAAATTTGGTGGCAATCGGTATAACGCATTTGACTATTTTCCGAATGGTTCGGAATGAAAATCGAAACAGCACTCAACACTTATATCAAAAAGTGCATGTTGTTAACAAAGGAATTTAAATTTCGAAAAGCAAATACTTTTACTGCTATCTTTAGTTCCATGTCTGAGTTCAAATTTATCTTAGATTACCGTTAATTAGGTTGATTGGAATTATATTGTCTTTTGGCAATGAACACACCTCAGAGTACATATGTTATAGAGTGTCTGAATTGCTGCCCGGGCGTATTTTTTGTAAGCACGGACTGTTGGGCAAAAGCATACAAAAGGAGCTGTCAATGATAAGTTTTCTGCCCAACAGCGGGCGTTATGACAGTTCAATGTTGGCTCAATCTTCTTCTTCTTCTTCCTTTTCATAGGTCCGAAGAATTGTTTCTACCGCTATTCTGTATCCTGCGATGTAGACTGCCAGCTGTCTCGCCATCTCTTTGGCTCAATCAATGTCAATTATCCCCCTACCTATTAGTAGGTACTACCTGTATATACAATTGTTTTTACATAAGATCAAAAAATGAAAAACCAGTTTGATAATAACAATAATAAAAATAAATAATTTATATAGCGCCGTTTAATGTATAGGGATCATTCTGTGGACACTTATAATGCATCTTATGTAGCTCTATGAAACATAGCTGTTTTCAGACCTTTAGAGAAAGTGCACTTGCTTCGTGCACTGCGGACATCTAGGGGGCATGTCTGGTTGACCGTCGAAATAAAAACCCACCTTGATTACCCATATCATGGATATTATTATTATATGGAGTTCTACAATATCTTTAGATGTCATAGAACTCCATACGATAATTATATCCATGATATGGGTAATCACTGGGGTTTTGATTTCGCCGGTCGAACCAACCAGACATGCCCCCCCAGGAGGCAATATTATAGGACCACTTTATAGGACCACTCACACTAAAACGTCGATCATAGTAAGCCCCACTTTATTGGCTCTGTCCAACTCCTTGAGGGAGTTGTTACTCTGTGATCCCAGAAGACCTGAGTGTGAGATGTCTCGCAGATAGCTCTTTTCTCTGACACAGCTCTTGTCAAACAAAGTTTGTAGCCAACTTGCTCTAGACAGTTCAACCAATGTCATGTAGTATTTGAGTGATGTGACATCGTTTTTCGACATTGTCGTTATTGTTTATTTTAATGATATCAAACTGTAACAAATTGTATTAAAACGATCGAATAATTATTGATTTTTCAAACATTCAAAGGTTTTTTGAATCAATTAGCCTAATATATTAGTCATCTGAAATGAGAGACATCGGAAAAATAAGAATCATTTTAGCATATCGCTAAGAAAGAAATTGTTTATCATTGAACAAATTGAAAAATGCATTTTATCAAATGCGAAATTATTCTTTTGTGGCTCATCATTAATTAATAACAATAAAATAACTTTGTATTACAATAAATAACTTAGTACTGATATGCAGTTTACGATACCGTGACGTCACCGTCAGGTCCGGCAGACGCTACAAGCGTCTTTTGGCGTAAATGTCAAATTTGATTTTGAATTTGAAAACAGTGGATGCGTAAAAACATCGTGAGATAGTTCCTCAAAATTAGTCATCATGCTTTTTTAAAAAATATTCGATTTATATTATTTAATTTTTTTATGTGCCTCTATTATTGTAGTCAAACATGTTTATGTAGAATATCATATTTGATATAAATAAATAAATAAAATAATAAATTACTAAGTACATGTAAGTAAATATACATATTATGCAGGTTGGTACCTACACAATATATAGATCTTGTTAAAGAATACAATGTATAATGACGTATGTCTTTGGACGGATAATACTATCTGCGTTGATTTATTTTGAATACAAATAGAATATCTCATGATTTTTCCCACAAGAGAATCTCTGATAAGAGAAAACAATAAGACATGAGAATCTGTGATTGATGTTTAGAAAATAATGTGCCTATTAGTCGGTATGATAATTTGATTACATAAGATAACACTTTAACGAATGTATAACTCACTGACGTAATTTTAATTATTCAGGATCGACACTTTTAGATATTGTTTTATCAAAATTCGTTAATTATATCGAAATTAAATAATAAATACCCACCAATAAGATTTTCAATTTTGTCTCAATGTGAAGTAACCAGTGACAGTGCATTTTATAAACGAACGAACAGCACATGCGCCCACACATCAGTCTCGTCTCTACTTATAAGGCACAAGATTCAGAATTGGCGGTGAACTTAATTAATAAACTATGTGAGATGCTATTCTTGCATGTTGTATTTCGATTACCTGGCTCTTACAGAACACTAGAAAACGATAAAAGAAAAGGGTGGAAGCACTATTCTAAGCCGGTTCCGGCGCCAAGAGTATAAGAGTAATTATAAGCTAGGGGATGCAATTCTACACAAAGCATATTTTACACGCAATATGTTATATGTATACAATAAAATGCTTTAAAAAAACAATATTAAACAACTTGATATAAATAGTTATTAAAATAAAAAGAATAATAAATCTTCTTCTTCTTCTTATATTAGATCTTATATCTGTTTTTTCGAGAAAGCTATTCCTGTGAAGCTGAGGGCCAGCTATCCCTCCATATCTTCCGGGGAGGAGATGCCCTGGTGGGATTTCGTTTGTCGCTATGGATGGGATTAATAATAAGTCAAAAATGAAAATTTATATGATTAAACCGTAAATATTACTAATTATTTTACTTAATTGATAACAATCTTTTATGAATCGGAGCATAATTAATGCCCATCTTTTATGAATCGGAGCATAAATGATGCCCATATTTTATGAATCGGAGCATAACTGATGCCCATCTTTTATGAATCGGAGCATAAATGATGCCCATCTTTTATGAATCGGAGCATAATCGATGCCCATCTTTTATGAATCGGAGCATAATTGATGCCCATTTTGTTGGTTGATTGTCAGACACATATTCCTACAGAGTAAAAGGTTAAAGATTTGGAATTAATCTTAAAAGAATAAAACATTAGATTATTATATAAATAAACATTCAAAATATCTCGGATAAATAATGTTTAAAGACGCACAGGCACTCAAATATAATTAATTGCATTTACACTTATCATTTACTTGGCCAATGCTGATACGATGGTATAGAAACTAAAGACAGGACATTGAAAATTCTCTCGATACCAAATAATTTATTCCGAAAGTACTCCTGATATTTGCGGAATACCCTCATTATTAGTATAATTTGGTAGATGTATTGCTATAATTTCGCATAATATTGTTGAATACAATATTAGCACTGGATGTTTTGATTTTTTTAATTACATAATTAAACTGCACACAAACAACACTAGGTAAAAAATTACAATGAGTAGGCTTAATCCAACTGTCGATTCGTTCATGAGAATTCAATTCTCTGAATGAATCGACATTATTAAGCCAAGATGCGTGTACGAAGGAAAATTTTGTATGGCGTAATGAACTTTTTGCATGCTAATAACACCAATTAGAGGCCTCGCAGCATATATGTTCCCATACATGGATTTACTCAGAATTCGGAGTAGAACATTTCGTGTGTCTGTGTGTGTGTCTGTGTCTGTGTCTGTGTGTGTGTGTGTGTGTGTGTGTGTGTGTGTGTGTGTGTGTGTGTGTGTGTGTGTGTGTGTGTGTGTGTGTGTGTGTGGTCGTCCCCCCCCTTATAACTTTTGATCCGCTCAATTTACAGAGCCCAAATTTTCAGAATATATAAACACTTATAAGCCTACAAAACTTTTATACTCAGAATTGTGAATTTTTGTTTCAGTCAGGGGTTATCAACTTTTGAAATTTTAGGTTATTTATCCATATATCTCAGAAACCATAAAAGGTATAACGCTGAAAATTGGTACAAACATAGAAATATACAAAACCTCAAATTGGTTTTTCAAAAAAATTCCAGGGTTTGTCAAACATTTTTTATTAAGATAAATATTTTTTTTATGATAAATTTTTGAGTTTTACTGCCTATATTACCATTTTTTTTTTAAAAATCAAAAACACCGAAACACCCCAATTAGATAATTTAATTTTCTATAAAAAATATCAACATTGTATTAGCACATCTCAAATTTTTTTTAACAATTTTTATAAAAATTGAATTTAGTGACGACATTGTTTCATACAAATTGTATGGCAGTCGCCTACACACAATATCTAAGAAGACTTAATTGTTTGATTCTAATCTCCAAACATACATACATACCATCATGCTGTTTTCATATTCTGGGTAGGATCAAAGGACTGACCTCCATACTATCCTCTCTTGACATACATACCTAGGTACATGTGTTGTATAGAAAACCAAATATCTTAAAATATTAAATAATTTGTATTTATGGGTTTATAGTTTGGTACTTATTCTTCAACTATACATACTGTCGCTATCGACAGTTGGATCTCATGTGTTACATGCAACTCGTATATAATTCTTAAACTATCCCTACCTAGTGTCAATTACTTGTGGCAAATCAATTCATATAATTAATAACATAATGGGATGTGAATGTGTAGTGGGTGAAAATGTGTAATGAGGTGTATAAAATGTGTCTTACTATGCTGTAAGTTTTTGTATTGGTAAGGCGAGTTATGAAAAATATCTAGTAAAAGGGTATTTTGATGCTTATTGTAAGTAAATAAATTTAAATAATTTTAAATTTGAATCTCGATCTTGAAAAATGGCATAGTTCGCTTATATCGTTCCAGCCCCTCAAGACAACGTGTCGTTTAGCTCAAGAAAAGATAACTCAATGTATGAAGTGACAGTTGCCAGTCACGTGATAACTGTCACTTCCATACATTGAGCTATCTTTTCTTGTTTCTTTTCTTGATTTAAACGACACGTTGTCTAGGGGGCTGTTTTTTTTTCGCTAGTCATACTAAAAGTATGGCGGAACGAACCCCACCGCTTCCACTTCAGTAGGAGAAGTGGGATACAACTTACTGAAAATTGATGCAAAATTCAACTTACAATTGCTCATAATTTAGAATAGATTTTAATTGTTTCTCACTAACGAACTATTTTAAATCTATCTTTATAGAGATTTCTGCCTTAAAAAATACATATCTTCAAGAATAAAGTAATACAATTAATTACCATCTGTTTTAATTAAGTACAACAACTGGTTTTGAAAACTATAAAAACGCTGTTAAGTCTCTTTTTGTTTTATAACTTCTTCATTGACTTAGTGAATATTTTATGTATTTTAATTGCATGTTTTTTCTGTTCTTTTTTTCTTTTGATATTGTGTATATTATTAGTTTTTGATTAATTATTAATGATAATAATGAAGATAAATTTTTGGTTTATATAAGAATCCCCAGCAAAGTTCGAGTACAAACTCTTTTTGGGGGGTAGGTAATATAAATAAAATATTTTTTGTGTATGCTATATAAGTATTTGTAAATTGATTTGTTATATTTTATTTCAACTAAATAAAAAATAAATAAAAACAAACAAAAAACCACAAAAAAACTCATTTGATACCAAGTATGTAGGTATTGAAATTAGATAAACGAGATTATTATATACCAATAACTGTAAATACCTCCTTAGAGTAACTTTTTCATTTCAGGTAACACAATGGGAATTCCTGACTCAATAATGGGGATGACATTTTTGGCGTTTGGCGGATGCTTGCCTGAAGCCTGTTCTATATTCATTATGTCCCGTAGAGGTAAATAAAATATTTTTATTGCACCACACATTTGACACAATCAAAAAATTTGGTAATCCAACGACGTAACAAACGAGAGCTTTTTGATTCTACCCAACTATGAATAATTAGCAAAAAAAAAATTTGTATAACTTTCCAGCTAAAAATTAAAAAATAATATCGGAATATTTTACATTTTTCAGGTCAACATTTAATAATTACCCAATAGAGTTTTCAAATTTTAAAGATTCATGATGTTGATTACATGCAGCATAAAACTATATATATACCTGATCCCGATTTTCTCTCCTTTTCCTTAACCTATCCTTTTTTGGGATGAAGATTTTTTTTTGTTTTAATTGTCATCTTAGTTTCATATATATTTTCTATGATTTTTTGTTGTTTTCATTCTTTTTTTGATGTGCATACACAATTTTGTCATCCTTTGTAATCTGGTTGATTGGAAGAAATTTGCTTATAACAATAAGCCCACCAGTTTACAATATATTTGTTAATATTATGTACATAAAGATAAATAAATAAAATACGACATTTGAAGCTTAGGAGACAGATTATGAGTCATAAAATTATATTCAATCATATCGAAATTCGTTCGTATAAATAAATTTATTTTCAAAATAGATACTTTTTCGCTTGCAAAACGATTCATGGGCTTAATATTCATATTACGTAGTAAAAGTGTGCTAACCGTCGTGACACAGTTGGTAAGCCTATTGGCTTCTGTGCGGGAGTTCTGGGTTCGATCCCCAGTAGAGGAGAAATTTATTAAAATTCATTTCTCACGCAAATTAAATTCTTCTTGATTCTCTGGGCTGGAAATTCGTTATTTACGCAGGGTGATAGGAAGTGTTTATTATTATTTATTTAGACAAATGTAATATAACTAATTGACAAATAGAGCTAAATTGAAGATACAATCATTAGGGCTAAAAAGGGTAAAAAGACCCGACTCATATATATATATATATATATATACATATATATATATATATATATATATATATATATATATATATATATATATATATATATATATATATATATATATATATATATATATATATATATATATATATATATATATATATATATATATATATATATATATATATATATATATATATATATATATATATATATATATATATATATATATATATATATATATATATATATATATATATATATATATATATATATATATATATATATATATATATATATATATATATATATATATATATATACAACAATTATGCCTTCTTCCCTTCCTTATCAATGCAATTTTGAAAGTTCTATGTATTTTACATAAGTTCCCTTATGAATCCAATTTTGAAAATTCTATAAATTTTAATAATGAGAAACTGATCGTTTGAAAATAAGCTGAAAGAAACCATCGCCATCTATGAATTAACGAATAAACCTTTTCGTAAGGCCATCAATTGAGAAATTGGTATTTTTTTTAGGCAATTAAATATAATTTTAAAATTCTATCAAAAAGTGACACGAATTATACAAAATTTTATATAAATCACTAAATTGACTTGTTTTACATTTTGAACAAATTATTTTTTGATATATTTTGTCTTTCATAGGAGTGGGAGGTATGGGTGTATCCAATTCGCTCGGCGCCAATTCATTGGCCATTCTCTTTTCTCTTGGAATACCGTGGTTCATCAAGAGTATGGTGCTACGCAGTCAAGGAGAGTCCGGTTTCATTAAGATTTCTTCATCCGGAATGGACTACATCATATTGTCTTTGATAGCGGCCGTGGCATCCCTTTATACTGTGCTGTCGTTGGGAAAATTTCATCTTAAAAAAAGTGTAGGAGCAACAATATTAATGTTTTACTTCGTATTCATTATCATCGCAATTCTAATGGAGTCTGGTGTATTTTTCGAAGTAGCCTCTTGTTAATGAAACCTTTAGATTATCTGTGATATTCAATAATATATTATTTATACCAACACGGCATACCCTCAATGTTGGGCAACCAGCGACAGGTGTTTGGATGTTCATTACCTTTTAGAAGGAAGCACGACATATGCGTGTATCCCCACACACCAGTCTCCATATAATGTATATGACAAAATATGGTGTGAATATTAAAAATAAATGTGTGCAATATATCTACATATCTTTACACCTATCGTAAGTTTTAATATTATGTAGTTACTAATATTTTATCTGCGTTTTAAGCGTTTACATTAAGTTTTTTGAAATACTATATTTCATATTAGTATTAATTATTGTTGATTTGTATACTCAAAGTGTAACACGCAAATGATTGTTTTAATAATTTTATAGAAAATTGTTTTGTTAAATAATATTATACTATTTAACTTGAACATATGTTTTATAACTATGTTTTACACATAAGTTTTTTCTAACTAACAAGTGATACAAAATAGTTTCGTGATATACCTATTTTTTGTATAAATTCCTTCTCTGATAAGAATGAAACTAATTTTAATTTAAATAATTTAAAAAATATTATTTTCATAATTATTATAATTTCAATTCAATAAATTTTGATTTTTTTATTAAATATTATTTGCCAATATTCAAATTTTGTTGTACTAATATTTCCATCATTATGAGTTAAAACTTTTAAGTTTAATTCTATTTTAGACATCACCATTGTGAAAAATACAAAATTGTATTGTTCTTAACCAACAAAATAAATTTAATAAAGACTGCAACTCTTTCAATTTTTAAGTCCAACTTTGATAAATATGGTGGACTAGTTAACATATATTTGCAGAGACTAGGGCCGGTATTACAGTCTCAGTTTAAGAGCTAAACTCAAGTTTTACAAAAATATAGCGTATTACAGTGTCCGTTTAGGCCTAATCTTCCCTCAAATACGTCCATAACGACAAATATTTAACTCAACGTCTCTGGCGGATTATGTACATAACGGTGAGTCAACTGTCGTTTCTAGGCAACGAGTGTAGTTTCAGTGTTCTATAACTAGAGGCGTTAGTTGTATCGACGGTGGCGCCACACAACAAAACAAACTGACAGCCATATTGAAACGAACATGGGCATTTAAAAGCATTATTTTGGTGAAAAAAATTAAATTTACCATGTTGGATAATAAAACAATAGTATTTCAATTCGTAGCGTCCCGTTTTGTAGTTCGTATTATTTAAGGTTATTTAAAATTTGACAGATAATAACCACAGAAAAAGTAAAAATGTCTATAATTGATGATTTTGTAACTGACAATTGTAACTATTTTGTAAGTTAATTTAAAAAATAAACAATAACTATCTACAAATTTCGCTATATGCATTGTTGAATAAAAATTACGTATTTTTCAAATAATTTTATTGATTGAATGTTATAATTTGTTAAGTAGTAGAAAATACAAATATTTATTGCATAGATTTTTTATATTAATCATGCTGACAATTCATTCATATGAATTAATTTAGAAGCAAGATATTATTTTTTCTAAGTAGGTTATAAATTAATTTGTTACCCGTGGAATAAAATATTTTACTTGGAATATTATGTCAGTGAAAACAATTATGTAATGTTGAACATCCTTCAAATTAACTCCACATGTTTATCTATAGCAGCTTAGCAACTCGATAAAATTAAAAAAAAATGCATTTCAGATAAAGTAATGACAACATTTCGCACTTACGTGATGACTTATTTTCACGTGAAGAAAACTTGGTAAAATATGTCATCTTCTTTTTTAATTTACATGTTTACCAATTACCAATTACTTTATTTCTTTTCTGAATTATTTAATTTATTTCACATTTTACAAACTAAAATTATTAAGTTATTTCAAACTTTTGAAAATATAAAGTGTATAGGTACCTTTATACTGAACATTTATAATAATAAATATAAATAAATACCTAGATTGTCTCCAAATAGCATGAATTACATTTTTTACGAATTTACACAAGATTTTGTTAACAATATATAATTAAATAAATAAAACACACTAAAATATAATATTTGTATAAATAGAATACTTACTTATTTATATTTTTAAATATCAATTGTATTCATAAGTTCATTTTTTTATAGATCCACAGGTTTTTAGGCTATGATATTATGTTTGAATATATTAAAAAAAACTGCATATTGTAAAAATATGAAAAAATATGGAACGTCCTAATTTATTTACCAAATAAAATATAAAAAATCAAGGTTTTTCAATCAATACAATAATTTATTTCATAAGATATTACCTATATTGTAAAATGTATGCCTTTGTTTATTTATATAAGTGAAAATAGAATGTATTCGTAGATGAGACCACTTTTCATCTTAAAAAGTTAGAATTGTTTGAAGTAAATAATATTTTCATTATTTACCTTCCCAATATTACATATTATAAACTAAAAAAGAAGTATTTCTATTCTTACTTTACAAAAAAATCGTTTAGGAATATCTTAATATATTAAACTACAATATGTAGGTACATTTTTCCTTTATAATTTAGTACAAATCCAAATGTTACAGCTGTTAATTTTCAAAATATTTTAGTTTCACTTTCGTTAAATTGAATTAATTCAACAATAATTAAGTTAATTTTATGCGTTTTATAATGATATACATTTATAAAACATTTGAAAGAGAAATTTAAATCATATTTACAAAAGGAGTAAGTAAACCTGTTGTTATTTTTATACACACATTTTTTCATTGTTATATAAAAAATTAAATTTTTTAGTATGTATTTTTTTATTATTTAGCCATTAAAATATTTACAAAACTTCATAATATACATATGAAACTTGTAAAATTTAGTAGGTTATTTTCAGAATGATAAAAATACGTTTCATTGATTAAAATAACCATCTTCATGACACAAAACTTTTACATACATAAAATGATGACATCAAAAACGATACATATTTGTTTGGGTAAAAGAAATACAATTCAACTTATATCACTAACTACAGGATCATAATATTTGTCATCGATCGATGCTAAAAAACAGGAATCCATCATTGCTATAAAAACACTAATTTCAAACAATATTAAACTAAACTCTAATCGATCTAAAATAAACAAACGATTAAAACGAACAATACAAAACACTCAATGCAATCAAATAATATAAGATTCGTAAAATGACCCTTATGTTATAATATGATTTAATTTTTTTGAATATTTACATAAAAAAGACCTTACAATTAAAACGTGTATTTAAAACACTTATTTGTAATAATAGTGATTTTTATAAAAACGAAAATATTGATTATAAAAACTACTTAAATAACACAGTTAAATACAACAAAATATAGTATATGGAATCCTGGTACTAAAAACAATTCTCAAATAAAATAATATGATTTATTCGCATACGAGACATTTTATATAAAGACAACATTAATATTTATTTAAATCAGCATTTCGTAGTCATAATTATTAACTTAAGACTATTTGCCATGAATATTATTAATGTACAGCGTGTCAATCAAACACTCGAGACACAGCAAAGGAGAATATTATCATAGCGTTCTTACATATACATTATAATCGAAGTCTTCAAGCTTCACGTATTCTTTGTCAAGGAATTGCGTTCAAGTCCATCGTTTAGGTCAATCGGCTCGACTTCTCGTCTCGTCCTTAAGCTTTTGTATACTCTCACACACCTAAACTCAATTATTATCGGCGATATACGACTCCCGCAATAGGAATGAGTAATAATGTACGCTCCTATATATTATAGGTAAGAGTAACACACTTAACTCCACTATATAGGTAAAGGTTTAAGTATCTTGGTCAGTACAAACAATATTTTGCTGAATATATTTATATATCGAAATAAATAATAGAAACAGGTGATCATTTCATATTTCTTCATTGTAACACTTATATATTTTGATAACATATTTTGTCAATAAATACGAAATCAATTTTAAATATCTCTACTGTAAAAAATTGATACAGTTTTTTCTGTGGCTATATTGTAATTCATTTATATGAAAATCTGTTTTTATCTCGATTTTTGTAATGAAAATAACACGTTTTTTAATAAAAAAACTGTAATCATTCAATAATAAATAAAAAAAAAAAAAAATATATATATATATATATATATATATATATATATATATATATATATATATATATATATATATATATATATATATATATATATATATATATATATATATATATATATATATATATATATATATATATATATATATATATATATATATATATATATATATATATATATATATATATATATATATATATATATATATATATATATATATATATATATATATATATATATATATATATATATATATATATATATATATATATATATATATATATATATATATATATATATATATATATATATATATATATATATATATATATATATATATTATATTATAACGTTAGATATACTCAGCTCACTTTTTAAGTAAAAAATAAGAATATAATCAATAAAAGTTAAAAAAAATACTACAAATACGAGTATAAAAAAAGTAATTATAAAAACAAAGAAGATTTAGATATATGGCTAATTCTCAGCTTCGTTTCTAATTCGGTACCTCGGTTTGAATTTTGCAGATCGTTATTTGTTTGTTTTATGTGTGTACAAATGAAATATGCGTGTCAAAAGTCACTTATCTCGTTTAATATATTCCGATATAGTTCAGCAGAAGATATTATTTACCGACCGCACGTGGGTAGATTCACTCGGAAAAACACATTTAGTTCTATGAGAGTCGCAAGTACAAGAAACACCACATACATACACAAGCAGGCCCTCCCCACCTTCTTGTCAAGCCTGAACTTATTGAAGTAGAAGGCAACATACAGCATGAACAGTGTCGACAGCAAAGATATGGCCGAGTACTCCAAACCTGACGAGTTGATCGCCACCTACACAAAAAATACATTCAAGACACAAAACAGTGGCCCAATCAGTTAAAATATTTCATAATATGTGTGTATCATATCATCTATGTAGGTAGGTACTCCATTCATCTGAACATCAAAGGATTTTGATCAATTATTGTTTTGTAACAGGAAGTTAAGAGATCTAGGCCAATCTGTTAGGCATGTTTGAAGCTAGAGACCTAGAAAAAATTTAGGTACGTCATCGCGTCACAGATACCTTGGCCTTTTTTGTCATAATGCACAGCAAAAAACTACTTTGACAATATATTTTTAATACATTGTTCTTCCATATTCGACGGTCATTTCTTACTACAGTATAACTCACATTTGCACAATGAAACAGTAATGCTATATCAAAAATATTAAAATAAAAATTACATGTTCATAAGTAGCAAGGTAACATGATATGAATTTCGCAGCAATCTTAAATTAAATCATATACAATCTCGATTCTATTGCTCTACAAAATAAGTATACTGCAATGCCAATTTCTTTCGAACATAATAGGTTAATAATTAATATATATATATATATATATATATATATATATATATATATATATATATATATATATATATATATATATATATATATATATATATATATATATATATATATATATATATATATATATATATATATATATATATATATATATATATATATATATATATATATTTCATTTTTATTGCAAAATATTAACATTCTACCTTTTTTTTAAATAATCTAAATTATCATGGTTTTCTGTGAACGTGAATTAATTTGTAAATAATCAACTGATGAAGTGAAATCAAAAATAATTAACGTTAATGTAATGTTAAAAAATAAACAAAAATTTTCTATTAATCTATTTGACTTGCCTATTTTATTTAATACTTTAAGGTCAAATATATACAAACATATAAATCGCAGCATGGCAAATTAAAGTTGACTTATAATGTACTCTAAACGGTTTATTTAATATAAAATTTAATAAATAACCGATAAAAGTAATTAAATTCTTAAATAATAAATCAAAATGGAAAGTAAATTAACAAAAACATGAGCAACAAATATAGCAATTTATTATTTTAGTTGTTACTATATTATGCTTGGCTTCGCTTAGCAACATCAGTAATAACCGTTGGAACTGCAAAAATATTTAAGGAAATTCGCAGCTATCATAACTGCTATATAATTTCATTAAAAAAACAATTATTAGGTACATATTACTAAATGACACTTAATAATATATCTGTATTTTTCTCAAAAACTGCCAAATGATGTATTGAATGTTTTACATTCACAAATAATGTACGAATCAAGTATTCGAATATTCTTACCCAATGGTGATCAGGATCAGTAGGAATAAAAGCCGCCTTTATTAACCATGGTAAACCAAGACAAAGCAATATATCGAATGTGTTTGAACCAATAGAATTGCTGATTCCCATAGATCCATGACCTGTAAAAACAAAACAAAAAATTATGCTATGAAATTAACAACGGTTATTCAATAAGCCTTTTTATGTAAAAAAAAAGAGCTTGGACGTGTGTAGGTGTAAATTTTCCCAAAATACTGACATGGAATAGCGTTATTCCCGTAAGACTTGAGTTCTAAATCAATGCCAGACATCAAAAATGAAGAAGTTTATACTCGATGCTGGTTAGTGCCATTTTAAAACGAGCAGTGAAAATTAAAAACAATGATTGAATGCCATTATAGAGTTAAACAGAGAGTTGTCCGACTAAAAACTAAATTAATGGATGCTTATTATTTTTTTAAGGTTGTGTGAATAAATTCAAAATATTTATACCATCTGTTCAATGCCTAAATTAACAGCAAAATCTTAAAAAATGCTTCCTAAATTGTACAAAATTTATTTTACTATTCAATTAAAGTTTTTGCTTTAGTTTGTTATACTTTATTTTATAAATTAATTTATTTTAAAAACTTTATTGTACAATACTTATTTGCTAGTACAAATGGCGGACTTATTGCCTAGTGGCAATTTCTTCCAGACAACCATCTGTAACAGTTATGAGTGAAAATGATACATGTACAAAAGAAAAGAAAACCTATTTAAAACTATAAACATGTTACGTTTAAACACAACAAAGTAAAAAGAGTAAAAGTCTGTACATCAATGACAATTAAACAAATCTTAGATGAAACCTGTTACAGCACCATGGGAGGGAATGGAAAAAAGGAGAGGAGATTGGTATAACTAACTACAGGAATAAGGAAATAAATGGGAAGTATGTTGGTTAAGAAATAGAAAGTAGGAGCGCGCGCATTAATCTGGTTTTGAAGATTGCTAACGTTGGTGCAGTTCTAATGTCAAGGGCCAAGTTGTTCCATAACCGGGCAGCATGGACAGTAAAGGATGATGAACAAAAAGCCGTGGCATGTGATGGGATGGCGAGATTGATAAATTTAAACTTAAAGTTTTTAAGTATAAATATTATTATAATGCCGAGTTGGAAACCAACTTTTAGTAAGTTATTAATTTCATTAAACAAATGTTAGCCTTTATCAGCATCGATCTTACTTAGCGGTGACAAATTCCTGTATTTAGAGATCAATATTATACCTTTCTTTGCAACAATGACGCTGGACACAGCTTCTGGTACGCTGGTCCCTGCAGCCAGAAATGTTATCCCCATCACTGAATCACTGAATCAGGAATCTTTAATGTGTGACCTGAAAAATAATCATTTGATTTATAAAAAAAAGAAATTATAAAAAAAAATATTTATTTTTTCTTCTTTGAATTGTTGACTCAGCGATTGTATTTATATTTTTAAAACATGATAATATTTCCATGTTTTAGATAATCGTTGCATAAAAAGGAGAGTTCATTCATAATTCTTTCCTTTTCCTCTATTTTTTAATACTTAATGGATCATGTATGCGACATTTATCATCAAGCGAAAGTTTGCTCAACAGCTGAAACGAAACAGACCTATTACACAATGGATTAGGAAGAGAACCGGGAATACTAACAGATACAACACCAAGAGGCGTCACTGAAGTTGAAACTGTAAACTGGGGAGACAAGTCTGGTAAACCGGCGGAATCAAAACCATCCATATCTACCCATTTCGTGGATATAATTATCATATGGAGTTCTTTAATATCTTTAAGATATAATAGAACTCCATATTATAATTATATCCATGATATGGGTAAACTTATAAGTTTGAAGTTTTTTGTTTTCAAAAAAAAAATCTTCTTATTTTTGTTTGCTAGCGGGCATTTTGTTTTGGGGCCTCACTGAAACACGCAGCGCGCTGCAGTTTCTGCGTACACAATGAACACCGGATGCACTTATTGACGCTCTAAGCCGTTCAGAATGACCAGAAACAGACGCTCGAAAGACGCGTGTTCAGATTGAACGTCGAATGTACGCTCCAAACACTATGTATAATCGTCGGGTAAAAAACACTCTGACAGTTATAGAATCTGTTGCCTTCTATTGTTTTTGGAGCATGATGACTTTTATTTGTTTCTGTGGTGTCTATTATGTCATTTGACATTATATCTGGTGACTATGCATTCACAAAGAGGTTAATTTGTAAAAAAAAATCATTAAAGGTTTCCAGTAAAAGGTCAGAGAGCATTATTTACTTCACTGCCCAATTGTTGTCTTTCGATAAAAATATAAACTAAAAAGACACATGTATTATAAATGATATTTGAAATTTAAAACGCCTGATGCTGCGTTCAGATTTAAACACCGCTCGAAAGCGTTCAGTGAGATTGGTATGAAAAACGCAATAATCTACAACTTCAGGTACATCCGACACCCGACGTCGAGAGTTCTGTCTCAACACAGCCCATGGCTGATCTATAAGATTTATGCAAAACATGCTAACGGTCAATATTGATAGTACTCACCCAGAATTGTGATCATCCAAGCTACAACATATGAAAGTGACCCAATCCATATGATGCACATCAAGAAGGTCACTGTGTACCATGAACGAAATCTTGGCTTTTCACAATCAGGTATCGAACAAATGAATATTAAGTATATTGGCCACGTTATTATCCATCTGGTCTGTAACACACAATATAATCAATAAAAAAATTACAACTTTAAAAATAGTAACAATAAAAGAATAACGCCTTAAATTTCGAAGTATTATAACGTCAAATAAATTGGGCTTTGTACAATATTTGCGGTATTCAATTTATTAGTGTTATGTACGTGGTACTTCAAAAGAGTATACTTCGGTAAATAATAATATTCAATTATATTGTTATTTACGGCTTTCCATTTATCTATGAGTAGGTAATCCTAGCAAACGATATTATGCTATATCAAAAAAGTGTTAAAAGTAAATATATAATTGATTTATTTCGGAATCTAATAACAACATCTTACGAAACTCTGAAAGAGCACACGAAGGATTTAAAACTAAGAGTTCAAAAACTATAAAACCTTGCACTGAAAGTGCCAAAGAGGGTTGATATAATAAAACTGTAGGAATATCGTATATTTGTACCGTATTTTGGACCATAAGTATTGAAAGCCGAAAAGTTGTTATTCGGGGCTACGTGGTCCACATTATTCAAACTGGAAAAAAGATTTCAAAAAAAAAAAAGTATTTATGCGAAATTACAGGCATATTGGCTCTAGAATCTATTCAGGTAAACTTATATCACCTACCTATAAAAAATTTCTGAAGGTTTTAGGGATTAGTTGTAAGACATTAATCTAGAAAGTACCTAACTTAGGTATAATTCACTATACATATTTTTGTATCCATACAATACTTTGAAACATCAGATAGTTTCACCTGGTGACTATTATAACAATCGTGTTATAACAAAAAAATCCACAACAACAACCATCAACCTTGCTAAACACAATTGACATACATTCATTCAAATAATACACTTGAAAGAAAACATTGTAAATTGAGTAGACATCTCATACTTTATGTTATTGCAAATGATGATTACTTAATAGATTAACGCTATAATTGTGAATGTATGTACCTGAATAAACCATCCTCTTCCCGACGGCCATTCCCAAAGACTGTGATGATATTCATTGTCATCTTCTACTACTTCTTCAGCGTTGTCCATTTTTATTTCGTCGATTTTCTTAATTTCGTTATTTTTCTCCGGAGCCTTGACAATGTCCAACTCCTGAACCTCTAAAGCATTCTTATTGGCGCGATTTGTATTCCCGTCATCTTCCGTTTTGTCCTTGGCGTTGTTCGGCGGCTGATTTGTCGTTACGTCGTCCTTTATAATATCCTTTTCATACTTTTCATTGTCCTTCCTTTGGTCCCCGTCCGTCGGTATGATCTCGCCGTGATAAACCGTATTCTTCGAAGCGTCCTTTTTGAACTGCAATCCTTGCAGTTCAGTGACTATAGGCCACTTTACGGTGCCATTGAATTGCTGATGCTCTCCCGGCCTTATTTCCCCTTGAAGAGGCCATCGAACCTCAATCGCCTCTAACAAAAAATTCAATATGTTAATTTATTTTGTCGGTTAAGATTAATCTTATGTGCATATCACACACGCACAGCCTCATACATTGCTCACACAATAGCTACGTATTGCATTCACTATATTATTACGATCAATTTAAAAGATTAGCGTTAGTGTGATGGGTTTACGTTTTTGTTCACCATACTAATGTACCACCATATGTCATGTACGTAAGAGAATGATTGCATATTAAACTATGTACTTCAATAAACTCTTTAACAGATTTCTAATTATCTCAATAGAGACTTGGAGAAGTTGGAATATATTTATTGTACAATAAATATATTCCAACTTCGTCTCTATTGAGATAATTAGAAATCTGTTAAAGAGTGTCTTTGGCTCCCGACGGGGAAGAAAAGTCCAATGTTTGCGCATATGCAATAATAAAAATATATTCGATTACTTCAATAAAGTTAAGATCAAAATTTCATACCACATTATTATAATTATTATATTAGACAAATACTCAATTCATACAAATTCATTTTTTGACATTTTGTATTGATCTATGTAAGTAGATATGAAAAAGCACAATAAATTATCATGCATTATCAAAAATGAAATTCACATAGAAAATAATTATACAAAGGAAACTCGTAAACTGTGGGTAGAGTATATCAAAACATGAGTACACAAATAAGAACACGGAAAATCTCGACATGAAAAAAACATAAACAATATAAACTAATAGACTCACCAATATCCTGGGTATTCATTGTTGCATCAGTTGTTCTATGGCTGATAACTGATGTTAATTCAAGAAGCGCTGTGCTCAAAGGTGGAAGAAAAAATAATAGAGTTATGTGCCACACTAATACAAAATACTAAATCATAAAATAAATAATCAAATAAAGTGAAAAAAGTACTATTCTAATAGTGATTTTTTCATACGTCCATGTACGGAGTTGTTCGAAATCAAATGCATATCAACAGAACAAAAAAATAAAAGTATCATCAGAAAAATCGATAAATCAAAACACAGATTTTACATCTACATAATTGATAGTGAGCCCGAGACGGTAAATTAAAACGATCCATACCATAAATAGGCGCATAGTAAGTGCATTAAATTTCTTGTACATCCCATACAATTCATTTTCCTGCTTATTTCAATAATCTGCCTTCATATTCTTCGACATCATACGACTTCAAACAATGCCATACATGGATGTCATTATAAAAAAAATACGAATTCAAAACAGGTTAATTACTACTATTTTTACTTATTGTGTTTAAAACATATTTTTACTTAACGAAGGTAAACCTAATCGAGAAATATAAAATTGATTTATTTACCCATCGTGCCGCTCTACTGATATATCAGTGGAGTAATACTTATGTGTTGAAGAAAATAAACAATAAAATATATATAAAACAAGTTCAAGAATACAGACGGTGAATTTTCATGGTTCACACTCAACATGCACTGTTTGTGCAAATGCTTTAAATGGTGTCTTAGAAATAAATAAATGGGACAATAGAAAAAAATAATATATTGATTATTGAAATATTCATAATATTCGCTACTCCCACCACCACCCGCTCTGCAAATGGGGACAGTAAACGGCCCCTTCACAGAACGCTAAAATAAACGAGTGGGTTGTGGCCAACGCTAAACTCCTCACTAACAAGTCATTTTATAAAGTATTCAAATTTTGTATGGAAAATTTTCAGCATTTTCATGAAATGAGCGTTTAATTATTTTTTATTTAAATATTTTATTATGAAAACTTGATAACTCTTCAATGCCATTTTATGTAAGTGGTGTGCCTTTTTACCAATTTGAAAATAAAAATTTCAAATTTAAGTTTCCTGAGTTTGGGGTCACTTTGATATATTTGACAGTTAAAAAAATTGAGAAGCACTATTCATATATCGTTCAAAATCTAATGGGGTCTAAGCGAGTATTAGATATATATATTTGCAAAATTTGAATAGAATCGAATGAGTACTTTAGTCTATAATCGATAATGTAAAAATGAACACGCCGTACATAGCACACTGCACATAGTGCACATTGCACATAGTGCACATTGCACATAGTGCACATTGCACATAGCACACACACACACAGAGATACATTGTAATGAAACTTTCAGAATACAATCTCAGCATGATACTAGTTGATAATCTGCAATAAAAAAATACCCTTAAAAATTGCGAAATCATAACTCCCTACTATGTCCCCTTGGGTTAGTGAGGAGTAAAAAAAAGTAACGCTAACGCTAGTATGAAAGGCGAGAAACAAACTAGCACGCCTAGGCGGACAGACGTCTCTGGTAGACCTCCAGGCCAGGGCTCAAACGGTCCTTCTCAGGACCAAAACAACGAACCTCTCCGAGGGAATACTCATAGAAATAGACCCAGCCTTTTCTGGGCGAAGAAGAGCCTGTAACTCCATTCGAAAAGTAAAGAACGCTAAGTGAACGACAAGAAAAAAATGCATAGCACGAAAGTAGCTCATGGAGACCTCTAAATTAGCAATCTCGAATCGACGAATGTGAATGGAAGATTCACACTCGTGATATTCATAATGATTAAAAGTTTTGAAATTTGTTCAAAGCCCATAAAGTCAGTTGCCTGGAAAATTGTGGTCTGATCTATCATCAACCACGACTTAAATTGTCCAGAATACACGTTCAACAAAAAAAAACTCGATTATTCATTGCGTATTATTTGAGTCATTAGTCATTATTCTCTACCGGAGTTGTACGACTATTATGGTTTTTAAATTTCTTATTATGGTTTTTACATTTCTTAGTATCAACTATAATGGTTTTTATATTTCTTAGTATCAAAATCTGCAAATAATCAAGAATATTAATGAAATTATTTGAAATCAATTTAGGCTAATAAACAAATGGTCACTAAATTTTTAAAATATTGTAAAAATATTTTACACGTAATAAAAATGTAAACTATTTTATGATTCTATTATCATTGTTTTAGGATATTCAACTGACAAATAACATCTCACATAGTCCAGCAATGAGGATCACCACTCATTCTGAATATACATAGTACCTTTTTAGGTGAGGTCGTTACTGGTGTTTCGAGATATGTACATGTCGTGCTTCCTTCTATGAGGTAATGCACACCCGCACACCTGTCGCTGGTTACTCCACATTGTGGGATATGCCGCGATGGTTTGAATGAATGAATCAATTACCTAATAAAATGATTAGGGTCGTATTACAAGAGTTATTTGATAAAAATGTAAGAAAAAGCTAAGGTCCCGTACTGCGAGAAAACTGCTTACGGACCTCAATTTTTTCTTAAATAACTCCTGTAATTTAAGAATAATGTACCCTTATAAAGTATTATTAGTACAAACCTCGCGCCCACTTCTGTATTTTCTTGTCAAAATACATAACTGCAATGTATACTAGATAGAGGAGGACCAATATTAGCGCCTCATACCATTCCACCCTCTCGTCATGTATGATGCAGATTAATATGGCCACCGTGGTGCCATAAGCAACACAGTCTCTTGTCAGAGGCCACCAGTCTAATGGAACTACCTAAAAATGTTAAGGTTAAAGCAATTTTAGTTGTATTATTGCAACTTCGTACCTACCTTCTTTGAAGGATAATATACCTACAGAACATTTGATCACGGATCATCCACATGTACATATAAGAATTATTGATATCTCACACTTAAAACCAGAACATTTAAGTGAACATTTCTGAACAATCAAGAATATCATTTTTATCTCAAGCAGTAAAAAAAACATATTTTTATTTAAGGAATCTTAGTGACAGTGCTACATAGAAATTAATAACAGATTAATGAATTTACGTAGCACATCAAATTAATAGTGTTTTTAAACAAAATCAAGAAGAAGAAATCAATGTTTCTCTTCAAAGAAATAAATAAATAAATAAGTAAATAATATTTATTATACGAGTTTTAAAATTATTAAGATTTATTATATTTTTTTTTTAATTTGAAGCTAAGAATGTATGAAGTAAAAATTTAATACAGAATATAAAATAACTTGATAAGAAGTATACTATTTTACATTTCCTGTCTACTATCTGGTTTACGTTTCCTGTCTACATTAATTCTATTTTCATTCGTTTTAAAAATATTGAGTAAGATTTTTTGTAATTCAATAATGATGAAGCTTTTCAATATTAAACTTTCATGTTTCTAAATAGAATACCTTACCATAAAAAATCAAACTGTAATATCTTAATGATTAAAATTCTGAAGAATTGGATATATAGCTCTGCAAACAATATCAAATTGAATTGATAGTTGCAAAATGAAATTTAAAAAAAAAGAAAAATATTTTAAAAAATATTTATATAAAATATTTCTGATAAAAACACAACTTAGAAATGGGTCGGTGGCAGAGCGGTTAGCGTGCTGGGTTGAATCATTTTTCCTTGGTTTAGGGAATATATGAAGATATTGGTATGTCGATATACTTGTTTCAAGGACATATTCATAAAAAAAATACATGTAACCCTTATTCGCCCCCTAGATTTCCCCATAATATAAGTAGTAAAGGAAGTATGAATGTTACCATTCCAGCTCCTATACCACAGCATGCTGCTACAGCAAGGATGTTGAACACTGCAGAACCAACAATGGTACCAACTCCAATATCTCCTTCTGTGATAAAAGTGCCAATGACGTTGACAAACAACTCAGGCGCTGAAGTTGCCGCTGCCATAAACGTCGCTCCAGCAACGTCATTTGACATATTTAATACTGAAATGTTTAAAAGTAATAAATACAAAAAAAAAACAAAAGACAAAATAAGAATATATGCCTTTGTTTCTCAAAATGATCATGCTTAGTAGTTAGTAGTTATTTTTATGAAGCGGGAGGTAAAACCTACAACAGTTGATTTTCAGCAATAACTGGTACATGTATACAAAAATGCAAACGTGATGAGAAAATACAAAACCTAAAAATAAAGTATTACGTGTCTTTTGTCGTATAGACCATGGTTCTTGTTTACTTTTGATTTCGGTAAAAATATTAATATCTACAATGGACACAGCTTACAAACGACACGTGAAAATACGTGAAAAAAATATTTTTCTATGAGAAGTTTGTATCTGTAATCAAACTATTGAGGTAAATAATTTTAAAAATGATATCCAACCAATAATTGAACTACAAAACTCTTAATTACAATGATTTATAGAAATTATCATAATTTAATATCAACCCTCAATATCTCATTTCTTATAATATAATTGTAAAACCATTTAACTTTTATTTAACATTGATTGAATGTCATTAAATTATAAATATTTTTACACATCTTACTATACGAGCATACCTTTACACATTTTGTCTACTGCAGGTACGAAATACTTGTCACAAACAACTGCTAAAGCAGCAAACAAGTATAATGAGGCTATAACATGAAGAGCAACTGCGCCATTCTGTCTCTGTTCTTGTGTAAAAAGATCATTTGGAAAGTCATCTATTGCCGCCTGCGTACAATTTTCCGCTAGAAAAATAAGTATTGTATTAGAACATATCTTATTCAACTATGGTAAATTAGTCTTATAACATTGAAAACAACCTTTACTTTTAAGGAAGAAAAGAAGAGAGAGATTACCATCGATAAATAATTGCTTGAAACTTTTTGAGTTAGTAAGGAGAAATTACTTTCGTAAAAAAATCAATAAAATATTGGTATTAAGTTTGTTGGTAAACAATTCTTAGTTAACTACATGATGACATAGAATAAAACAGTCCTTTTAATTTCGTTGTTCAATTGTGTATTTTACTGGTAATACATTCACATTCCCTCATTTTTAGCAAAAAAACTCAAAATAACACGTAAATTAATTTTAATATTATATATAGTAAATAATATTCGATAGAGTATGGTCATATCAAAACAACATCAAAATTAAGATAAATATGACTTCAATATTATTACAGGTCATATAAAACTTTCAGGTCATCTGGAATGAAATTATGCTTAAATTCATTAGCACAAGAGTAGTACACTCAAAGACCTTATATACTAAAGTAACTACAGTTAATATGTTTAGTGTCATATTCAGAAGTAGTAAATATTACGTGGTAAAAAGGATGAAAGTATGTAATTTATACGGAAAAACACATTAAATCAATAGATGGGTGGTGTCAGAGCGGTTAGCGCACTGGTTTATTATTCCAGTGGTAGCGAAAAAATCCAGTTAACTTATAGGTATTACTAGCGTTTATGTCCCGCCGTTGGCCAAGAATGTAAAATTGTGAAGGAAAAAGCAATCGTTTTTATAATATTGTCACCCAATTATTTTGCAAAATCGGACTATGAAAAGTGGTTTGAAATATGATTGAATTTGATTGTAAAATGTTCAAGTGATGGCCACAACCCATTATTTTTTATATATTGCTATAAAGTGTGAATGAAGTATAATATACAATTTCTTCACTATTCGAAATGGTTTTAAATATGACTGTTTATCAACATTGTAAAGAGATTGGTTTGGCCACAACCCCCATTTTTAAATATTATCATCGAAAACAAATTGTAATATGTACTTACCTATTGAATATTTAGTAATTTTGGATGTTGGGATGTGGTTAAAATTTGATTAAACAAATGTACTGAAAAGATCCAGTGTTGGTCACATCCCATTCGTTTTATATTTTTTCATCAAGTGTGCATTATATTTTTGCACAATTAGACTGATGAACTTAAAATTGACACAAAAGTCTACATTAACGAAGAAGAAGAAGACTTAAACTATATAAACGTTGTGAAGAATTCAGTAATGGCCACAGCTCCCTTTCTTTAAATATTGTCAACGAAATCAAATATATTATGTAGGTGTTAAAAATTATTTAAAATAGGATGATATAAATGGTTTAAATTTGATTAAACAAAAGTATTGAAAAGATTCTAGTGCAGGTTACATCTTCACATCCCACATCCCATTCGTTTTTACATATGTATTTTCATCAAGTGTGCATATCGTTAATAATATTTCTGCACAATAGACTATTAGACTTAAAACTAACCCAAAAGTCTAAATAAAAAAGAGAAGAATAAGTATAAGACTATAAGACATAGTTTGTTTAAAAAATCCCAATGGTCTACATAAAATAAGAAAAAATACATAAAATAGAAGAATTAGACTATTCGAAATAGATTGTATAAAAACTGAGCAAAAGGTCTTCATAAAAGAAGAAGAAGATTAATCTATAGGAAATAGTTTGTATTAAAACTGTCCTTAAAGGTCTACATAAAATTAAGAAGAAAAATAATTAGACTCCAGGAGCCGTCGCTTCAGACCCTTCAGTACCTCCCGTCCCATCAGGCCCTTCAGTACATCCCGTCCCTTCAATCCCTCATCACGTCCCTTCCAATCAGGCCCTTCAGTACCTCCCGTCCCTTCAGGCCCTTTAATACCTCCCGTCCCTTCAGGCCCTTTAGTGCCTCCCTTCCCTTCAATTACATCCCGTCCCTTCATTCGGGTAAGAAAAGTTTAAATCCAGAAACCATCCTGGAAGAACCGCGAAGAGATGTAAGCACCGTCTTCTTTTCCCAGGATACTCCACCTTTATAGGTAAAATGACCAAATACACGATGAAGAAGAAGAAGAAAAAAGTTTAAATCCAGAAACCGTCCTGGAAGACCTGCGAAGAGATGGAGGGACAGTCGGACCTTCTTTTCCCAGGATATTCCGCTTTCATTGGTAAAATGACCAAATACACGAAGAAGAAGAAGAATAAGAAAAAAGTTTAAATCCAGAAACCACCTCGGGCACACGCTCGACAATTCGCCAAAGTTTCATTGTAATCGGACATACGGTTTAGGAGCACATCGCTTGCATACATTCATAAATTCATAAATAAATAAATAAAATAATTTTCCGATAGGAAATCAGTATATTGTTGATTTGTAAGTAAATAATAATAGGTAGGTACCTACCTACAACAATGTTCTAAATAAATTCGATTCATAACAAATTTTATTTGAATATCAGAATCTTTCCGTTACCATAGTAACCATTCCAATACGTAAAAAATATCAAATGGTTTGAGACATTTTTTGAATATGTAGGTACCTACATACATTGGTTTGTTCGATGCCATAAAAATGAAAATTGTCAGAAAAATCAAATATTATTTACAAATTATGCAATTTTATTATGCCTATATCTTTACTAATAATAAACACATTTTTACAATATATGTCTTAAAACTTGCTGTAATGTCTTGTGTTTCATTTTATTATTTCATAATTACATTTAATTCAAAGGTTTATTATTTTCAAGAACATATTCATTCGGTAGGAAAATGAAATATTGTATGAAAAGATATTAAAATGGCGGCGTTCATGTACAAAACGCTTACATTAAAAATAAGTTAAACATTATAATTATACAAAATATTCACCATGTTTTTCACTCAAACGCTAAGTTATACTTGAAAATATATTTTTTTCGTGTAAATACGTACTTCTAACTTTTAAACTAACAGATATTTGCGTGCAAAATGTACACTTTTTTGACAGATACGACTTGGAAAATTTTGTATGAAAAAAATAATTATTGAAATATTTTTAAAATTCAGCATTTTTATCGCATTATTTTTAGCGTGACACTGCATCAGGTATACAGGTACACGTTCGCACATAAATTAGATTTTTAGATGCTCTTGGTTTTTCAGAAGGCGTGAGACAAACACACACACACACACACACATACACACACACAAACACTAACATTTTGATTGCTTTATTACTTTAGATGTACTTACTGTACATAAATTTTCATGGTTTTCGATTAGGCTACAAAAGCTCTGTGTTTCTTATGTATCATTTCATAAAGGAACCTGTTAAGAATAATTCGAATCCATAGCGATATCATTAGTTTTATTTAACCGTTTATTGATCTTACACATAAAAAACCTGTTCCAACAAAACCTCAGAGAAACCGAAAATATTTCTTCTTTCAGAAAAAATCTCGAAACATACCTTTTCGCAAATCTTACCAGAGCCAAAATGACACTCCTTAATCAATATTATTGTATGCTCTTATATTCATGAATATTATGACGATTTGAAAATTCTCATTTTATTTATCAATATAATTATACACTTTTAACTTTCGAATATTTTTATTATTGCATATGCGCAAACATTGGATTTTTTTCCCTGTCGGGAGTCAAAGATATTTTTTAACAGATTTTTAATTATCTCAATAGAGACGAAGTTGGAATATTTATTGTAGGAGAACCGGGAAATCAAGGCACCTACAGGGCTTACGACCTGTCATCGGCTGGTTTACGTGATCACTTTATGCGCTTGCGCAACGTTCACCAATTATGCCTTTTTAATGAGATCCAAATGGGATTAATGGGATCTCATTAAAAAGGCATAATTGGTGAACGTTGCGCAAGCGCATAAAGTGATCACGTAAACCAGCCGATGACAGGTCGTAAGCCCTGTAGGTGCCTTGATTTCCCGGTTCTCCTACAATAAATATTCCAACTTCGTCTCTATTGAGATAATTAAAAATCTGTTAAAAAAACTTTTAATTTTATTTACACTGACAGCGTTGACTATGTAGAATTCCATTATAAAAAATAAACACTTGTTTTTTCCTTCTACATTTATTTTATTCCTCTTCAGGCGAAACGGTCATCCTGGAGAGGAATAAAATAAATGTAGAAGGAAAAAACAAGTATTTATTTTTATAATATAATTATATTCACGAATAGAGTCAGCTATATCCAAATGAAGACGGTTGAAAAAATGCACGTACAAATTCTATGTTATTTGTTTACTATCAATCTACTACAGAATGTGACCAATTCAGAACTTTTAAATTTACAATGCTGTGACGAGTATTATCTCTTAATTTATCCTTGAATTCAAGTCTTGTATTTGAAATAATTTATTTATATTTCCTATAGGAAATAGAAACGTGTATGAAAGTACTTCAAATATAACATTGACTACATAACACAAGTGCCCTTACTTTGTTTTGTTAATTTCTATATTATTATTTAATTGGGTCATATCATTATAACATGTATCTAATATAATATGTCAATAAAAACAGAATTGAAATTTACAGATTTAGTAACGTATTTATTTGTATGATTTAAGAATATTGCCAATTGACATACATATTTGAAATTCACAGTTTTCCTAACGTATTTGTTTGTATGATTTTGTATTTTACAGATTTAATCATTTCGATAGAGTGCGTCCATATTTATTGAAACCTCAATAAAAGACGACTGGTTTATTTATGAGAATGTTATTTTATGTTAGGCAATGAAAACAAAAATTTGTTTTATTGAGAAACAATATATCAATGAATTACAGCAAAACATCAATGATGTTTTCTTTTTAATTTCTGTTTGGTTTAATAGATAATAGATTTTATACCCGGCGTTGTTCGAGAATGTAAATGTGAATCAATAAGCTAACTCGTGAAGAAAATAGTTTTTGTGATTTTTTAAATGTTTATTATGTCGTGATAATTAATTTAATTTCAGAATTAATATACAGTTAATTAAATAAAAATTAACACATATAAATAAGCATTTAAAAAGTCAGTCCCCTCCGTCCCGTCAGTCCTTAGTGTCCCTTCAGCTTCAAATAATGGACTTCGAAAAATGTTTTAAAATAAGATTGAATATCAACATACTCAAGAGTGTACAACCCATTTTATATACATTCAAAGTGTATTTAAAAAAATTCAGATAGGTTGTAATATGAGAAATGTTTTAAAGTGTAATTGAAAATGAGTATAGGAACGAACTTAGTGTTGGCCACAACCCATTTGTTTTTTGTATATACTTTTATTGGAAACAAGAGTGTATACAGAATTTTAGTAAGATGAGACGTTAGTTCTATCAGTACTTCTTGAATGTATTACAAGAACATCGTTTTAAGAAATCATGTTGAGATAAATTATGAAAATTTAGATAATTCATAAAAAAATTAATTAATGAATTAAAAACGTGAAATCTTCCATGATTATCGCGCGCGACATGAACGCAAACAAAAGAAAAAAAACTCGACAGGGAAAAAATTCAAAGTTTGCGTATATGGAACTTTAAAAATAGTCGAAATTAAAAATACATACCCATATGTATTCTGTGGGTACTAGTTGAATTAAGTATGTAAAATTATGAGTTTTGATAAACCCATCCAAACAAACGTTGAAAATATTTTGAAATAAATAAATATGGCATATTATATATACTTACATAACCACAAACATAATATTGCACAGCACAATAAAATATTAGAAGGTATGAGGATTGGATCGTAACCATGCTAACGAAAATCAACAAAATTTCAGATGTATGGAATATTTTTTTATGCAAAAATTGCGACATTTACACATAAAATACTTATTTAAAATAAGGAAAATCATAGAATAATAATTAAACTATAGAATACTCATTCCCATACAATACCTCGCTGAAAAAGTGAAGCCGTTTTATTGGTCGGCTCGTGTCAATATATGAATGACTCTGCTGGTAGACATTGTTCGTATAGTACTACTCGTTATGACTGCGTAAATAATTTTACAAGCAGTTAAAAAATTCACTATTTGGAGAACGTATCACGCAGACGGCCCAAATGATTACTGAATGCTCGTAGCAAAATGTTGACCAAATTAGTCAACATAAAGCAGTCGCGTTTACTGGAGGCTAAAAAGTATTCTATACTATTATTACTCTATGGGAAAAAACATAATAATTTAACGAAATTATCACCATGTTTATACTCAAACTATAAGTCATATTTTTATTCGTCTAAATTCATATTTCTGACATTTAAATAAACAAATATTTGCTCACGAATAAGTATTTTTTTTTTACATTTCATTTGTTGAAAAAATATATACAAAATGTTTAGATAAATCATTGATTTATATGTACTACGACTACGACATATAATTCAATGAGATAAATGAAAAATTACACAATGAAACATTACATGGTTATTTTTTATTTGTCTTAAACTGTCATTGAAGGAATTTGCTGAATATTAATTAAACCTTTAAAATTTTACAGTTTATAATTGATAATATTACAAAAAATACCCATATACATATAAATATACATACGTATTACGCATTAAAACAGTATGGTGGCGATTACTGAGAAGGATCTGTTTCAAGGTCAAACGCATTATGTTTTAAAAAATCTTGTGTTTTTTTATACATCCTCATATACTCCCAAAACTAAGCATGAACGCTTATGTTAAATGTGAACGACATCTGCCGAGACGAGATTCAATCCCACTCCCCCTGAATTGTTAATCCAGCGTGCTAGGCGATATCCTGACCGGTCAAGGAATAGGCAGTGCATTCGAAACAAGTCGACTCAATACAGCGATTTATAGGATAATAAAAATTAATAATGTGAGAGAGAAAAGTGTGGCGTACGGTTCTCTCTGCCTACCCCGTGAGAGATATTGCGTTATAGTATGTAATAATATAATTGACATACACACTGAGCAAGTCGTCATTACATTCATATACGGTTCCGATGAGAATCATTCATAAAATATATATACTTATAGAATCTTGACCACTCGATGAATTTAATAGACATACATAATATATTATACTCTATGTACATAATATCTTCCTTTTAACAAGACGACGCCGGAGACTATATACTTGACCACTGATGCTTGTTGATTCCATAGACAGATATTTATCAAAGATATTTATGCTGTGAAGTAAAAGATTAGAATATTACATCAATTAGCTGCACCACGACGAGACTGGAGTGTGGAAGTGCACGCATGTGTTGTGACTGTCACTGGTTACCCCACACTGTGGGATAAGACGTGATGAACTATAAATATTTTAGAGGAAGAGCCCGTGACCCCCATACTTACGTCATATTATAAAATATAATGTTTTCTGTGTAAGTATACCACAACAAGTAACAGCGATGGGACACTACATATAAACCACGAGCACTGATGGTTTTAGTCAAAGACCTTATATACTATGGTTTTAGTAGATAAGAGCCTTCAAAGCGTGGAAAATTCCTATATTAGCACACCAGTTGTACCTAGTATAAAGCGCTATATTATATTGTTTTTGAAAAATTATAAGACATACCGATTTCATTCTTAAAAAGACAAATAATATGAACAAGTAAATTATAAGCACTTATTTGCATCGTGTACAAGGAGCGATTTTAAATCATATGATCATTTATTTAATTCAACTAAGTAGTAAGAAATAATTCAACCATCGATTTGTTCAAAATAATTTATTTCTCTTTTAATGAATCGACAATATTTGTCTTAGTGCCGTGTGAGAGAATTATATGACCAGGTCTATATTTTTCATGTTTTTTTGAACTTAGAAGTCAAAAAACATCAACTTATATGCTTCGCAGCATAATATATGTTTTATATATGGATTACCTCGGAGTAGAACATTTCAGTGTGTCTGTCTGTGGGTGTGTGTACTCTTATAACTTTTGATCCTCTTGATTCACAGAGCCTTAAATTTCAGAAAGATTAGACAATTTTAGGCCTACAAAACTTTTATACTCAGAATTTTTTATTTTTGTTTCAGTCAGGGGATACTTTTGAATTTATACTTTATTTTTCCATACATCTCAAAAACCACAAAAGCTATAACGGTGAATATTGCTATAAATACTATATAGACAAATATAATATCTCAAGTTATTTTTTTTTTTAAGTTCCAGGGTAACTCAAACATTTTTGATTAAGAAAGACATTTTTGTATGATAAATAATTTATGTGTTTAACTGCCTATGTTTACATTTTTTTTAATATCAAAAATCGCTGAGACACTCCAACTAGATTATTTAATTTTCTATAAAAAAATAGTACATCTCAAACTTAATTTACTTTTTTTGTAAAAATTTAATTTTGTGACGTTTCATACAGTTGTATAGTAGTATACACTACACGATATCACGATGGGGACTCTCAATATTTTGATACTTGATCTCCAAACATACATACATACCATCAAGCTGTTTTCATATTCTGGGTAGGAAAAAAAACTGACTTCCATAATACCCTACTGTGCTTCCCGGAATATCTGCTTCATAGTTCTGAAGCCCGACCATTCCCTAATATAACGTAGCCATGACATTTGTCTGCTTCCAGTCCCTCGACGACCTTCTATCTTACCCTTCTATCTATTTAATTAAGCAAGTTGTAGTTTTCTCCCTCATTATATTATGCGATCTTGTGGACCTTTATTGTAGACAGAAGTTTCTTGGTTGTTCTGGCTCGACTTAATACTTCTGAGTCTGCGACCAGATCTGTTCAAGGGATTTTGAGCATTCTGCGATGCAACCACATCTCACAAGTTTCCAACCTGTTCATGTATTAAAATTAGTATTCGAACCCAAGAAACAACTCACAAACGACTCACCACATGGCCTTGGCTTTTGACAATTGTAATCCAACTGTCGATTTGTTCAGGAGAACTTTGTTCTCTTAACATATCGACAATGTTTCAAGCCAGGATATGCGAGATTTGTATGTAGGGTCTATAATTTTCACGGCTTTTCCAACTTTGATGTCAAAAAACACCAACTTAGAGGCTTCGCAGCATATATGTTCCGTATACGGATTTACTCAGAATTTGGAGTAGAACATTTCGTGTGTCTGTGTGTGTGTGTGTATGTGTGTGTGTGTGTGTGTCTGTGTGTGTGTCTGTGTGTCCGTCCCCCCTTATAACTTTTGATCCGCTCAATTTACAGAGCCCAAAATTTCAGAATATATAAACAGTTATAGGCCAACAAAACTTTTATACTCTGAATTTTGAATTATTCTTTCAGTCAGGGGTTATCAACTTTTGAATTTTTACTTTTTTTTCCATATATCTCAGAAACCATAAAAGCAAGAACGCTGAAAATCAGTACGAACATATAAAAATACAAAATTTAAAATTAGTTTTTTCAAAAAAAATTCCAGACGTTCTCAAACATTTTTTATTAAGAAAAAAAATTTACGATTAATTTCTGTGTTTAACTGCCTATATTTAAATAAAAAATGTTTGTATAGAAAAAAGCCGAATCACCCCAACTAGATAATTGAATTTTCTATAAACAAAATAACATTGTAGTAGTATATCTCAAATTTTTTTTTACAATTTTTATAAAAATTTAATTTAGTGACGACATTGATTCATACAATTTGTATGGGAGTCGCCTATACACAATAATATATGTAAGAAAACTTAATAGTATGATACTTAAATCTCCAAACATACATACATACCATCATGCTGTTTTCATATTCCGGGTAGGAAAAAAGGACTGACCTCCATATTTTATTTATTTTATTTTATTTTATTTAAACACTTTATTGTACATTACTTAATAGCTAGTACAAATGGCGGACTTATTGTCTAATGGCAATTTCTTCCAGACAACCATCTGTGGCAGTTATGAGACAAAATGGTACATGTACAAAAAAGAAAAATACTGTCATATCTTGACATACTTACCTACATATGTTGTATAGAAAACAAAATACATTAAAACATTCAATAATTTGGATTTAAGTGTTTCTAGTTTGGCACTTATTCTTCAACTATACATTATACATACTATCGCTATCGACAGTTGGATCTCATGTGTTACATGCAACTAGTATATAAGAAAAGAAACGAGCTTGTGACACGGCGATTGAACACTAGCGGACAATTAAAATGAATACAAAGTGTACCAATCAACGATGATTAATGATCCAATAAATTCCACTGTCAAAGAGTCGTGATGTTTGCAAAAACGTACCTACAGTGATAAAAAGTAATCTAGACAAGTGTATCGTTAGCGAATGACCCGGTCATAATGTTCGGGGCGTTAATTTATTAATGGAGTGATGAAATGTAGCCGAGAGTATAAACTTAATCCCCTAAATTGAATGTCAGCTAAAGTTACCATCAGATTAGTTGGACGAGTCAGTTGTTTAGCTATTTTTTACAAGCTACTTTTATCAACAGCGACATGTATGCAGTACCTGGTTAAAGAACACGACATCTCCACACCAGTCTTGACCAAATGAAACATTCATTATATTATCTTAGATGAGTGGTCGCAGGTCGCGAGCTCGAATCCAGCCAAGACCATTGTCGTTCAAGCATTTATGTTTAGTTAAGGGAAAGTATTATTAGTATGCATATTATGTACTCGTTACATGGTCATATTCATTTATTAAAAAATGGGTGGTGAAACTCATTGTTGAACTATGTGAGATAATATTTAGCCTGTTGTCATTGCATTAATGGAATTAAAGTTAAAACATTTAGATGGATTGGCCACATGCAATTGTTTTGTATTTGATTTACTTTATTTTTATTATTTTTGTATTGATTTCCTTTTTTATTGCTTTGTTTTTAAATTGTAGATAATATTTTGTATTTGCTTATGATTTACTTTTTTTTGTAAAATGGTGTAATTTTATTGTATTATATAAGTATACAATTTGATTCTAGAGTAACTAATAGCACTGTACGAGAGAGCTTGCACTGACATACTGTTTATACAATTTAATGTAAAAATAGTATCTATATTTGAATGTAAATTATCAAAAAATTAAATTAAAAAAAAGAACGCCTGACAAACACATAGAAATGGTATACGACGTTCCGGTTTATCTAAAAAAATACACAACCATGTGAACGATTGCCTAAGAAATTGTAAGAAGCTTGAACAATAGACGAACATGTACGAGATGATAAATGAATCTTAATGAGGCGATGTGTCAAAATAAAAAAGGGACGTTCAGTTATCTCCGTGTACCACGTGAAGGACATGACATGATGATATATTTGCAAGAATAGTTTTGTTTAGAGGTTTTACATTCATCGGAAAATAGATATGATAATAAATGGTAAAAAAAGAAAAATAATTAAACATTAAAAAAGTAAATGCAGTAGGTAGGTACTAAAAATCACTAAACAGTGCCGTTGTTAATTACTTCTAAAAAGTCACCAAACATTGCAGTAATTAATTACTACTAAAAAATCACCTAACAATGCAGTAGTTAATGACTACTAAAAATTCACCAAACAATACAGTAATGAATTACTACTTAAAAATCACCACACAATGCAGTAGTTAATTACTAATTAAAAATCGCCAAACAATGCTGTAATTAATTGCTACTAAAAAATCACTAAACAATGCAATAGTTAATTACTACTTAAAAATATATCAGACACGTTCGTGTGGTATTTAGTATTCTAATAAAATTAACATACTAAATTTTTAATAAAATGTGTAATTTATTTATTTTGTGTTTTTTTTTATTGAATGATTGAAAGAAGATTGAATAAAATAAAGGAAATTAAAATGACAAAAGAACATCACTAGTGTATTATAGGATACAGTTGTAAGTAACAGTTCAGCCCCCCTAGACAACGTGTCATTAAAGCTAAGCGTTATATCGCTAAGCGATAGAAATGTATGAAATTGGTGGCTGTCACGTGATGTCATAGCCACCAATTCTATACATTTACTATCGCTTAGCGATATAACGCTTAGCTTAAATGGCATGTTGTCTAGGGAGGCTGGTTCGTTCTTCTTCATAATCAAACCTATTGAATGTGAAAAAATGATCTGAATTGCATTACAAATGGGTTAAAATAAGTTGTCAATTAAAATATATAACTTATAAATCGTATTGTACCTTGCTTCAATTTTGTTCTTGATTTTTTTTAATAATAATATGAAAGATTAATGAAATTATAAAAAATATTTTCAGTACCAATCAGGGCCGGATAAATCATAGAACAATCAGGAACAAGAAGTCAGGGCGGTTGTCTTAAAAAGGGCGATTACAATTCTAAAATGTTAATCATATACATCAAAAATCCGCATGTGTGGCGCTTGGTTCTCTTTGCGTACCCGGATAGAGGCTCGGCATGATGGTGTCTATGTAAAAAATCGCGCTTATTGTGATTCGTCATTTTAGACCCGATGCAATTTTACATAATTTTAAATTCTTCTACTGTTAAAATTAAAAAAAAAAGTTATGGGGGGGGGGCCGGATTCAAATATATTGCTACGGGCGCAAAAACACGTTTATCCGGCCCTGGTACCAATCCATCAATGTGAAATTTAATATTTTGACTAAAATATGTGCCATACATATTGCTTAAAAACAGGAGTAAATTATATTCTCAAGTTACAATGTATAGAACGCCTGTAAATTTGTGTTTTTATTTTGTATCGATTCTCAGACAACTAACATAAATACAGGAGGTAACAACGATTGGATAATATGAACCCAAAGTAGTGGTTACTTACTGAGATAACAGCTTACAAAATTGCTATTTCAACATGTCAGTTATATTATGAAGCGTTATAGTATAAAACGTGAGTACCAAACTATAAACCCATAAATCCAAATTATTGAATATTTTAAGATATTTTATTTTCTATACAACACATTTTTTTTTTTTTTTTTTTTTTTTATTTGTAACATAAGAAATAATATTATACAGGTACACATCAAAGTTTAACAATACAATATTTTTACAAAAAAAAGATCCTTAAGAACTAGATGCGGAATGTAAACTGCTTCACTAGGTTAAAAACCTGTTCTGGAGCAGCTTATAATTATATAGGTATATTGTTTAGGTGTGCGTGTGTGTCATTGTATGTTAACGTAGAGTTGTTTATTTATCACTGTCTTGTCTGTTTTTTTTATCCACTTCTTTAATCCACATTTAAAGCTGTTTATATTTGTATTTTTCTTCAATTCAATTGGAAGCAAATTGAAAATTTTTACTCCAAGGAAATGAAAATTTCTTTGTCCATAAGTCGATTTGGTTCTCGGTATCTGTATATTTGCTTGTCTAGTCTGTCTAGTCTGACGTGTAGTTTGGGTCGATTGGAAGTCGTTAAGGTGTGAATAGATATAAGTGCAAATGTTTTTAGCATATAACTGTGGTATGTCTAGGATGTCAAGTTTTTTGAATAGTTCGGCTGAGGGTGTGCGAATAGGTACATTAAATATTATTTTCAAAACGGATTTTTGGGCTTTAACTATTGAATCTATATTTGTTCTGTAAGTGCCACCCCACCCTATAATACCATATTCTACTATTGATTGGTAAAGTGAATAGTACATTAATTTAATGACAGATTTCGGTAAAACATTTCTGATGGAGCGAAAAATGAAATTAATTTTTTTTAATTTCATGCTTAAAATTGAGATATGGGGTTTCCATTTTAAACATTGGTCAATTGTTATTCCCAAGTATTTCGTTTGTCTAGTTTTTTTTATTTCAGTACATATACAGTTACTTTGTTGGTCTTTGCAGTCATGAATTTTCAGTGGTCTATTTTCATTTGGTTGTCCCTGGTCCGTTTTGGTAAAAGTTATGTATACTGTTTTGTCATTGTTTAATGTAAGTGTGTTACAGTTTAGCCAGTTTTTAATAAGATGCATCCCACTTTCTGCTTTTTTGTAAGTAGATTCCCAGTTTTTATCGCTAAATAACAACACAGTGTCATCTGCAAAACTTATGATTTGTCCTCCTATATTCATATTGCATAGGTCGTTCATGTAGATGAGGAATAAGATAGGACCAAGTATGCTTCCTTGAGGTATTCCGTAGTTTATATTGGAAGGCGAACTCAGAGTGTCTTGAATTTTGACTAGTTGTTTTCGGTTTGTCATATAGCATTTCAATAATTTTAACTCATTTCCGGTAATCCCTAATTTTTCCATTTTTTCAAAAAGTTTAGTATGCGATATTGTATCAAAGGCCTTTTTAATATCCAAAAATATACCAATTGTTTTATTGCCTTTGTCAACATTCTGAGTTATATATCCAGTGACTTCAGAAATAGCATCCGAGGTAGACCTTCCTTCTCTAAAACCATACTGATTGTTTGACCAGATATTGTTTTTGTCAAAGTAGTTTGTAAGTTGATTTTTTATGATTCTTTCTATGATTTTAGAGAGAATGTTTAGTACACTTATTGGGCGGTAATTATTTACTTCGTCTTTGTTTCCATCCTTGAATATGGGTACAATTTTTGCGGTCTTCATAGACGTTGGGAAGATGCCGTTAGTTATAGATAAGTTAACTAGATATGTAAGCGGAGCTATTAATTCATTGTTAAGGAGCTTAATTGATTTTTCAGATAGATGGTCTATTCCTGTAGCACAGTTTGGTTTAATTTTTATTATTGCTTTGTTTATTTCATCCGATGAGGCCTTTTCAAGAATGAATTTATTTGTAGAGTGATTATTGTATTGTGCAATGGGGTCGTTTTGATTTGTTAATTTGATATTTTTGGCCAAGTTGGAACCGATAGTGGAAAAAAAGGAATTAAAATGGTTTACAATATCATTAGGATTTTCGGCAAAGGTAGTTTTAGTATTATTTATCTTGAGTTCTTTGATACTTGATTGTTTTGTTTTAGTTGTACATGTAATTTCCTTTATAATATCCCAAATTCTTTTGGGATTATTTTTATTTTCAATCACTTTTGAAGTGTAGTATATTTGCTTTGCTTTACGAATAATTATGGAACAGGTATTTCTATATCTTCTGTAGTGGTTAAGTAGGATCATGTCATGTGGATTTTTAATGCATTTCTGGTGTAATCTATTTCTTTTGTGGATGGATTTAATAATTCCTTGGGTTATCCACGGTTTAATTGGTTTGTTTTTATGTGGAATATTTACATATGAGAGTTGACTATGTTTTCCTATTTCTTTTTGTAAATATTCTTGAAAGATATTCCAGGCTAAATTCACATCAGTTATTGAGGTTATATGCTCCCAATTTTGGAGTCCTAGAGTTGTTTTAAGGCTATCATAGTCAATTTTTAATTTAGTGTATTGTAAGTTTGTATCTTGTTTATGTTGTGTTTGGGTTATGTTAATAAAAGTTGTGTAGTGGTCTGTAATTGATGATTCGTAGATTAGTGATTTGAATGTTTTTTTAGTTCTAATCATTATGTGGTCAATGCAAGTTTTGGAATTTGTTGTTATACGAGTTGGTTTATTTATTGCACTTTGTAGGCCGTGGTGTATTAGAAGTGTTTCATAATCTAGAAGTTGGGGATGCGGATTTTCATTTAACGTATTTATATTTAAATCTCCTGCAATGATAAGATTTTTAAAATTGGTCAAAGGTTCAAGTGAACAGTTCAAATTATCCAAGAAAAGGGTGATGTTGTGAATTGAAGGTGTTCTGTAAATAGCAAGAATGCATGTGTCGTGATTTATTTGGATTTGTAGACAATTTGCGTTTGGTATAGCGAGTTCAGTTACGTCAACATTTAGTGTGTTTTTGATAAAAATCACTACACCATCATTTTTAGTGTAGTTATTTTGTGTTGTAAAAGTCTTGTAGTTTTCTATGTGACTTGGTATGTGGTTATTTGATACAAAGCATTCGGTAAGTATAATTATGTCAAGTTCAGTTTGTAAGTCTTCAATCATTACAACAAAGTCATCAAAATTTTTATTGAGACTTCTAATATTTTGATTTAAAATTTTCAAATTATTGTCTCCTTTTAATAAGAGACGACAAAATTCAATGTTACAGATAGTATGAGTATAGTTTTCTAAGAAACTTAAATCTAAACTTTCTAAAAATGAATCCATTTTAGATTTAACACATAGTATTATTATTTTTTTATAGCGAGAGTCCACCCATCATCCTCCCGAAAAGCACATTTTATATACCCACTTAAGTACTTTTTTATACTTTTCAAATTTTTAATCTGAAGAAATTATATAATACAATAGAAAATAGAAATTTACATTTGAAGTATACAGTTTTACATTTGAAGAATACCATTTTCCATTTGAAATTATTGAGAAATGAGTCGATACATTATAAGACATAAAGAACGTGATAAGGTATATTTTATGTGGGGTAGAAAAATCAGGTTGGAATTAATTTGGCAATTGATGAGATAATAAGCTAGTTGGTATTATTTATCACATAGGTATATAAATGAATGTCTGTAAAACACAGTTGTATATTTTTATCTTGGGTCTATGAAATAATTTAAGGTGATTTATATTTATGTAATTTATGCTACTCGTTTCAAATGGTAAGCACCCAGGTAGATATATATATTTCTTTTTAAAACTGTTTATTCTGATAGTATGCAAAGTAACACAATATTATGTGCCTATTTTGTTGAGAACATAATATATGATTATCCCATTGTGTTTATTCATATTTTAAACTGGGTCATATTTTTCTTATTTTATTAAAAATATTAATTATGGTGGTAGGTAGAAGTATTTTTGCCTTTTTCTAATGTCAGATTATACACTGTGAGTTGACAGTTTATTAATTTATAGTAAAAGTGTATATCATATGCACTCCACATAAACAAGGACCCAAATGAGACAATCACATAAAGAAGTATTTTTGTAGATATTTTTGAAGAAGAATGAAAGGCGGTTCAGTCGCTGCTTAATTAATCTTTTTAAGATCTTCCAGATGATTTATATAAATAATTTTATCATTGCTACTCTTTCTCACCATAAGTTTAGAGTGATTGTACCATACATATTTATATTCTTTTTCTCTTGCCAGTTGTTTAGCTTGCCACATCAATCCTTTATAGTACGGTGAGAGAACCTCCCCAATATACACCCTATAGTTGCAGAGTTCTTTTACTTTACTAACATCAATTTTTTTTCTTCTTTCAAGAAATTCATTTCTTTTGTCAGAATCATGAAATTTCACCTTGATTTTTGAGTCCAGTGTGGAGGCACTGCTTTTATTTTTTTGGTTGTATCGGGTTGCTTTGAAATCCTCGTTTCTCAGGCTAATTTCTGCAGTCTCAGCCACTTTCTTGACCAGATCTGACAAATTTTCATTTTGTTTTTCCGGTATTCCATTTATTTCTAAGCAATCCTTAGTGTGAAGTACCTCAACTTGCGCCAGCCTGATTTCTAGGCTATGAATTAATTTATTTTTATTCGCCATTTCATTCTTCAGTTTTTCCACTTCCGCAGTTAGGTTTGTTATTATTGTAAGTTTTTTATTGATGTCGTCATACTGTTCGCTGATAAACTCCCGGTTTTGTTTGGACTCCTTGCCGTCTTCATTTAATTTATTTATTAGTTCATTCTTGAGGCTTTCGAATTTCTTATCAATATATTTGATCAGTTGGGCATTTTCTGTCTCCGTTACCGCCCTGCTTCTTAAACTTTTAGCAACTATGTCCTCCCTTTTTGCATCTGCCATTTTTAGTTTTTTTTTTTTTATAATATTTATATGAGTACCTTTTCACTGTACGTTAACTATATCTTTGATCTATTTTTCGAACAACAATTTTTGTAACAATTTTGACAGTTTAGTGTAGGTAGGTATTATGTTCTTTTTGAATTAAACTGTTATTTTTTTTCACTTTCTTAACGTTAATATTCACCCATTCACTGAGATAACACTTTCACACATGAGTATTTCTTTTTAGGTGATTAATGTCTCACTTTTGTTAGAAATGGATTTACGGTTACTCAGTAAATAGCAAATGGAAATTTCACAGGTACCACACACAGCTCACACACACATAGGGTTAACATGCAGGTATGTATGTCAAGATATGATAGTATGGAGGTCAGTTCTTTTTTCCTACCAGAATATGAAAACAGCATGATGGTATGTATGGCCGATTGCCGTGGCACAGTTGGTAAGCCGTTCGGTTTCTGTGCGGGCGTCCTGGGTACGATTCCCAACAGAGGAGAAATTTATTTAAATTTATTTCTCACGCAAATATTGCTTGGAACACTGGTTACTTGGCAGAAATTGCCATACGGCAATAAGCTCGCCACTTGCGCAAGTATAAAGTATAATGTATAAAGTATAAAGTATAAAGTATAAAGTATAAAGTATAAAGTATAAAGTATAAAGTATAAAGTATAAAGTATAAAGTATAAAGTATAAAGTATAAAGTATAAAGTATAAAGTATAAAGTATAAAGTATAAAGTATAAATATTAATTTAACACACTCAATAACATGTTTTCAATTTCTGGAGACACGATATTATAGTGCATCTTTTATAGTGCCTCTCGCGAAACCAATATCACTGTGAATACAGCTATCTATTTTACATTGTTAAATCAGCCGTTTAGAACGGTAAAAATTATTCAAACCATGTGTGATATATGAGCAAATTATAGTTTCTCCTAGATCTATAAATGTATATTGAAAAGTTGGTGTCATTTTACCTTTCATGTAGGTTGAATGAACCCTTAATCCACTGATTCACTCATTATCAGGACAAGATAATATAAAATAATATGAATATCTAATTCAAACCATTTTTTCTCTTATTCAAGTGTGTTAATTTGTTAATCTGAAATAAATAAAATATTTTTATAGATTTCTTCTGATGTGAAATAAATTTCATTATGAAAAATGTATAAAACAGAAATAAAATAGCTTCTGTATGGGAAAATTGAGTGAACTTCAAATTGATATTGTATGTGTCTCTATAGACAAGTGTATTTTTGATTCTCCACTTCTATCTTCCTCAAGGGGTAGGCAGTGAGAACCAAACACCACATTCTTCTATCTTGACACAGTTGACACATACATGGCCTCATCAACATTGATTCACTGTCTCATACATGCTCATCTTGCTTGTAATGTAATTTTACTTAAAATTGCTTAACTAGTATCATGTAGAAAGTGCATACTCTGAGATTCGTAACAATGTTTTTGTGTGTATGGTGTATTGGGAAAACTTTTGTCCTCTGTGAATCTTATATTATTAGTTTAAGAATCTAATATAAATGTTCTTCATAAAAATGCATTTTAAATTGTCAACCATTTATCAAGAAAAAATGGTGTGGAGAGTTTAGTGTTGGCTACAACCCACTCGTTTTTTCTATTGACGTTTTCACAGTAAAGATTAGTAGTTATAATCAGTAAATAATTTAATAAACTAGTAAATTAGACTAATTCTTTGTCAATCGCTGTATTTAAAATACATTATAATCATTCATTTGTCACCAACTCATAATATTGAATTCTGTAATTCACAATCAGGAATTTAACGATTATTGATAATAATCGTTTAATTAGTCACTTTTAATGTTATGTCAATGTTGAAAGAATGAATTTCTTTATATTTTAAAATAAATAAATAATGATATTAAATTATACCCAATATAACAAACCTTGCCTTTTTGTGATTAAATGGAGATGGTTCGTATTATTTGTATATACTACATATATATATATATATCATATTTTTTTTAATTTTACTATGAAATATTATGCTTCTACTAGCCCTGAATGTACTCATCCGTAAGTATTATGTATCTAGTTGAACAAGAGTTATTTTTATAAACATCTACAAAAATAATGTTAAAGAAGTTAAAATATATTATTTAATACATACATTAATATAATCGAAACCTTTGGATATTATTAATATTTTAATGTATTTTTCGTCAAGATATGTTTATTTCTCAATAAATATATTTGTCTGCTACAATCAATCGCTAAATATTTTTTGACAGGTAAGTAAATGAGACACGTCAAATGGTAAAAAAAACAATAGTCAATTTTTGGTGCATAATCAAATTCAAACTAAATATTATTTTCAATGCAATATTGTAAGTACCAAAGTGATATATCAGAGACAATAATCTGAATATTTTAAAGCACTGTATTTGAAAATCTAATCTTAATTTATGAGTTCATTTTATAAATTGATTCAATAATAATAATGCCTCGACAAAGAACATACAAAATAATTATAAATCTTCCAGAATTTTTAAATTACAAATGATTCTTAAATTTTAAACTAAAAAGGTTAATAGAAACATTATTATTACTATAATATGATAAATGAACATGTAATATCATTTTATGAAGAGGTTACAGTAATACTATAAGTTACCTACATACTAATTGAATTATGCAAATTATAGGTTTTAAATGCACGTAATACAAAGTGATTTTTTTCACCTGACAAGGGCATTTTCAACTTAATAAATACAAGATGATAATAATATTGCAGTACCTATGCAATTATCTTTAAATAAAATAATATGCACAATTTAATTCGATTAAATTGTCTAGGCTTGAAATAATAATAATTGGGATTTTTAGAGCGCCGTTTATGATTTTAGATCATTTCAAGGGCGTATCAGGTAGGTATCGTTTATTTTTTTAATTGCAATGATATTTTTACTGACAAACTTTTTAACATCTCAATAGAGAAGAAGTTGGAATATCAAAGAAGAACCTGGAACTCAAGGCACCTATAGAGCTTACGACCTGTCATCGGCTGGTGGTTTACGTGATCACTTTATGCGCTTGTGCAACATTTACTTATCAATGTAATTTTTGAAAGTTCTATATATTTGAATACTATGTAACAATTCACCTGAAAATAATACATTATTACTATTGCCATATTTGAAGTAACGAGGAAACCTTTTTGTAACGCCATCTATTGCGGAATTGGTTTATTTGTAAACAATGAAAACCCAATGTTTGCGAATATGCAATTAATAAAATATTCGATTTACATACATACACATTGGTACAAGTAGGTAAACGAGCCAAAAATGAAATAATATTTATGACTCAGTTCAGGGGGGACATTCTGTGCGAGACACCGTCACCTCATTTATAAGGACTGTTGCTTTCACAAAAAACTGAAAAGGCAAAAAGCATCCCGCATAGTTCAGCAATGAACAATAAAATACTGAAAATAAACATTTAATAGTAGACCCTGCAACTCGAGTACCTGGTTTCGAGCCACGGAGAGTTTGGGTACAGCAACACAGAGTGAGGACAGAACAAGGCTGCTGTAATTACTTACTCTGGAGGTGGGGAAAAAGAGATAATCCTGACTGTGAGTGTGGAGCTAAGCAGTCTGTGAAACACGTAGTCCAAGAGTGCCAGCTAAAGAAATTTAACGGAAGCCTCCAAGATATACATGAGGCGAAACCAGAGGCGGTGGACTGGCTCTCATTACTGGAACCAAGACTATAATCTGATACACCATACGAAAAATAAAGTAAGTAAGCAATGAAGTTCATCACCCATTCTGTATATTGCCTTTTTAGGTTATACGAGACTGGTGTATGGTGATACACACATGTGTCGTGCTTTATTTTATAATATATATATATACACCTGCACACCTGTCGCTGGTAACCCCAAATTGTGGGATATACCGTGATGTATGAATGAATAAAAGCAGTGTTAACAATCATGTAAACCAACTGAGAATAAGTCAATGTCCTGTAGCTACTGAAATCTCTCTATAGAAAAATGTCAATCTATTATATGTAACTCTGAGATTAGAGTTAAAATATTGAATTACATAATAAAAGATTATTGATATCGTATAAAGTGTAATCAATTTGTGTAAAATAAATTGAAATATACCTGAGTATAATTATTTCAAGTACCAACCTACCTACATATCTTTACACATCGGTCAAAGTTCATCACATCAATTTCACATTGTCGAAACCTTTAGCGATATCAGATCATTAATATTTAAGTAGGTCAATGACCTCTGATACCAACATGTAAATATTATATTTATTAAGTAATTATAATTACATCAATATACGTGTACGTACATACGTGTATGTACGTGTGTTACTATTACGGCACAGACTGTGTTTTTTGTTATATAAAATAAATAACAATTATTTTATTTCTCATTCTGTTTTAATATGGATTCAACGTAGGTTACTCCAATATCACATATTTAATATAAAATTTGAATAATTAACGCGGTGGAAAAGAATTATCTATGTTGAACTTGAGAACAATGATTTATTATAGGGTAAGAGTAATAAAAAAATAATTTTTAAAAACAAAATAAAAAAATATTCATCAATGTTGCATGGCACTATTCAAATAATTTAGGGTTTAATTCTTAATTATTTGTTTCTTTTAATCGCTATTAAACTTTGTCCAGCCCCCCTAGACGACGTGTCATTTAGCTCAAGAAAATAAATTAGAAAAGATAACTCAATGTATGGAAGTGACAGTTGTCACGTGACTGGTAACTGTCACTTCCATACATTGAGTAATCTTTTCTTGTTTCTTTTCTTGAGCTAAATGACACGTTTTCTAGGGGGGCTGCTCTTTCAACTAAATCGTTTTTCATAGATCAAGCCAAGTTATCCTATCTTTAAAGCTGTAACGTTTACAAAATTTCATTGAAATCTATCGATTCCTGTAATATACTTGTAATGCCTGTTCACACCACTGCGAGATTTCGGGATGATATACATTATAACATTATGGGATGTGAGACACCGACACAGAATAGTGCTTTCACTCTTTTCTAGTAGGTATCATATCAGTTATGTGAAGCATAGTGGGCAATAGTGATGGTTATAATATTTACATCACAAAAAATAATGCTACTCTTTTTCTTCTTCTTCCGATGGCTCTACAGCCTATATCGAGCCTTGGCCTCCATCAATCCTCACCTCCAACTCCTCGTTTCTCCTGCTGCTGTCCTCCAGTCTGCTACTTTCAGTAATTGTTCTGTATCCTTTTTCACCTGATCCTCCTATCGCAACCTGGGTCTGGCGACTTTCCTTCTTCCACCCGGATGTCCCTCAAGGATCCTCTTGGGTGCCCGTGATGACGGCATTCTCTGTACATGCCCAGCCCATCTAAGCCTGCTCAGTCTAGCATGTACAGAGAGCCTAGGAGTCTTATAGATACTGTATATTTCATCATTATACCTTATTCTCCAAGATTCTCCATCATTCACGGGTGCCAGTATTTTCCGTAGCACTCTCCTCTCAAATGTATCCAGCATCTCACCGGATCTTGCTGTCATCGTCCACGCTTCGCTCCCGTATGTCACCACTGTTCTTATTATAGTTTTATACAGGGAGATTTTTGTTTTTCTGTGGACACTTTTTGATTTAAGCACCAGGAGCAGAGAGAAGAATGTTTTATTACCAGTTGTGATCCTTCTTATTATTTCTATGTGGTCTTCATTTTTCTTGGTTATGGTGGACCCCAGGTACGAAAATTCATCAACTACCTCGAAGTTTTGATCCCCAAACGGAATGCTGCGTAAAGGGTTATTCCTTGAGTTTCTGGATGCTACTATTTTTACTCCTCACTAACCCAAGGGGATATAGTGTGGAGGATATAAGGGGATTTCGCAATTTCAAGGGTATTTTTTTATTGCAGATTATCAACTAGTGTCATGCAGAGATTGTATTCTGAAAGTTTCATCATAATGTATCTGTGTTTGTGCTATGTGCTGTGTTCTGTGTGCTGCAAATTTGTATATCTGATACTCACTTAGACCCCATCCGATTTTGAAGGATATCGACACAAATTTAAAAATTTTGTGTTTTTTCTTATTTTTAAGTAATGGAAATCCATCAAAAATTAGCAGTCAAAAAATTATAAATAATTAGGCATAATTAAACTTGATATCGTCGTGTATTTTATTTTTTCATAAATTGAACCATATTTAAATCACTCATTTTGTCATTAAACGCAAGATATGATTTTATAATCCTTAATATTGAAGATCAATAGGCATGATGACTAATTTTGAAAAACTATCTCACGATGTTTTTACGCATTCACTGTTTTCAAATATATATACATTTCTACATAAAATAAAGGTTTAGTAGCAAAAATCGCCATTTTAAAATCAAATTTGACATTTACGCCAAAAAAAGCTTGTAGTATCATGGCGGCTGCCGACCCTGACGGTGACGTCATGGTATCGTAAACTGCATATCACTACTATATGTAATATATGTGTTCTAAGACGATTTGTGTATTTATAATCAATTCAAAAGTGCATAAGTGTTGTGCGGTCCCTAAATGTACAAACACGACGAAAAAAATACCTACTGAGGTATTTGTTTTCGTCCCACGCGAAAAAAAAGAGAAATAAGTGATTAAATTTCGCACGGCGAGACACAAGTGAATTTTATTAAGTACGCGTTTACAATGAAGTACAGTATTTGTTCCCCCACTTTAAGCTCTCAATAATATAATATTTACCATTATTTAGGCAATAAGCATATAAAGAACTTCATTAATGTCCAAACGTCAAAATAGGCCATCATAAGTTTCCCGCGTATGTTTTTAGCTTATGAACACATAATGTAGAGAGAAGAAGGAGCATATTTGATCGATTTTCGAGATGTAAGTTGTATTTAAATTACAGATAAATAAAGTACTTATATGTACTTATTGTTAAGTTTTTACGTTTCGAAATTCTGATGAACAAAAGTCTTTGTTCGACGCAAAGAAATATCCGACCATCAAAAGTTCCATTCTAGTTAAGAGTAGTTAAGACAGGCAGAAAAATAACTACTATGGCTGCTATTGCTAAAAATAACGATAGCAGATAAATATAGCTTGTTATGAACACAATACAAATAACGAGCGCTATGTAATAATTCGTATGCTGCTAAAATTGTAACGATGTTTTAAAACGCATGCTTCGCGTAATCGCCGTCGTTTCGCAAATCGCTTCATTGCATGAAAAAAATATAGCTTGCTAGTTAAGTTTGGCAGTGACCAGCATCATAACATGTCGAACGTTCGTCAGCTCACCATCGCGTGACAAAATTGTAGAATACTAAAACTAAATTAGTTTACCATACGTTGCGAGCGTTCATTATTTATTTATTTATTCAATAAAAACTAAGTTACATACAAAATACAATTAACATAGGCCCGATATTACAGTCGGCCCTCAACTCATTGAGTTTGCCAAACTCAAGATTAATGTTAAGGGGAGATTGAATCCATTTCCGTATTACAGTGCAATATGACATGTCAGTTACTAAATCTTCAATTATAGACATATTTCACTTTTTCTGTGGTTATTATCTGTCAAATTTAAATAACCTCAAATAATACGAAATACAAAACGGGACGCTACGACTTTAAATACCATTGTTTTATTATCCAACATGGTAAATTTAATTTTTTTCACCAAAATAATGCTTTTAAATGCCCGTGTTCGTTTCAATACGGCTGTCAGTTTGTTTTGTTGTGTGGCGCCACCTTCGATACAACACTGAAACTACACACGTTGCCTAACGCCTCTAGTGATAGAAACTGAAACTACACGAGTTGCCTAGCAAATGACAGTTGACTCACAGTTAAGTACTTAATCTGCCAGAAACGTTGAGTTAAATATTTGTCGTTTTAGTGACGTATTTGAGGGAAGATTAGGTCTAAACGGACACTGTAATACGCTATATTTTTGTAAAACTTGAGTTTAGCTCTTAAACTGACACTGTAATACCGGCCCATAGTGTCCCCCGATAGGTAGGCGAGTATCTAGGTAAATTGAAACTATTTGCTTTGATGAATACTTGTTCCATTTATATTTAATTTGTTTTAGTTTTAAGTATCTAATTAAAATATTAATATACCAAAATAAACATAGTCCAGACCGACAATTAATGCGTATATTGTATTGAAGACTATCAGAAGAATTGACGCGACCATACTATGACGTCGTGCGCTCTGATTGTTTTTTCTCATAAAATGGCGGACTAACACATTTTGTATTTTTATATTTATAATATTATTATTATTCACTCCTATAAATTAAAAAAAAAACATTTTTTAAATCTTTATAACCTATTTTATTTTTTAAAATCATAATTTCAATGATTTTTTTCTTACAGTCATCACACCTATTACATATTAATCATAATATGTATATGAATCATAACAGTTATCCCATATGTATATTAGATTCATCATAATACATTGTGTATTTCCATTTCAACCTCATGTTACACTGTACAACTCCCACAAACAATATAATTACATCATTTTATTTTATAATCAAGCAATGAAAGCCACCAAGTTATTTATTTCTGAAACGTTAAATATTCTCCACCACGTTACAATACTCGGTGCGTGTTATAACAGATGCGTCAACGATTCAATAGAGCGGATAGCGATATTATTTGGTTTATTGTCCCAAATAAACCAAATAAATCAATAAATAAAAATAGCATGTTAAAAATAAGCAGCATATTCCATATAGCTTGTTATGAAAAAAATAGCCATTTCGAACAACACAACAGTTGACAGTAACAAACACAATTGACAATGACAATATGGTGACGTCATGCGCTCTGATTGGTGTTTCACATAAAATGGCGGACAAACATATTTTGTATTTTTATTTTAATAATATTAATATTATTCGCTCTTTTAAAATGAAAATAAATATATTTTTTCAAATCTTTATAACATATTTTATCTAATAAAATCATAATTTCAATGATTTTTTCTTACTGTCATCACGCCTATTATAATATATTTAGTATCAAAACTAATAATCCCTCAATATATTCTACGGATAATATTGATAAATATTTTTCATTTATTTATTTTATTTAGAAAACTACAGCTACATTTTAATTATATAATTTCATTATATTTATCTATAAGTCAATAATGTTTAAAACAAATAAAAATAAAGAGTTTCAACAGGAGTCGGTACAGTATAAGTCATTGCATTAAATGAGAACATCTCGAAAGATAATTTACAACAATGAATATCTATCTGGAATATTCCAGACAGTTATGTTATGATCAAATGCCATCGTATTGAGAAATTTCAGATAGTCAACTCCGAACCCAACCTGGGCTCTCTGGATTTCAAATAAAATATAATAAACACTTCCTTGCATCCTGCGCAAGTGGTGAGTTTATTGCTATTTCTTCCAACCAACTAGTGTTAATAATGAAATTATTTTATCCTGATGACGTACATAAATTTGAGAGTACATTCTGATTTCTTCGAGCTATTTAGAGAGGAGTGTGTCTTGAGAGGTGGAGGACAACAATCCACAATGTTTTGAGGAAAAAAAGCGAAGGATGTCACGATCCTCAGCAATGAGGACGGCAAAGCATTAAGAGAAAGAGAGAGTCAATAATATATAAATTAATATTGACCCTTCAAAAATATTTTTGACAATTTTTCAACATCTCAATAGAGACGAAGTTGGAATATTTTAGAAGAACCAGGAACTCAAGACACCTACGGGGCTTACTACCTGCCATTGGCTGGTTTACGTGTTCACTTTAAGCGCTTGCGCAACGTTCACCAATTATGCTTTATTTTTGAGTTCCCTTATCTATGCAAAGTTCCATATATTTCAATAATGGGATTATTTTGTTTGAAAATAACACATCTTTACTATCGTCATCTCAACGAAGAAACCTTTTTTGTATCGCCATCTATTGAGAAGTTGTTTTTTTTTTTGTTAACGATGAAAGCAACAATCCTTATACCCGAGGTGGTAGTGTTTCTTCGCACAGATGCCACCCCTGATTTGCGCCAGAAATATTATTTCATTTTTGGCTTTTTTTCCAATGTGTATATAAATCAAATTTTAAATGTTGCGTAAACGTTAACATTTTATTTTTCCCGTAAACCAGCCGATTACAGGTCGTAAGTCCTGTAGGTGCCTTGAGTTCCTGGTTCTTATATAATATTCTAACTACATCTCTATTGAGGTGTTGAAAAATTGTCAAAAATATCACTGACTCCCGACAGGGAAAAATCCAATGTTTGCGTATATGTAACTCTTAAAATATTCGATTTAAATATTCCAACTGTCGATTCGTTCATGAGAATTCAATTCTTTTAATGAATCGACATTATTAAGCCAAGATGCGTGTACGAAGGAAAATTTTGTATGGTGTAGTGGACTTTTTGCATGCTAATAACACGAACTAGAGGCCTCGCAGCATATATGTTCCCATACATGGATTTACTCAGAATTCGGAGTAGAACATTTTATGTGAGTTTTGTGTGTCTGTGTGTGTGTCTGTCTGTCCCCCCCCTTATAACTTTTGATCCGCTCAATTTACAGAGCCCAAAATTTCAGAATATATAAACAGTTATAGGCTTACAAAACTTTTATACTCAGAATTGTGAATTTTTGTTTCAGTCAGGGGTTATCAACTTTTGAAATTTTGGTTAATTTTTCCATATATCTCAGAAACCATAAAAGCTAGAACGCTGAAAATTGGTATAAACATAGACAAATACAAAATCTCAAATTAATTTTTTTCAAAAAAAATCCAGGGTTTCTCAAACATTTTTTATTAAAAAAAATTTATGATAAATTTATGAGTTTAACTGCCTATATTTCCAAATTTTTTAAAAATTTCGAAAAAAGCCGAAACACCTCAACTAGATAATTTAATTTTCTATAAAAATTTTAATATTGTATTAGCAAATCTCAATTTTTCCCTAACAATTTTTATAAAAATTGAATTTAGTGACGACATTGCTTCATACAATTTGTATGGCTGTCGCTTATACACAATATGTAAGAAGACTTAATAGTTTGATATGTACCTACTTAATATCCAAACATACATACAAAACCATCATGCTGTTTTCATATTCCGGGTAGGAAAAGAGGACTGACCACCATACTGTCCTATCTTGACATACATACCAACATATGTTAAAATTTTCAATAATTTGGATTTATGGGTTTATAGTTTGATTCTTATTCTTCAACTAAACATACTATCGCTATCGACAGTTGGATCTCATGTGTTACATGCAACTAGTTATTGTTAATAATGAGGAAACGTATTAAAATTAAGATATGAGTAACTACGAAAAAAAACTAAATATAATATTTGTTCAACGAATGGAAGATCTTTTCGATATATATAATATTAGGCAACCCACCCTTAGAAGAGTAATTTGTGATCTTGTCGATAAATTTAGTATTATTATTAATAACTGAACCGTAGGTATCAAAATATAGTTTTTACTGAATCTTTATCACTTGGTATTTTACTCAAAACAATATGAATCAGAGGTGACCTCAAATCTTTATCAGTGAATCAGACGGTTTCTCTATCTTCTAATTTGATTTTATAACTTAATGAATACAATCGAATAAATCTATTTTTATATAAATGGTATATTAAAAAATATAGTAATAATAAAGTGTCATACTCATATTTAGAGACAACCGTATTTAGAGACAAATATGAGGATGCCCCGTATTTAGAGACAATACCCGTGATACAGACAGTACAAATAAGGATACCCGTAATTAGAGAAAAATATGAGGATGCCCCGTATTTAGAGACAATACCCGTGATACAGACAATACAAATAAGGATAGCCGTAATTAGAGACAAATATGAGGATGCCCCGTATTTAGAGACAATACCCGTGATACAGACAATACAAATAAGGATACCCTTAATTAGAGACAAATATGAGGATGCCCCGTATTTAGAGACAATACCCGTGATACAGACAATACAAATAAGGATACCCTTAATTAGAGACAAATATGAGGATGCCCCAGCCCTCAATTTTCCTCTTTATTTGAATAATATACATAATATGTATATCCATCGTTTTATAATGATATATTGGGATCAATTCCGAAAGGCAAATTAAAATTTGAAAGAACATTTATGTCATTGAAAACAATAAGAATGAGTTTTCTAGAAATGTCACATTAAGCTATATCCACTAGTGATATTCTTTTGTCATTTTAACCTTCCTTTATTTTATGCGATCTTCATAATGGTAAAAAAATACTTGAATTGTCTAAATTATCATCATCACCATTGGCAGTACAGTCCGCTACGGACCCTGGCCTCCTCCAGAAATTGTCTCCATCCCTCCCTGTCGACCGCCAGTCTTCTTTAGACATGTCATAAAAGAATAACGTACCTATTCAGAATCAGACTCGTTATTATTTTTATTATATAATTTAAAAAAATGGGCAACGTACAAAATATTTTTTTTTTAAATATAATAAATAAGAATAACAACATTAACTTAATCAGCCTACCTTAGATTTCATGATGTTACATTTACTCAGTGCTGGTAAAAAAACAATCAATTATTCCTGTCTAATGTGGCTCCAGAAAAGAGCGCTGAACAAACAGAATAATATGTCCACGGACCTGATCCTTTCCAAATTATTATATATGTTAAGGCATAGGTACAATGGTGAATTCTGAGCGGCGTAAAGTGCACTTTACACGAACACTATTTTCAACGGGTTTCAGGTTTTCGACGGGATTTTCAACGCGATGGGCAAAAAAATAGAACGTGTTCTTTTTTCAACGCGATTTTCATCCTTTTTGGTAAAACAGAAATCTGTAAAATTATTCGCTGTCGTCGTTACCGACGAGTCAAAATGGCTGCCGTTTGCGTTGACTTTTACGCGTGACATTCGCTCGCGATGTATTTTGTTTATTTGGAAAGTGTCGAAACTTTCGATATACTATATAAATTATTATATAATTTTTCGAGATACATTTATTTATATTAAATTAAAAATTTGCACATATAATTGTATAAACTGTGTAAAGTACTATAAAGTGATGCTCGGAGTAACCTATATTTTGGATGCTGTTTTAAGCGTTGCGTGTAAAGCGATGTTTGGAGTAACCTGTATTTTGGATACTATTTTAAGCGTTGGAAACCGGGTCGCGTTGAAAATAGTGTCCGTGTAAAGTGCACTTTAGTGTTTTTTTTTGTCTATAAAGAACGTGGAGGTGTGTCTTGTTCAAATTTAATAAAGATTAATAAATAAAAACAAAAAAAATTGAAACCTAAGACCTCCTCAATCCTTATATTTGTCTATGAATACGTGTGTTAGAAGTCGATTGACGTAGTATATTCGCCCACAATATGGGTCAGCAGATGCATTTGCGAATTTAAGTGTTTAATGATTTTCTCGTGAATTCGATCAATGTTTCGCAGAGCTGACAATTCAGCAAAAGCGCCCTTGTTAACATACAACAGCGCTATTTATTTATTTTGTTTTAATATAATCTTTATTAATCAATTCATGTATTATATTTATTTTATTTGTTATATTTATTTAATATATTACCTATATTTATTTTCTTTATAATATTTATTTTGTTTTTTTTTTCATTTTTTATTTATTTCACTATTTTTTTATCTCTAATTTTTACTTTTTTTATTTATTTTGTATAACTTCTCGGTAACTTACAAGTACTATGTCAAATATCAATTTAATATGCACCCAATAACAAGTAACGGCACCCAATAAGTCTGTATCGATATTTATCGTTTCACCAGTCTGAAAACACAATTAAAAATTATTTCTCCACCGGGAATCGATCCCAGGCTTAGCAGTCAGTTATCTAAACAACTTATCATCGAAGGCCGCTTTAAAAATTTGGATATTATTATTTAAAAAAAAAAAACAAAAAAGAATAAACTAATATATAATGTTTGCTTTTTAACGATTTTAAGCTTAATATTCAATTGAATTTTTAGGTTCTTGAACTAAAAACACTGTTTTATTTTTAGAGTATAAATCTGCTAGGGATTAACGTAATAACCTTTGCACGTGTCTCATAATATAAATTGTACACTGTAAAAAAGAATGTTTAACACGCCCTTGGAGTGATCATGTATCACTCAACGGCGCTTTATAAAGTATTATTATTGTAATGTATAACAATGACAATAATTTACTTTCAATGCTCTGTAATAATGTCAGTAAATTGACATATTATATTTAATATTTAGGTTTAACAGACAATAAATGATGGATCGAAGATAGTTTCATTTTTGATACAATACATGCTTACGGAACCCAGAAGAACATACAATGGACAGAACCATGACCTGTTTTGTATACCTATAAAATATAAAAGCATACGAAAATATTGCTTTATTGACTCAGCAACTTTATTCAACGTCTATAAAAATGTACAATGTTATGTGAGTAGACCAGAGATTATTTCGCTATATAATTAATGATCAGTAAATTAAATAATTATTTAACTGTGTAAACTGGGTTGGTTGGAAGAAATTGACTGATGGCTATAAGCCCACCAGTGTTCAATGTACATTGAAAAAAATAATTGTGACCACCGAACTAGCTACCTGCGTTTTTAGCCAAACCTTTGTTATTAGTAATAAAAGTTTATCTGTTTATGGCTGTATTGTTTGGTTAAACACACAAAATATTTAGTAGCACAAAACGAATTGTTTTGTAGTCACTATAGTTCGGTTAATTTTAACCATAATTTCAAGCAGACTCAATATCATTAACAAGTGGACACACTTTTTAAAGTTTTATTCACGTTAAAATGAATAAAAAATATTTATCAGCCATTGATTACAGTCATCGATTGTTTACATTCATACTGCCAATTTCAAACACACAATGCCAAATCAAGCTATTTTAAACAGCAAACAAATTCAAATATAAAACACAGGTACATCATCTATTGGGAAATGATATAAATGGTCATTAAACAATTACACTAAGTTTGTATTAAATACAAAATTCTTCGATGTTATCAAAATATCAAATGCATCAAACTGTAGTAATACACAAATTATGAATTTCAGAACTCTATAACTATTTAGTAAAAAATCCATTATAAATCGACACAGAGTTGAAGCTATATAAATATGCATAAAAAATAATTGTAGTTAGGTATACCTACCTGCTTCACAAACGCGGTATTCAAATGCATCCAGGGGGGCAAGTCTGGTCCTACTGACGAAATCAAAACCCTCAGTATTACCCATATCATGGATATAATTATCTTATAGAGTTGTATAATATTAAAGAACTCCATATGATAATTATTTCCATGATCTGAGTAATCATGAGGGTTTTGATTTCATTGTTTGTTGGGACTTGCCCCCCTGGGCATAATTTGTATGACGAAAATGAAATTTGTGTCGAAACTTAGTTCTAGTCGAACATTTTAATTCGTTTTTGCCAAAACGTCCATATATTATGGCATATTAATAATATTTGTAAAAAACGTATTTGTACCTTACAAAATTATTATTGTGGTTATTTTTTATTAGTTTTTTATACCCGGCGTTGCTCGAGAATGTAAATGTGAAGCAATATGCCAACGTATCAAGGAAACAAACAAATATTTGCTTACGAAAAAGTTCATATTTTGACGTTTCTTTCGTGTTGTAGGAAAATTTACGAAAAATGATAAATAATATAATAAAACATTAAAAAGTCTATTTTTAATTTGCCTAGGTTACTCAATGGTCGCAAAGAAAGCGATATGCAGAATATTTAACCTTGAAATTTTTCTAGTTGTTGATTGATGCTTACCAAAAAAAACAACCACATATATACGTATAAATATACATACATATATACTTATAACTTTCCAAAATGTCATGGTGAGGATGATTTCCAGTTTTTTTTAATCACTAAAATATTAATCAATCTTACTGCACTAGAATGGTCGCTTCTACGACCATCACCATCTGTTCAACATACGGAGAGTTTAATTCAGAATATATAAGATAAACTTGATAATCAAAATAAGTTTGATGGGTGATGGCAGAGCGGATAGCGCGTTGGGTTTGTAATCCAGTGGACGCGACCGATTTCGTTCACCCATAGCACAAGCATTTATGCTTAATTTAGGGAATATAAGAGAATTTATATGTACAAAACAAAAAAACACATATTTTTTTATACTTTCTTTTTTAAGTAGCTCGATAAATTGCTGCCTTAATGACATTTAGCTTCAACTTCAAGCAAGCAATAAATAAATTATCGCCAAATTATGAAAATAATTTAAAGATTCGACGTGTGTTTTTCCGTCACATAACAAGCTTCAATTTTATCTTTGCCGTAAATGGATGATTTCACGTTTCGGTTGATGAAGCTAAAAACATAATAAGAGTGGAACACTAAAGTTAATCAGCTATCTGCTATACCAACTAAATTTGACACGAAACTACTGTAAACATATACCTTCATACATATGTTCTAACAATGCAATAATTCTGTAGACACATCTTTATTTAATTATAATATATGTACAATAACAGGTGTATCAACCAACCAACCCAAGATCCCAAGATAACCTCGTATGAATTTATAAACAAATAAAATAACACGCACCGCTGTCATATAGCACGCTGAAAATGAAAGTGAACTAACCCAAAATTTAGGAAAATCGAATCAAATACATTCATCATCATCATCCTCAGCGTTACAACCCTTGATGGGTCCTAGCTGCCTCCAAGAATCTTCTCCAAACTGCTCTATTGTTGGCTGCCACTTTCCAGTTCTGCTGCCCCATAGCCCGACAATCTGCGACAGCTCCGTCCAACCATCGTAGCTTAGGTCTCCCTACGCTTCTTCTACCGGTTGGGTTGTTAGTCAACACCCTTTTTGGGAGCTCCAGATCATCCATACGGTGTACATGACCCAGCCAGCGTAGTCTGCTAATCTTAATAAACTTGACCACGTTGGTGTCCTGGTAAAGATCATAGAGCTCAGTGTTGTTGTATGTTGTACGCCATGTTTGACCATCATTAATTGGTCCATATATTCTGCGTAAGATTTTTCTTTCAAAGGCGTATTTTCTGTTTTCATCGTGCTTGGTTAGTGTCCAAGTCTCCGAGGCATATGTTAAGACTGGTCTAATTAGTGTCTTGTATAGTGCGGCTTTAGTTTTTCTGGACAATAGGCGTGATTTCAATTGTCCAATGAGACCAAAGTAAATCCTGTTAGCTGCAAGAATCCTCTTCCCAATCTCAGTACTTATATCATTCTCGTTATTAACGATGGAACCGAGGTATGTAAATTGCTCCACTGTTTCAAATGTGTAATTACTGATAGTTATTGAGGATTGGCTGGTGCCGGGTATCATTGTGACTGGCATGTACCTAGTCTTTGCCTCATTGATTCGGAGACCCATCCTTCTAGCCGATGACTCTAGAACTGAAAATGCTTCTCGTAGGGATGATTCTGATCTTGCAATAATATCGATATCATCAGCGTATGCCAAAATTTGGACTGACTTTGTGTATATGGTCCCATTTAGTTCAATTCCCGAATCCCTTGTGGCTTTTTCCAATGCTATGTTGAACAAAAGGCATGCCAGGGCATCTCCTTGTCTTAAGCCGTTTTATGATCTAAAGCTATCGGATATGTCTGATTGTATTTTAATCTGAGAAAATACTTCAGACATTGTTAATCTCACCATATTGGTCAGCTTTGTTGGCATATCAAGATAATTCATTGCCGAGTAGAGTTGCTCTCTGTTTATGCTGTCATAAGCCGCCTTAAAATCCACAAACAGGTGATGTGTGTCGATGTTGAATTCACGTGTCTTCTGTAATATCTGTCTCAAAACGAATATTTGGTCAACGCAAGATTTCCCACTCCGAAATCCAGTCTGGTAGCGTCCCAACTTTCTCTCTACAAATGGTTCAAGTCTCTGAAATATAATGTTTGACAAGACCTTATATGCCGTGTTTAGTAGAGTTATCCCCCTGTAATTACTACATAACATCTGGTCTCCCTTTTTATGCAATGGGCAGATGAGTCCCTCATTCCATTCCTTCGGAATTGCCTCGGTTTCCCAGATAAGATATACAAGTGTGTGCAGATGTTTGTGAAGATGTTCACCTCCATATTTAATTAATTCACTCTGGATATTATCCTTGCCAGGGGATTTATTATTTTTTAGCTTTTTGAATCAAATACATTAATCGACTTTAAAAAACATATTTCGCCATCTAATAATAAAAAAAAATAACCTATTCGTCAAATATTGCTTTCTTTATTAGTTTGTTTCAACTGAAAAAGTCTATTAACGTATATAAGTCGGATTGCCTAATTTTTGGATTGGGCCATTTTCATTCTCTCGGCAGCAAAGCAAATAGAGACTACAATCAACAGATTGATCACAAGAAAGAAGAAAAGTGTTAGATATTTGAATCCCGAGCCGGAGGTCCCATGTTCGATTCCCAGTGGAGACGCAGCTTTTTACTATGTTTGCAGTCTGTACCTATTTACATACAAGGCGATAATATTATCATATTATCATACATATCTCTCCAGAATGCGAATTATTGGGTGCATGTCAATTGTTAGTTGTTGAGGACCATTGCAATACAAAATTAAACAAAAATATAGAAAAGAGGGAATCGAAGGACGCAGAATAAATCCAGCATTATTTTATTAATCGTCAATATTTGGAAACCTCGATGTACTAAAACGCACATGTCGTGACAAAATGGGCATTTTTCATTTAATATTCATTTTCTGCTGTTTATCATCATTACAGTTAGAACATCACTTAATTTAAGAAATTATATAGTTTAAATATTCTAATGTTGAAATAGTTGATAATTATAATTTTGCCAACTGTGACATGCAGTCTTCATTTTTTATAAATTAGAAACAATTTGTAATTCTACCTGAAAATACGATTGAGAAACCCTGGAACTTTTTTATGAAAACGAGTTTGTCATTGTATTTTTTGAATATAATATAAAAATTTGCAGCGTTCTAGCATTAATGGTTTTTGAGACATATGGAAAAAAAATAAAAATTCATAAGTTGATAACACCTAAGTGGAACGAAAATTCTTAATTTCGAGTATGAAAGTTATGTCGACCTAAAATGTCCTGGGTTCGATTCCCACCAGAGGAGAAACTTATTTAAATTTATTTCTCACGCAAATATTGCTTCTCTGGGCTGGAAACACTGGTTAGTTGGAAGAAATTGCCATACGGCAATAAACTCGCCACTTGCGCAGGGGTAAGGAAGTGTTCATTATTATTATTATTGTTATGTGCATCCAGTGGATCAAAAGTTATAAGGGGGGACACACACACTAAACGGATCAAATCACTTATGTCAATTTACGGTTAGCTCAAGACAGAGATGCCATGTCAAAGTAGTAGCAGACGTCAGGGAGATTTCGCATGGTACAAAAATAAAATAATATTTTACGTCATGTTAAAACTAATGGGTTGTGGCCAACACTAAACTCCTTACTAACAAGGCACTCTATAAAGTATTCAAATTTTGTATGGAAAATATTCAGCATTTTCATGAAATGAGTTAAATTATTTTTTTATTTAAATATTTTATTATGAAAACTTTATTTTGTGAAAGTGATGTACCTTTTTACCAATTTGAAAATAAAAATTTCAAATTTCAAGTTACCTGAGCTTGGGGTCATTTTTAAATATTTGATAGTTAAAAAAATTAAGAAGCACTATTCAGATATCCTTCAAAATCTAATGGGGTCTAAGTGAGTATCAGATATACAAATTTGAAAAGAATCGAATGAGTACTTTAGTCTATAAACATACATACATACATACCATCACGCCATGTCCCTTACGGGGTAGGCAGAGAGAACCGAACGCCACTTACTTCTATCTTGACATACATTCATCGCCTCGACAACATTCATACATCGTCTTATACATGTTCGTCTGTTGTTCACGCTTCTAACATTTCCGTCTTTCAAAATATCATTCACATGGTCGTGCCATCCCTTTCTTGGGCGGCCCCGGCCTCTCAATCCAATCCTATCCGCATTGTATATTTTCTTCGTCAGGCGTTCCTCATTCATTCTACCCATGTGGCCAAACCATCTCAGTGTGTTCACTTTCATTCTATTAATGATATCTTTCTTCATCTTACATTCTTTCCTTATGTTCTCATTTCTTACCTTGTCATACATCGTTCTATTGCAGATTCTTCTTAGCGATCTCATTTCAACAGCATTTATTCTGCTTTCGTGCGACTTCTGCCATGTTCAGGTTTCACTTGCATACGTCAACGTTGGCACTAAGATAGCGTTATTAATGGCAACTTTGGCAACCTTTGATATGTTGCGATCATTCATAACTGGTCTCAGTGCTCCATTCATTCTGTTTCCTGCCATAACTCTTCTTTCGATATCCTTATCAGGTCGTCCATTCCGTTGAAACATGCTTCCCAGATATACATACTCGTCGACTTGCTCGAGCCATTCATTCTCTAATCTTATTTAACACGCTTTTCTGCTTGCACTCTTTTCAAAGACCATTACCTTTGATTTGCTGGCATTTATTCTCAGACCGTTCTCTATGCATCCTTCATATACCATGCTTATAAGATACTGTAACTCTTCCACACTTTCAGCTAACAGTACTTTGTCATCTGCATACATCAAATCACGCACTGTTACAGTGCTCAGTTTCAGACCCTTGCTTTCATCCTTAAGGGCTCTTATACAGAAGTCAATGTACAGGTTGAAGAGCCATGGAGACAGCACGCATCCCTGTCTAACGGCATTATTTATCGAGAACCACGATGTTACTGTGTCGTTGACACGAACACATGCTTCGCTGTTCTCATATAATGACGCGATTGCGCGTATCAGCTTACTCTTCACTCCATACACTGATAGTATATCCCATAGTTTTTCTCTAACAACTTTATCATAGGCCTTTTCTAGGTCTATAAAAGCACAGAAAAGTTTCTGGTTTTTATCCAGAACCTTCTCTGTGACCATTCGTAGAGAAAAAATTTGGTCTATACATCCTCTGCCGCCCACAAACGCTCCTTGGACATCCCATATCTTGCATTCAGTAACCTTTCGTACTCTTTGATCCAGGATCCTTGCGTACATTTTACCAACTGAGCTTAACAAACTCTTTAGTCTATAAACGATAAAGTAAAATAAACACATAGCACACACACAGATACATGAAACTTTCGGAATGCAATCTCAGTATGATAATAGTTGATAATCTTCAATAAAAAATACCCTTAAAATTTGCGAAATCATAACTCCCCCTTGGGTTAGTGAGGAGTAAAAATGCTACCCAGTGAATCTATTCCCTCTCACACCGTATAATTGGCATCGTTAGTAGATATCGCTACAATCGACCGCACATTTAATTTATGTAAGTTTATGTATGAGAAGAAGCGGAAAATCTGTATATTTTCGAATTGAATGAAATAATTTTTTTTTCTTGGGGAACCTTGCAGAAGAATATTTTCAAGTTGATATAAAACTTAACAAGAAATAATTTCGTACCAAGTAGAAAAGATACATCATTTTGCAAAGTATTCATTTTATTGTGTAAATATGTAAATGTATTCACGAGTCTAAGACGATTGTAGGATGATGACATGTTTACGTACACCTGTGTGTTTATACCCACATATACATAATATATATGTAAGTTTGAAACGATCAACTAAATTAACTATCGTTTCTGATAAATAATTTGCTAATATACCTAAGCCCATTTACCTATAAAGTGGCATTGAACAAAACCATTGTCCTTTCAACGCACACAGTCATTGACTTATTTATTTTACAATGGCCCGCATTTTACCTATAGGTAATTAACAACTACATGTAGAAATGGAAATATTGCACAACAAACTGTTTGAATTAGATACAGGCTTATCCTTCAAATAGCCTATTGAATTTAACATTTTTTTAAATTGTTTCATAATGACTAAATTGAATATATTATTTATAGTGAAATTATATTTTATTCAATATTCTACAAATTAATATATTTGTCTGTTTATTAAGTAATTTATGTTCGATTGCCAGTACAGAATAAATAGATTTATTCGATTTGTCTTTAGATACATTTATTCTAGTATGAACAAAGGATAGTCCGTTGTGCAGTTGTGTCTTATTTTTTATTATGAATAGACTTTCGTATGAAACATAATCTAAGTCTAGGTCAAGAATATCATTCGTTGGTTTTCAATGAAAACACATCATACAGACAGTTACAGCTATATGCGGAAAAATATTGGTTTATGCAATGATCAAAAGAATGAAAATGAAAAGGTATGTACTTGTTACATCTTCGTGAAATATAGTGTAAGATCCCACAATTCCAGACATACGTCATTAAGTATAGTGGCCTCTACAAAATTTATTATAAAGTAAAATTATTAAGGGTGATATTTTACTGTAACAGCGATACTACAACAGGTAACAGCTTTTGGATATTAGAAAACTTAAGTGAATAACATGGTTTTCAGAGGAAAATCTCAATTATAACACGTCATGAAGCGTTATAGTATAAATTGTGATTTTGTTTATAATATTTACTACGGAAGACTATTACAAAACACACCACGATAGACTCATTTAAAGAGACATAACAATTTATTAAACTTAAAAAATATGCACATTGGCTAGAATGCTTCTTGAATAAATTAAATAAAAAATCTTTAAAACCCAAATGTAGTTCCGAATGACAAAAATTATAAGAAAGGACTGTGTATTATTTTATTTTAGTGAATTTTTATACTCATTTTGTATTGATTTTCGAGAATCTAAGAAATATAGGGTCTAATTTTATATCACGCACCCTCTTATAAGTTGCTAAGAGATTTCCAAATGACATGGAAATACCATGAACCCATTGTATAGATATCAAACTTAATCACATAGGACGATTGATTGATAATAATAATTGAATGTTGACATTAAAAAAATCGTAAAATAAATTCTTAATGATTTAAGAAAACCAATATTGAATCCATACTGAATCTCCAGCAATATAGATAGCTGCATTATGTTTAGGATGCATTATGCATTGCAATTGCTGGATCCCGCATCCAACAATCAAGCTTGTTTACATTTTCCGGCTTGCTGAATGCAGCGCAATTTGCTGGATTCAACAATTAAATAACTTTCAAAATAATGGCGTAAAAGACTACATTGTTTTTTTTAAAACATTAAGGTTCCGTGCGAAATCGTATCAACTCTTACATAGAATAATCATTTTTTTGTAAAAAAGTTATAATACGAGTATCCAAGATACAGAGATTTACAAATATTGAAAAAAAAGTCATTGTAATGGAGAATCTTTTTGCCCCGAGTACAAAAACATTAATCAATATAATAAAATTATATGACATAAAGAAGTGATATGAGTCATTCGTGCTATTTCCAATTGACTAAAATATACCTGTAAATACGAATACAACTAAGTTGTCTTATATTTATGAGAATATGAGAATAAAAATTGCTGGATCCAACGCGGATCCAAAATTTTTTTATGAAAAAACGCAAAACTCCTGCTGGATTAAAAACGCCGCTGGATTGCAATACCTTATTCTGACATTATTACCTAATATTGAAGAAAAAAGATTATCTAAGCAAAAATCTTGCAGTATCAAAATTCAAGATGTATGTTACTGAGTGAGCAAGACCACCACATTTGTTATGTTTATTATGCAATCTTGCATTTAGTGATCTCTAGGAATACCTATGTATAGCTAAAAGGGTAATTGATATGCTATGAAGAAAATTTGATAACTAATTACTGTCTCGTCGAAGACCCAATATTTTATTTCACTATATTTTATCTTGTTACGGAAGACTTGTGCTACGTTGAAAGCAGTTTCATCATATTTATAAATAGATAAATTTGTTAATCAGTACGTCTACATGATGGTGGAGTAAGGTCATAGCACCTGCCAATAAACCCAACATAGATAGCAAATACACGCTTCAGTTACTTTGTCATATTGATGGATAAATAGTAATTATTATTTTTAACATTGTACGCTTATACTAAATTAGATTTGATAATAATATATCCGGTAACCTCCAAAATTTTATCAATATTTTAGGAAAAAAGCATGTATGTATCTTACATATTGGAAATAGCCATTTTCTTTTAACGCTTTTTTGTGTTCGATGTAGATAATTTTGCTTCTAATAATGCTTCCGCTATTTTCTTTAATTGTTTTCGTGTGTCCCGCAAGAGCCGAGTAATCTTAAATACAGCAGGTAACATAGTTACCTTCTCACATAGTTCAGCAATGAGGTTCACCACCCATTCTAAACATAGTGCCTTTTTAGGTGATACGAGACTGGTGTGTGGGGATAAAATCATGTGCTATGCCGTGATGGTATGAATGAATGAATGAACCAAAATGAACAAAATAAAACAAGCAACCATACTTGAAGCATGACATGTGTAAAAAAACAACAAAAATGCTAATTATTTAAATACAATATATACGTAGTAAAATGTATATAATTTCTTTGATTATGTTTCCCACACGCAGGCTTCGCCTGAATGGGATCCATGCATATATTCTTAATTTTTTTCATATATTTTTTTTTTATTAAATTTATAATACATATGTATAAAATAACAAAACAATGAAAAAACATTTAAAAAGATGCACGATATGAAAAAACATATTTCCCTTTACCATAGTGCGAGGACTCTTGTGTAAAGGAAATAATATAATGTTATATAACCAACATTATAGGGATTTGAAAAATAAATAAATAAGCAAACATGTCAAAATTGACGTTTTATATAATATGTGAAATATTTGGCAGCTTGGTCAAAAATTAAATATATTTAAAAATATAGAATATTTCCAGCGAATGGCATTGGCCCAAAATGATTTAGGCGTTATCGAAAAGATATTTATTAGTAAAGATTTAAAGAAATTTTTTAATACCTATAAATCTAATAAACCAATATTTAGTTATTAATTGTGACGATATAAACCGATACATTATCCATAGATATGATAAGAATTTGTAATTGATTTATCTATTGTTGCATTTTATTTTACTTACATATTTGTTACATAATTATTTATTATTAACACATGAACCTGGTGTTTGATTATCCTTTTGAGGATGTCTGTACCTATGTACTTCAGAAACGCCGCGTGTATAAAAAAATTATATATCAATGCATGTAAATTAAAAATGAACTATTTTCAAAAAAGTTTTTCACCATTCTTTTCAAAATGGTATAACAATTATTTTTGGAATGACGGAAGGCAAAAACCATAGAGGTCTCCCTTGAGAAAGTTATAGTGATCAGGTGATATACGCTGTAACAGCTACCTAGAAATGAAGAGACTGACGGATAATATCTTAATATACACATAATTTTTACACTGGCAGGTTTATTGTCAAACGGCAATTTCTTCCAACCAACCAGAGTTAATTATAATTTATGATTCAATGTGTACTGTGGCAATAAGGTATTACATGACAAAATAAATATATACAATATAATAATATAACAGAAGACTAGCAAAAAAATTTAATATAATAACAGTTCATAGCAAAGATAGGAAAACAAAAGAATAAGGAGAAGAATAAGAAATTAGATACCTGAAAACCATTGTGAAAACCAGTACAAACCAATCTTAGTATTGTGACCCAGAAGAGGAACAAATACTTAGTAATATCATTTGTAGGTAGATTCATAAATATGGCTAAAAAATCTCTTGGTAGACATGTTTTCACATGATATTTGACGAGTGTGTAATGTTCTTAATGATAATTTAAAATTGCTCTTGTGACCTGTGTACCTATATAAGATGTACGACGGTGTATTCAGTGTTGTATAGATCGGCCAGATAGGATACGTTAGAGATCACATGTTGTATGTATTAGTCATTGCAGGATCTCATTAAGAGTGCTACCTACGCTAAATCTAAATCGACTAAATGACTGAAAACATGATATATCAAAACCGCCAAATGCACTATGAAGTTTATTTTAATAAGGGTATGTAAAAGAATAATATTGCCAGACAAGGAATAAACAGATAGGCACCCATAGTCCCATAGTTCTGCGATGGAGACCATGAGATTAGAAAAGTATGTTAAAGTTCAAAGAAGAGATAAGTGCCATTTCTACACATCCAGCAGTGTAGAAATGGCTGAAGAAAAAAAGGTATAAGGATAACTATCACGTATACATGAAAGGATTTATATGTGATTGAAATTGTCGGAAAATCGAAATTTGCCAATTTCTTGCTTTTTTAAAACAATCCTGACATGAACATATCTTTAATATTAACTTTGATACTACGCACTCTTTATCAATAAAAATATTTTTCTCTACAGCATACAGACATTTTCCTTGATTTAGTAGGTACAAAAATATCAGAGATTCGACGCAGAGGACTTGAAGATTGTTAATGACAATGCCGTTGCGGTTGCTGTATTCTGGAGTGGGAGGGCCTAGTGGGGAAGTGCTCGGACTCGTTAAGTAAGTAAGTAAGAAATAGGTTAAGATGCTTTTCAACCCTATCCCATAATTCCTTGAAAAAAATGCCCCTTTTTCACACAAATAATCCTACATCCTTTTCCTATTTTTATAATCACTAATTTATTATAATTTTATTTATTTTTTATAATTTTAATTGATCAGCAAAGTTTACTCATTATTTTTTTAATATGTAGTAAATATTTTTAACTATTAATAAAAATTTCAAATAATGATATTACGTTACCATAATTTATGTTTTTTAAATTAATTATTTAATAAAACAATATATATTACAATACTTTGAATGTCAGTAAACTATTTTTTTCCGTTTCTCAATAACCATAAAATGCTTAGGCTGAGAAAGTGAGTAAGTACATATAGAAATATTCAGTTACATAAAAACATTACACACAAAATATATAAAATCAACAGTATTATAATAATATAAAAATAAACTACAAAATAACAAATTAATTTAAACACCATGATCTAATAACCCATTTTCTATTGTTTATCATTAGTGTTTATTTTTAATTTTGTTGCCAAGCTCTCTTACATCCGTTAGAAGTTCATCGAAAAAATGTTCTGCCATGTATGTGTAATAGTGGTGCGCAAATAATATGTTTAATTTTGGATGGATGTTTTCTATTGTAAGCAAGTGACATTCAGGTTCTTTTAATATCAAGATTTTAATTTTTTTATAAATATCGTAAAATCTAGGTACTTTAAATTCTTGAAAAATTAAGTGAGTAGGGTGATTTCTTGGTCTTTTTAAAATTATTTTGATAAGTTTTTGTACTATTCCTATAAGAGTTATATGTGTAACTTAAGCTGCTTCTCACAGAATATTGAAGTATTGATTGTACTAGTCCGTAATATATTGAATATGTTTCTTTTTACTCCTCACTAACCGATGGGGATATAGTGGGAATATATGATTTGGCAATTTTTAAGGATATTTTTGTTATTGCAGATTATCAACTAGTATCATGCTGAGATCGAATTCTGAAAGTTTCATCACAATGTATCTGTGTGTGTACTATGTGATGTGTGCTATGTACGGCGTGTTCATTTTACTTTATCAATTATAGACTAAAATACTCATTCGATTCTATTCAAATTTTTGCAAATATGTGTATCTAATACTCACTTAGACCCCATTAGATTTTGGAGAATAGCTGAAAAGTGCTTTTCTATTTTTTTAACTATCAAATATTTCAATGTGAACCCAAGATCAGGAAATTTATAATTTGAAAAATTTATTTACAAATTGGTAAAGAGGCACGTCAATTTCATAGAATGGCATTGAAAAAATATTAAGTTTTCATAATAAAATATTAAAATAAAAAAATGATTAAACGGACTCATTTCATAAAATTGCTGAAAATTTTCTATACGATCTTTGAACACTTTATAGAGTGAGTTGTTAGTGAGAAGTTTAGGATTTGGCCACAGCCCCCTCGTTTAGTAATACATGTAATTCCTAATATCCAAAAATGCACTATCCATCCCTATCCATAATACAGAATTTCTCAGCTCTTCGTTCGAAGTACAATCAGCAAGATTATGGAATAGCCTTAGTCCGGATATTGCGTCGTCTAACTCACTTTGTATTTTCAAGAAAAAACTAAAGAAGGAATATTTATCCTTGAACACCTGATCCTGATTTCCTCTCCTGTCCTTACTATATCCTTTTTTCTTGCTATGAATTATTATTTTTTTCTTTTTTTTAATAGTTTAAGTGTTATACGTATTTTCTTTGATTTCTTTTACTTTTATTTGTTTGCTGTTGTACATACACAATGTTGTAATACTTTGTAATCTGGTTGGTTGGAAGAAATTGCCTAGTGGCAATAAGCCCGCCAGTGTACAATTATATTTGTTTATATTATGTACAAGAAAATGTATAAATAAATAAAATAAATAAATATATTGTAACTGTATGACAACCATTCACTAAAGAAATGTTCAAAATATTAATGATATATTTTCTTCCGAAACTTACTGTTTCACACATTTGAGTTATTTAATTACAAAATAATGTTTTGTATGAAAAAAGAAGAAGAAATCTCTCTTAAGAAAAAATGTTCATGATGAACGTAACATCTTACTTACAGTGCAGTGGATGTTATGACCTATATAGATTACACTCTTGGAACACATCACTCTATAGATGTTTCCTGATACAACTATACGTGTATTTTTTAAGAAAATTGAAAACATCCTCGATATAAACACATTAAAAAGAGATTATTGTTTGGTACATATCTCTATATATGTAGATATAATGTGCATTATAACAATTTGTTCTGATGTTGTGTTACGTGATATATGACGCACAAAATCCACTTCACTCGACACGTATCCGGTACATATTTAGATAAATTTACAAAAATATTTTTTTGTAAACATTATCATACTCTGATTATTTCATTCCAAATAGAAGTCTTTTGAGAGCTTTACTATAGAAGCATAGTTTCTTTCTATCGATAAGAAGGACACAAACAACAAATCAATAGTTATTTTGTATAAATTCTAAAAAATTCTTCAGAACATGTTATGTATTTAACCAGCCAAGAATTATAATTTACGATACTCATTTGATATTTATATCTAAGTGTTTATTTTTATTATTATTCATGTGTAGGTATTCTAGAAAGGAAATTTAACGACTAATTAGTATTTTTGTGTTAATTTTACAATTCATTATATAAACCAATGATTAAATTCCAAAAACGTTTGGTCAGTTAAAAAAACAACACTAGATTTATTTTAAAACTAAATAATAAAATTTTGAATGGATGTATATACACATAAGCGATAGGGTAGATTTGCCTTTGCATGTTTGCTAAATCTATCTTCTCGGTAGGTTTTGCAACTATGCAGTCATTATTTAACATGAGAAATTCGTTGATACGTCAAATGCGTTTTGCGATTTCGAAAAGCAATTGGCGTTCTGAGATATTTAAGTTAGTCTACTATTTAATTACCGAAGCCCTTCGATCAGTCAAGAGGGCCATTCGTCGTTTGATTGAATATAGCCGCTATCCTAAAACGAAGAAGAGAAAATAATAAAAAAAACTAACCAAACAATCGCATTTTTAGTTAGCCTTTGAGACCCAATGCATCCGAATTGTACCGTAAATTTAGAGATGAGACAATTGTATCGCATATTGTCGAATTTGTTTACCATTCGGCCATATTGATTTGTCATATTCGAAGACAATCAATAATTGAAACGTTTTGAATTGTACCCATATTATACTTGATGAAAATCTGAACAGGTACTTTTATGTAGTAGTTACGTATTAGGTATGTTTATGCAATTATTATGTACATGTATGTACCTTGTACTAAACTAAATGGCATGTGTATTGAGTCGAATTTGATTGGGTTTTATTGAATTGTTGATTATTTTGTAACTGGGTGCGGAACACAATAAGATAATACACTAGTAACGTATCTGGGAGGGGATTCTGCAACACAATGATTATTATAGTGTTATTTTCTATGAAACCGCGTGCTCTAATGATGAACATTAAAAAATAATGCAAATCATACTAAAAAATTAAAGGCATATTAATGTATACCTACTAAGCTTGTATATAGTTGTCTGCTTCCACTAAAAAACGTATATGTATATTTCCCATATAGATATTGTTTGTTTAGTATTGGTCCCACTGTCACACATATTGTTTAGTTTATATTGGTCACAACCCACTCATTTTATCATTAGGCCTGACGCTCGATCATTACGTTTCTAATAAACTCAATCTTGATGGGTATTATGGATATTATTATCTGCATATAATCTGTCTAAAGTAGATCTCGTATCTAATATTGCCATTCTGATTCGCACACATTTGCGCAAAAATGTTTTCGTGGCAGTCTGATGAAACTACCTCTCAACGCATAAGGTACCGCGTAGGTAGGTATGTCATACGCGGTATTAGACCTTATGGCTCTTGTATACCCTGGGTATACGGATGTACACAAAAATGTACACTAAATTACCTTCTTATGTATGAAACACGAAAAAATATTCTATATCACCTAATATGTGACATACAACACTTTTTCGTGAAAAAATGGCAAAATTTAGAGGTTTTGTCGAAATAGCATGAATAGTAATTAAAATATTATAATAATAAAAAACTCAGCCGGTAGATTTTCATATTCTCTTTCGATTGAAATAAAAATCTACCTCATAGACCTTGTACTTTTTTAGTAACGTACAGTAAAAAAATAAAAAAGGATTTTATTAAAACTTTTTTTACAAGAAAAATATTAAAGAAATTCAAATTTCAAAAAACTCATGCAATAAAATTAAGATGTAAATACAAACTCACATTTATTTCAAAGACGTATCTTTTGAGGGTACTGGGGAAATTATTTTCAAAATATACTATATAGCCTACTATAGCCTCTTAACTGTAGAGCATAAACCTTATAATATTACATTTGAGAAGGTATAAAAACACAAAGCCGCGCGAGCAGATATTTTTTTATTATTTTCAATATATATTTTTTAGAAAGTTTTCAGTGTTAAACCTATGTAATGCGACGATGTAGAAATCTGAATGAAAACGTTACGATAAACCAGTCACCACCGTGACTAGAACTGTACGGCACGGCATTAAAAAATCCAGGAGGGGCAAGTCTGGTCCAACCGGCGAAATCAAAACCCTCGTGATCACCCATATCATGGATATAATTATCATAATATGGAGTTCTATGACATCTAAAGATATTATACAACTTCATATAATAATTATATCCATGATATGGTTTATCACGAGGGTTTTGATTTCTCCGGTTGGACCCGACTTGCCCCCTGGATATGGGAAACCGGCGATTTACAGTGTACAAAATAAACCTATTGTATGGGACAGATTTGGTTTGCTCGCATTGTTCCACCGATTGTTTCAATCTTTCAGCTGTCATATATTCGAAAGTCACCTTTATCGTTAGTCAAAAAATTTATCGTTAGTAAAATATATTGATTTACTTTTACATCCAAGTATTTTACTCTATTTAATTTTCTTTCAGAAACTGATTTTGCCCTATAGAATTTTTAAAAAAATGTAAGTTGAAAAACTTTTTTTCAATTGTCAATGAACTTTCAATTCTCGATGAGTTTTATAGGTACTATTCAGAAAAATTTTAAGCTAACATACCTGTGTCCAAGTATTTTATGAAACTTTTTGTTTTATTTTCTTTCAGAAATAGGCTTCAAAGTTTTCTAGATTAAACAAATATATCCGATAATATTTATGAAGTTAAATATTCACTAATTTTCTTCAGTTTATCACTGCACGTCGTATTACTCTTCGAAATTCATTAATATTTAAATGCCGATTGCAACTGGTATTTCATAACTTCAATTTTTTTTCGTTAGCACAGTAAAAGTTCACAATCGGTTTGATTTTTGCCTCTGAGGATGCCGGCTGTGTTAATCTTAAATACGGTTGTGTAAGAAGAATGAATATAATCTAGCAAAATATGCGTAATGCACTAAGCAGTATACATATGAAACAATTAATGTACTATATGTAATGGGTAGTATTGAATGAATTGAATTATTTTTTTTTTATAATTTATTATATTGAATGAATTTTGTAATACACTAATATAAAAAGCACTTTTAAAATTTATTTATCCACATTAAGTAGTAAACCTAAATTTCGAAACCAGTAGCGACATTTAGGTATTAATGTGGTTTAAAAAAATCTAATGTAGTTTAAATAAATGAATAATGTAAGCCAACTTGATTTTTTTTTATCCTCAGTTATTACTGCTTACCTTAACAAAAACTAGCGTAATGGTTTTTATGTATATAGGTAATGTAGGTACTTTTGAATATTTTAATCAATAATCATTATAACCTCTGTCGTCTCCGCCTAGTACCTAAGTATTTTTAAAATAACCGTAATCGTCCCGTTATATTTACTTAAATTAGTACACACAGATAATATTGATGTAAACAAATCTATTACAAATAGTTATTTAGTGAAAATATGTATTTACAATTATTATATACACAAAGCAAACAAAGGTAGATTATTAATCAACAAGATACATTGAAATTTAGTGCAATAAATAAATTAGAGATGTGGCTAACTTTTCACTCCCCACAATCTCAAAATGAAGCCTCATTACTTTTGAAAATCGAATCCGACCTCAATTCCAAATTTTCTATAATATGTTAAGAGAAATAATTTCAAAAAAAAAGATATTATTTCTCTTAACATATCGACAAAGTTTCAAGCCATTATACGCGAGATTTGTATGCCAGGTCTATCTATATTTATCACTGTTTTTTCAACTTTGAGGTCAAAAAACACCAACATAGAGGTATCGCAGCATATTGACTTGATCATAATTCGGAGTAGAACATTTAATGTGTCTGTAGGTGTCTCCCTCATAACTTTTGATCCGCTCATTCCTCAGAGCCTAAAATTTCAGAATATATTAAAAGTTGTAGGCCTACAAAACTTTTATACTCAGAATTTTTAATTTTTGTTTCAGTCAGGAGTTATCAACTATTGAAATTTTACTTATTTTTTTTTCATATATCTCAAAAACCATAAAAATTATATCGCTGAAAATTATTATAAATGTAGACAAATACAAAACCTCAAATTTATAATCAAAAATATTTCAGTTTTTCTTTTTTATAATAAATTTATGTGTTTAACTGTTCAAAGTTTTTAAAAATATTGAAAAAAGACGAAACACCCCAACTAGATTTTTTTTTCTATAAAAGATATAAACATTGTAGTAGTGTAGTAAACCCATTTTTTTCCTCCAAGCCTCCAGGTTGGTGTTTTTTTACTTCAAACTTGAAAAATCCGTGAAAAATATAGATCGTGCATAGAAATCTCGCAAACTCTCGTGCATACAAAGTCTTGGGTTAAAACTTTGTCGACAGGTTAAGAGAATAAAATTCTCTTAAACAAATCGACAGTTGGATGAATTTCTCCGTGAGTGTCTCATAAAACAAATACATAAATAATTTGAAAAACACTTTCTAAATTTACTATATTAAACTATCTTCTATATAAGTAGTGATAAAACTGGATTAAAATTTTTGTTCAAAATACTTTTTTTGGAAGGTTGGCAATCACTATGTTCATTGATGTGGAAATTTAGGTATATCAAAGGTAGGTACTATACTATATTTTTACAACAAGAATTCAAATGGTTAATTATCCAAAACAATTATCTTATATATTATGTTGTTTTAAGTCTTTTAATATAAAATTTATTGGCATCTGCGTATTTGATTCAATCGAATAAGTCATAATAATTACTTCTTAGCATTCTAAGCCTTATAATATTTATTAAATAATTATTCATTTGCATATTATTGTTTTTTTTTTCATTATTCCTCTATACCCTTCTACACCATAACATATTTTAATAATATTAAATTTAATTCACAAAAAAATAAGGAACACAAATATCGATGCTTTGGTGTGAGTCGTCCTATAAAGTTAAATAATTTGTCTCCAGATGTCCGCAGTGCACAAAGCAAGAACACTTTCTCTAAAAGACTGAAAACAGCTCCGTTTCGTAGAACAACATAATATCAATATATCAGCGCCCTTGGAATGATCCTGATTTATTAAACGGCGCTATAAAAATTATTATTATTATCACATAACAATTAAAACAAATAACAACAAATACAAATAAGAAAAATGATAATTTCTTGGTACGTACCATGTAAGGTGTTCCACTAACTTGTCATTATCTGTACCACTAGAAAGAATTCCTGTTTTGAAGGCATATAAACTTAACACCCCATATTGAAATCAATTTTACCAAATATGTTGAAACAGTGTTATAAAAAAATACCATAAGTATTTTGAGCATTTCTCTAATGAATTTTTGTCACAAAATATTAAAATAACATTAATTCCCCTAAATATATTTAAATAATTACCTATTTTTCGGCATTTTTTTTAATTACTCAATTCATTGTACTGAATTTCTCAGTTCCTCTTTTGAAGTAAAATCAGCAAGATTATGGAACACCTTAAGTAATGATACTACAACATCTCAATCGATTCAACTTTTTAAAAAGAAACTAATACTGTTTTACCTGTCTAATAATTCTAAACTGACACCCCATATCCATCCTCCCTCCCCTCCCCTCCCTCAACCTCTATTTCCTTCCTTCCTTTGTTGCTGTGAATTTACTCTTAATATTCTTTTCGTTTGTTATAATTTTAATGTACATACCAATTTCCTATTTATGACCTCACGTTGCTTTGATTTGTTGGAAGAAATTGTCTTGTGGCAATAAACCCGCCATTGTACACAGTATTGTACATAAAGTTTAATAAATAAATAAAAAAAAACTATGGGTCGTATTACAAGAGATATTTGAGAAAAATGAAAGAAAAAGGTAAGGTCCCGTACTGCGAGAATATTGCTTACTGAACCTCAACTTTTTCTTACATAATTCTTAAATAACTCCCGTAATACGACCCTAATATATGTCGTAGAGAAATAAATATTTTATGTGCTTAAAGAATGCATAAAATCAAATAACATAAAATCATGTGAATGTTCGTGATATATTTTTCAATTCAAGTCAGGTTTTCTTCTTAAAATGCAAAAAAATAACAATTTTTGCGTTTCCGATAATCTAAATCACGTAGGTATATACCCTTTTCAACACACGCGATAGTTATCCCGTACTAGCACGTTACTTCATTGAGCAATAGGCGGTTTTAATATAGCATGTCTTCAGTCACTAAATTTAGCATTATATGTCCTCTTAACATAGACGATCTATTACACATTTATATATATATATATATATATATATATATATATATATATATATATATATATATATATATATATATATATATATATATATATATATATATATATATATATATATATATATATATATATATATATATATATATATATATATATATATATATATATATATATATATATATTTATACAAAATACTTTAGCTCCGAGCGATATCAGCTTGATATATAATTTTTTTTCAATATAAGTAACTAAAATATACTTTTATTTTATTGATTTGTCTTTTAGTTATTATTTAGTATTTTTTTTTTGTTTGTGCTAAATAAGCACCTACTAATCTTTCATGCCATACCTACAGATTTTTTGTTTTTTTTTTGTTTCGATATTGCATTTTTACACTTATAATATGTAGGTAAAAAAAATCCTATGTATCTACTAAATATTCTAATATGCATTAATTATGAGAAAATGTGAATAAAATAAAATAGATAAGTTTTTGATTCAAAACTTTTAAGATTTTATTATATGTTTTTCTTTAATAATTAAATTGATTGTTAAAAGGCAACGGATCCTGGTGATATCTCGCGATGCAGAGAGTAATAAATCACAAAAGCAAAGGAATCGTGCTGCGTAATGATCTTGATCTATATTAGACATCCGCTCATGAAAATCATCTGGTCCTACCGGTACAAGACTATTTGCGCTGATTGAGCAAGATAAAAGAGGCACGTATGAGATCCATTTACCAAGGAGCACTTCTACTGTCTCGTTTATACGACACTCTAGTTTAAAAAACAGTATTGCCACATACCGCGAGGAGCTGAAATATCCTCTCCATTTCATACCACCCTGATACTTGCGATCCATCGCTGCGCTGGTCTGGCACAATCGACGTCTCTTTACTTTACACTGGTTTGAACCACATCTGATTAAGGTAAAATACACACAAACAACGCTCACAATAAGGTTGATGAAATATAAATACATACGTTAAACTATCAAAAGCTGCGTTATAACTTTGAGACACGTTCTCACATTGATTCATTTTCTCAATGTGGATTATTGCGTTACTATTCCGATTCACAATTTTTCACACAAACGATAACCGGGCTCCGCGACACTTTTCGTGTTATCAGAGTGTGTGATAGGTTCCGGTTCCGGTGTGGGGTCGAGGGTAACGATCGAACGGACCAAGGAAGAGATGTGACCATACCTTCAGTGAGGTTTGCTATGAGATCCATCCTGTCGAAGTGGTTTTCTGGGATATGTTCCCTTGTGCCACTAATGACACAACGCTCCACACTGCACGGACATTTACTGAGCGCGGCTAAAGAAGAATGACTATATGTCAATTGTTATTGAGAGTTTATGAAGCATGGAGTCACCACTATGTTATATTATGGTGAATATCCCCCTCCGCTCGCCACACCACTCCACCGCTCCTCACACTTTCAATGATTATCGTTAGGGACATACTGGGAGCGGATTTTTATTAGGACATACGCTAATTCGAACCATGTCGTATGCCGATTGAGACGTCGTTTTTCAACACTCTCCCTACCCACTGACTTTATTTTTTTATAAGTAAACCTTTAACGACACAAAAAAAAAACAGAGAACCACTTCGCAGTTTTTATATTATTTGGAAGGCTGGGTTGTTTTAACAAAAGTACCAGTAATAGTATATGAAGTTAAAATACATTGATTTCATAAAATTGTTGAAAATTGTTTTGTTCAACTGCATTAGATTTCAATAAACAACCAAAAGTTTTGAACAATTTTATAAAATCAAAGTATTTTAACTTTATTTTTACTTTAATCTTTGTTCGAGAAACACAGCCTAAGTGTCTATAAATCAAAATTAAATTAAACTTACTCTTAATTATTGTTTTATCAGTCTGGATCTGTGAGACGATAAATATCGCAAGTCTCCAGAATGTGGCAACTTGTTATTGTGTTCGTGTTAAATAAATATTTAACATAGTACCTACCTGTTAGTTGCCCGAGAAGCAATAATAGAAAATAAAGAAATCAATTTAGCGCGAAGACTAGCTCGTGGAACCCTGTAGTTTAGCAATCTCGGTATCAATATGTAAAAGAATTCAACAATCATCGAATGTGAATATACGAAAAATCTTTTTTTCGTACTAAAACTATATCGCATCAGAGGACACGACGATCTAATTTATAAAAAAAAATGTTTGAACATTTTGTAATCTTTCTTCGAGGCCAGAAAATCCATATGAACAATGAAACTTTAACAATGTAATATTATCCAAGTATGCAAGTAGGTTAAGGAGCTGAAACAAAATCGATTATGTAAAATAGTAAATAGTAACTTGTATCAAAAAGATGTCTTAAATGAATACATTACCTAATTGGAGCCGAAAAAAATATACTACATAAGTTATTAGGTACTTCAAACCAAAAGTGCAAGTTCCGTTCTATGGTAACCAATATTGTGGCGGTAACCCACGTTATAAACCTGCGTAGCAGGAGTATTTATATAAAAAATTTAAAATTCAAATATCCATACCGAGGGTATTCATTCCGCCTGCCTCAACAGAACACTAACCGTTGTAATTTTGAGGCATTACAAACAAAAATTATTCTTAAAAATCCAGCTAATACTAAATCTTTGTGATCATACAAACAATTGCATCATTATTTCTAAAACCTTAGATCAATATAATTTACATATTTATTTATTACGATATTATTTTTATATTAAGTTTAAGTTACGTAGATGCTAAAGGGTTTATTAAATCATTCTTGAAGACGGATGACCCCAATCATGGTTCGAAAGTCAAAACTTCTTAAAAATTATTACGGAATATATTGTTTTTTTTTTATTTCTGTCATAGGTATCAATGACATTTTTTATTCAACAAGCTTCAGCCCTTAGAAACACCAAATTAGTATGAATTTATATCGCAAATGTCCATCACCTTTACTTATTATCATTAGTTTATTTTATTATACATTAAGATTTGTACACTGTTATGTAATGAAATAATCAAATAACATTTCAAAAACGACCAGAAACTATAAGAAAATTTTCCTTGATAAGCAACGCCTTTGTTACTGCAAGTTGTCTAGCACCAAATATTCATACCCATTTTTTATTGCATATTCGATGAAAGTATTCCTACATCTGTGTGAAATTGAAAGTTCTGCTCAAATTATAGGGGTACAACACTTCTAAATACTTCTTATTAGGTGCTGTCCAACATTCTATTTAGTAGACTTTTACCATACACAGAAAACATAATAGTTAGTTAGCAATGTGAATTACGCCCATAAAAGTCCTGTACTGGCCAGATGTTCACACTGCGCCAAATATTAGAAAAAACACAGGAATATAATATAGAAACCCATCAACTGTTCATAGACTTTAGGTCCGCATACAGACGAATTCATCAACAGACGAAAATTATATACTCAATCTCCGATAAACCTTGGTTGAATTGACTATGTCCCATGTCCGGTGTAAAGTTAAAGTACAAAACGATCTGTCAGACCAAGTTGAAAACATCTGTCAGACCATGACGCCCTAACTCTTAGTCGCTCTTCAACATAGCCTTGCAGAAGATTGTACGTGAATCAGGTGAACTATCCGTCCTAAAAATCCGTCCAACTTTTAGCATATGCTGATGACATTGTATCCAGAAGTAGGCACGCTCTTGCGTAGACTTATAGATCTCAAAAGCACGACCAGGAATATGGGTCTGACAATCTTCGAACAAAAAACTAAATAATTACGCCCTACTATTTGGCATACTTCTCCGCCACTACCATTCGCAGTAGACAGCTATATATTAGAATCTTTGGAGGATTTCACAAACCTCGGTTCACAAATTACCTGAAACAATAACTTCAGTGAAGAAGTGAACAGAAAATTGTTGATACTAACACATGATACTTTGGCCTACAGATACGCACGAAGTCCAGGTTGTTATCGAGACTGACCAAGCTGACACTATATAAAACTATTGTTAGACCAGTGTTGAAATGGTGGTTTGTGGAGAATTAGATACAATCACGAGCTGTACCATGTAGACGTCAAAGGATATATCAGAATTAGGAGACTCAGATGGCTTGGACATGTGGAAAGAATGAATGAGCCCGCCTGAAGGGTGTGAGACGTAGGGGGAGACCCAAGCTAAGATGGATGGACTACGTCCAAGGGGGCTTGGACTCTTTGGGTTCATAGTTTGGAAAGTATTCTTTAACCATACAAAATATTGCCATCGACAGTTGCATATTATAATATGTAACATTCAACTAGTAATGGAATGAATTATTTACTTTGGTAACAATCAAAGTAATACATTTATCAAGAACTTTTTTCTCTATTTATCTGAGTACCTTCATAGATTTATTTTTTAGTGTATTTTTAACATGTAGATGTACCTACCTTCACCAGGCGAAACGGACGTCCTGGAGAGGAATAAAATAAATGTAGAAAAAAAAAACAAATTGAAACAAACAAAAAAAAATTGCTTTTCAAAAATTAATTTTCAATTTTCAATTTGAAAATGCTATACATTATAATATGAACATCAACATTTAAATGTAAGTGTTTGCACAAGTTATTAAGAAGAAATAATCTACAGTCTAGTGTATGTCAAAGGTATGTAATATTGAATGAATATATGTAGGTATATGGTATTTACTTTCAAGTATATTTTATCAAATCCATATTAATAAATAATCTTATGTTATCTTTGCAAATGGATATCAATGTTTATTTTTATCTTTAAGTAGATTCTATCGTCTTAAATATTTTGTTTAGTTTAATAAATTATTTACTAAATGATCTCGCTATAAATCGGTCGTCGATGAGTGTCGGTGGTGCTTTCGAAAGTGATTAAAATTATCTTTTACTTTTTAAGATTTTTAATTTTAATTTTAATATAACTAAGTCAATGATAGACAGTGAAGTAATTAAAAGTGATTCATAAATTAATTAAAGCCGTTCTTTCATTCATCGGGTACTTAACAAAATGGTTCTAAGAACTCGACATGATTTCCGCAAACAAAATAAATGTTTGATACTATGTGTTAGAATCGGATTAGTAGCTGGTATATTTTTGACCTGCTCAATATTCTCAATTGGCCTTGATAGCATTAAAAGTTCATCAACCGATACTTACTCGTCAGATCTAAAAAATGGTACATCATAATTTATATTTTTCTAATATTTATCTTTAACATTAGATTTTTGGCAGTTGGATTATGACAATCTGTAAATAATTGTTTTTTTGTTTTTGTTTTAAATGTTTTTTTTGTATACCTAATCTAATCGATCTTGTTATCATAACTGAAATAACGTGACATTATTTGATCGACGTGCGTTGTTTTAAACCTTATTGTGATTGTCAACTTTTAAATATTTGACGTGATACCGAATCACTTGACTTTTGTTTCAGTGCGCAATATTCTTAGAACAATATTATTGTTTCTCCGTTTATTTCAATCAAAGTATACGTACTTTATTTTACTGATATATATATATTTGCTATTCATTAGTAAAAAGAATAAACAAACAATAAACAAACCACTTTGTTTGTTAAGTAGATTAAACCGAATTTCACATATTGTAATCATAGGAAGCATCCACCTCTTATAGATTTTTTAATAAAAGTATACTTACACGTTATTCTGTTATTTAGACTTATAATATACTGTTTCTCTTCTATAAAACATTAACTTTTCAAATCATAAAAAATATACCGATATTTGATTGGTCTATATTCTTATACATTTAAAAAATTATTGTGGATATTTTATTTATTTATAATTAAGATATCCGATTCACTAGACAGGAGTCTGTCCCGAAACAATCACCTGTCAAGTCGTGTATATTTATTAGGTATCATCAAAATTATATATGTAGGTACATCTTTATCATAGAACAGACAGTAATAGAATCCTTTAAAAACTCAATAAGAGCCACAATGGTGGACGTTGCTAAATCGTACAAAGTGATCAAGTATACATTAAATATATACTTTATATGAATTCAATGAATCGAAATATACCACGGATACATGTAAAAAAATAACTCTGATTCTAGTTATAACAAAATTGTTCTTTCTAATATTTGGAAATGATACAATTAATGCATTAAGATTTGTGTTAAAATAATGTAAACTTTATAATAAACAAAAGTGCAAGTGTATTTATTAATTCAAACGCATAAATTTCTTAAAAGTATTTTAAATTCACAATTTATTAATTATGTTATTTGCCTATAATTATTTTTATTAATATGTATGTTTTACCAAAATTATCTGCCAAATCATTTAATGATAGTTTATATTAATTTATTTGCATATAGACTATTAGAATAACAATAGAAAAATATCGTGTTAGAGAAAAGGATCTGCAGATTTTTTTCATAGACCTTAAGAAAGCTATTGATAGAATATCTAGAAAGATAATTTAACATGCTCTAAGAACCCAGGGCGTCTCTGAGCACTACCAGCAGGCATAAATGAACCATTTGTCATGATTCGATGTACATCAAGGCTCGGCTTTGAGCCCATTGTTGTTCAACCTAGTGATGGATCACCTCACGGCTGGCATCCAGAGATGGGCTCCCTGGTACAAATTATGTGCTGACGACGTAATTCTCATGAGCGAGACCGTGAAAGAACACCTTGGAGGAATGGAGAGAAGCACTTGAATTGAATGACCTTAAAATAAGCCGCACAAAAACCGAATACATGCCGTGTCTCTACTCCGGAAAGCTTCAGCCCCCCTTGACAACGTGTCATTTAGCTCAAGAAAAGATTACTCAATGTATGAAAGTGACAGTCAGTTGCAGTCACGTGACAACTGTCACTTCCATACATTGAGTTATATTTTCTTGTTTCTTTTCTTGAGTTAAATGACACGTTGTCTAGGGGGCCTGTGAGCCAAAAACTATCACTCCAATACAGCTTCAAATATCTGGGTTCATATCTGTCAAACCAAGAAAATATCGAAACCACTGGGTGGTCGATGTCTCCCGTACTCTGTGATCGTAAATACCCATCAAAACAAAAAGGGGGACAAATCCCGTCAAAGGGTGGAATCAAAACCCTCATGATAACCCATATCATGGATATTTTTTTAAGAATGGAGAACATGTCCTTAAAACTAGTGCATATACATCCCATACATTCCCTAAACTAAGCATAAATGCTTGTGCTATAGGTGAACGAAATCGGTCGTGGCAGGATTCGAACTCGCAACCACTGGATTACTAACCCAGCGCGCTAACCACTCTACCACCACCCATCTAAATATTATCTTCAATACAATAAAAAATCAATTCAAACAATTCAAAATAAAGTAAACGAAAAACGCAACAATGAAAACAAGGTAAATCAGAACAAAAACAATGAAAATATAGAAAGCAATCAAAATAAGGTATGTTAAGTGAAAAATTGTAATTGTTAAAGAAATTTTAATAAATTATTAAAATAACAATATAACTTTGTTTATTTCCACTTATTTAAATAAGTGGAAATAAACAAAGTTATATTGTTATTTTAATAATTTATTAAAATGAATTTCCACAATGTAAACGCCTCTACCTTAGAAATTTTAATCTTTTTCTTGTCTTTCATTGCAGTACTCATACTATAGGTATGTTTAGGTAATTTATTGAATAGTGTGTCCGCGCCCCTCTTATAACTTTTAACCTGCTTAATTCACAGAGCCTAAAATTTCAGAAAATATAGAAAAATTTAGGCCTACCAAACTTTTATTCTCAGAATTTTCAATTTTTGTTCCAGTCAGGGGTTATCAACATTGGAATTGTACTAATCTAGACTCAACTAGTTTCTTTAATTTTCTATAAAAATTACAAACATTTTAGTAAAACATCAATTTTGTAAAAATTGCATTTATTGACATCGTTTCATACAATTGGTATGGCAGTATACACAATATCTACGGTTTATAGTTTGGTATGAATTCTTCAACTATACATACATACCTACTATCGCCAACGACAGTTGGATATGTGTTACATGCGCCTAGTTTGTGAATATATTGTTTTCGAGTGCATTTTTTAATTCATGTTGTTTTCCTAATACTCATACCTTCTATTATTTCTTTAGATAATCAGTTTCGACGGCTTCTAGCTGTACCGTCAGAATTCAGTGAAAGAAACTGTACTCCGCCAGCCATCTTAGAATTTCCTCCCGATGGACTTACTCGACAGCAGCGGCAATCGGTAAGATTTTAAATAAAAACATATTGCGCTCGTAAATTACCTAAATATGAGGCTGAGATAATCCTTCGGTGTGTGGTTATGAAAATTATATTACGTAAGGTTCGGAAAAATAAACTGTAAAAACCGCGATTGTGCGAAATAACACCTATCAGTTGATTGCTTTAGTTTGATGCCCAATATTATATATCGAGTAATTATAATCTAATAAGTTTAATTTATGTATAAATTTAGACAAGCTAGAAGCCAAATGCCATCTACATATTTATACAAGAACTATAAATAGGTAGGTAGTATTTGGTGATCCGAAGCTGTATAATTTTCACCGAAATGTACTCAGAAGGATACATCGTGTTATTTCTATTCATCATGTTACTCATTGCTCAGTGGTCCCATATTCTGAGCTACTTATGAGAGATGATTATATCACAAGTCTCTTCTTGTATTTGTGAATATTTATGGGGACCCCTCTTTGAAGATCTCCTCAACAAACTATTTTTTTATTTGATAAGGCAAACTATCCCGAAATAAAGCTTTACCTCAGTAACTATGATACATAAGCCTGGGCATATTTTTATTAAATAAGGGACAGTTTAGGAGAGAAGTGGGTGGTTCATTGGAATCATCTGATCCCTAATCACGAAACATGGGTACAAGTGTTCGCTTCATGATTGCTGCATGTTAATTATTTATTCATTTTGAATTTTTTGTGTGTTTGTTTGTTTTACAATTATTTTTTTTATTTTGTTTGTTCTTTATTTATTTGTTTTATTATTTTTATTTATTTATTTGTTTTGTTTTTTTTTATATTTTATTTATTAATGTATTTATTTATTTATTTACTTATTTATTTATTATTTATTTATTTGTTTATTTATTTATTTAAATATTTATTAAATATTTTATTTATTTATTTATTTATTTATTAATGTATTTATTTAGTTACTTATTATTTATTTATTTGGTTATTTATTTAAATATTTATTTATTTATTTATTAATTTATTTATTTAATCATTTATTAATTTTTTTATTATTTATTTATTTACGTAGTTATTTATTTATTTATATAGTTATTTATTTATTTATTAATAAATTTATTTATTTATATATTTATTAATTAATTATTTTTTTTATTTATTTATTTGTTTTTTATTATTTATTTATTTAATTATTTATTCATTCTTTTAAGTAAAACAATCAAACAATCGAGAAAACAATCGATTTTTTTTTAATTATTTTTTTTATTATTATCTTCACCTGTAAGATCATGCATAGTAAAATTCTTTGCTCTTTAAATAATACCTTCATAATTCTTACACTTTTTTTCAGGGATGGATCGGTCTACATTTTCTTCTTTCATGCTATTGCTTTCTATTATTGGCAATTGTTTGTGATGACTACTTTGTTCCAGCTATTGAAAAAATGTGTCATTGTAAGTACTTAATATCAACTATGTATCTAGTTTGCAAGATATGTACGGTCTTAGAATTATTTTTTTTTTGAACCCCAAGTTTTATTGATCTCAAAATATGGATATTTTTAATTAAGCTGCCTTTCATCAGGTACCAGCTTAGAATTAATAGTACTTTCACTATTTATTTATAACGTTATTGTGGTATATGGTACATTTAACCTTACATATTAGTTAGTTTAGATCCTGAAGACAGTTCGGCTGTCTTCGGAAACCGAATGATTGGCGAGCGGCGGCGGTCACTCCGCTGATCTTTTTTTTATACTTAGATAAATATTAATGCAATAGAATTAATTTCATGATATATTTTGTATTATAATCATATATTGGAAAATAAACGATGTCATCAATTTAAGAATATTCTCCATTTCATTGGTAAAATACACCATAATTATATATGGTGTTTTCGGGTGTCCTGTAAAAGCCGGGTAATCGAAAATACAATAGGCAAAAGGCATCTCACATGCTAGTTCTGCAATGAGGTTCACCACCCATTCTGAATGATGCCTCCTAGGTGTGACAAGTGACAAGGCTGGTGTTTAAGGACTCGCACGTGTCTACTCACCCAAACACCTATCGCTAGTTAATAGATTATAAGATATAAACTTTCTTAAGGCCCTTGTACCTATACCTAGATATACGGATGTACGCAAAAATGCATACTAAATTACCTTCTAATGTATAAAACACGAAAAAATATTGTATATCACCTGATATGTGATATATAACATTTTATCCTGCAAAAATGGTTAAATTTAGTCTTTTTTAAATAGCAAGAATAGTTATTAAAATATTGTAATAATAAAAAAACTCGGCCGGTAGATTTTCATATTCTCTTTCGATTGAAGTAAAGATTCATTCCATAGGCCTTGTAAGAAAGACGTATCTTTTGAGGGTATTAGGGAATTATTTTCAAAATATACTATATAGCCTGCTATAGCCTCTTAAAGGTTGCAATATTATGACTCTTTTTTATTTTAGTTTTGAAAATGTCAGAGGATGTCGCCGGTGCAACTTTTATGGCCGCTGCAAGCTCGAGTCCAGAGCTTTTCATAAACTGTGTTGGTACATTTGTGACTGAAGGAGATTTGGGAGTTGGAACTATTGTGGGGTCAGCCGTATTTAATATATTAGCTGTGCCTGCTTGTTGTGGACTTCTAGCTGGTCAGGTAAACCTATTTAAACTATATCTTTTGATCTTATACCTACTAAAAAGCCAAGGTAGGTAACGTAAAACAACATCAAATTTTATTAAGAAGGAGGTAAACTAAATTATTTATAACTAAATCGAATTTTAATAGAGGAGACAGTAGATTATCGATGGACCAAGCAGACCTGGATTAAGTGGAGAGACCAAGGGGCCTGGACCCTGGGTATATTTAATGATAGTCAGGGAATTTAACATGAATTCTATGTATTCTAACATAGCTCTCTAGAATATCTTAAAAAGAAATGTAATAATCAAACTTTGTATTTTAAATGAGTTCAAATTATTTAAAATCATACAAGTTATTATACTAAAACCATTATTGGACCATAGAGACCTCCTCAGAGCCTAATCCTTTGATATGTTAAGTATCTGGATAGGTGAACTATTCCCAATTAAAAGCTTGATGATGCGTTTGTTGCATTTTATTTGGCTCTTTTAAATAATTTACAATTTACGCATTGACCTGCTGATTCTTTTGAGGAAGTGTATAATGGTAATAATAATAATTGAGTGTTATTATTTGTAGTGCTTAATAGTTATTAATATCATTAGTAAATCGGCCAGCGCCGTAAAAAAAAATGCGTACCCCGATAGAAACGGGACAAAAGCGCTAAGGGGAAAGAAGAAGAAGTATTATACCTACTTGCCTACTTTTACTATGTATTACTTTTATGCAATAACGGAGAATAACGACGTCGTAATTTTCAATTATACTTTTTGATTTAAATTCTTTAAGTATTACGTATAATAAATGAAGAGAAGGTACTCGTTATACGAGTTTCGCCATGATGATTGGCGGTTGAGGTGGTTTATTATAATGGGAATAATGTATCTGACAGTAAATGACATAAATGGAGTAGGAGAGGTACCCAGTGGTCGACCAAGAAATGGATATCATGTCCACGTAAAAGATATCCTGAAAAATATACGTTAGAAAAACATAAAAATTTTACCTTATTGATAAAAATATTGACCCAGAAGAAGCATCTCGGAGGATATGTAAAAAAACGAAATATTCAATTTATGTACAAAACGTTGCTACGCACCGTACTAACTTATGGTTCTGAATGCTGGGTATTGAGTAAAAAAGATGAATTGCTTCTACTTGTGTTCGAGAGAAAATTATTCAGAAAGATTTTCGGACCTGTGCAGGTAAACGGAGTTCAGAGGATGCGACACAACGACGAAATCTACAATATGTATAAAGAGACCAACGTTATAAAGGTGATGCAAATAGGAAGGCTGCGAAGGGCAGGACACGTGGAAACAATGGGCGATGAAAGTGTGCTTTGGTAGATCCAAGCTCCGATGGCTGGATGGCGTGCAACGGGATGTGGAGGCTGTTGGTGTAAGATACTTGAGGGGTGCATGCCAGAGATATATGGAGATGGAGAAAAATGCTGGAGGAGGCCAGGCTCGCAACGGACTGTGGAGCCTTTTATGTTGATGATGATGACATAACAAATACAATAGATAGTGAATGACTATCGATAAACAAAAGTGTGGAATTTAGTTATTTCCAATTTCCACCTACCCTATGCTTCATGTTGTGATGGTATGAATCTTTTGACATTTAATGATTTCAAAGAATTCAAAGAAACCGTATTGACTAATAATTATTTTTTCAGGTAATTGAATTAGATTGGTGGGCCGTATCACGAGATTCCATGATGTATGGTGTGTCTGTGATTGCTTTGATATTTACATTGCAAGATGATAAAGTTCAGTGGTACGAAGCTACAATATTAGTCGCAGCGTACACTTTGTATATTCTGGGTCAGTACTCTATATAATTTTTATAGATATAGGTAATCACGAGGGTTTTGATTTCGCCGATTGAACCAATCTTGCCCCCCTGAGTTGAATTCCTTGTGAGATCTTTACTCTGCGATATTTAATTGGCAATAAATTTGTTTTGGCACATTGAATATGTTCGTCAAATTACGGTGTAACTCAAAACAAATTGTTTTATATCACCTACACAAATTTATTACTATTTTTTTATGGAGTTGTTTGTTTTCAGTCACTACGTTTAGCGTTATATTATGTCCTCTTAACGAAAAATATTTCTTTTTACACCAATTTCTTACTTTTTTTATGTAGGTAAAAATATTATTTTATTTTTTTATTATTTTAATTTAACATATATTTAAATTTGAGAACGGAATTATTAATATACGTTCAAATGTAGCGGGAAATAAGGTTTTGAGATTCAAAGTCAACAGTTAGGAATGAATTAAGTACATTCATAAGTCGTGAAACTACTGTACATAATAATTATATAAATTAACAAACTATGTTTATTTTACAGCAATGTATTTCAATAAAAGGATAAGCCGACTTGCACGGAGCGGTTGTTGTGGTAAACGAAAGTCTTCACCATACACAGAAGTTACTCCTTTGATACAAAGAGAAGGTAAGCAATCACATTATCAAAATCATCTCGCCTTATAATATATTTTTGAATAGGTACCTACTTAATTTGAATTTATTTCAACCCCAGCGCAATTTTTTATCCAGTGCCGAAAAGTATATATTGTTAAAATACGTTAATAACGTTTTAAATATCAAATATTTTAAAAGTTGCATGTATACAAACTGTCGGGACTCAATGATGGGATTCAGGGAAAAATCAATTTTTTGCGTATATGCAACTTTTAAAATATTCGATTTATATACACATTGGTAAAAGTAGGTAAACAAGCAAAAAATTAAATCATCTGACATATGTGCGAAGAAACACTGTCACCTCAAGAATAAGAGTTGTTGCTTTCATTGTTTACAAAAAAAACTTCTCAATAGATGGCGTTACGAAAAAAGGTTCTTCGTTATTTCATAGATGGCGATAGTAAAAATGTATTATTTTCAAATGAATTATATCTCATTATTGAAATATATGGAACTTTCAAAAATCGCATCTATAATGGAACTCAATAAGAAGGAATAATTGGTTAACTTTGCGCAAGCGCATAAAGTGATCACGTAAACCAGCCGATTACAGGTCGTAAGCACTGTTGGTGCCTTGATTTCCTGGTACCTTCGTCTCTATTGAGATGTTGAAAAATTGTCAAAAACGTTTTAAATACTTATGCAGGTAGATAATTGAATTTGTGAAATTAATTTTTTTTTAAATAAATCAATATTACCATCTAGGGTCACAATTTAGGAATCTCATTCTTATAATTATAAAAGTCACTACTTTTAATTATTATATAAAGGATCATATGAAACAAATTGTGTAAATTGCTAATCGTCTTCTTTGCAGAGCTACATATATAATCAACGGCCGAGAAGGCCTTATTTGCTTATTAAAATCAGTTTCGTATATTATATTTTCAATTTACCGGATCCGAACACTTGGTGCCGGATCCGATTGACATCTATGCCAGATCTGGTTTTCCGGATAACATTCCCTAGTCTAAAAGAGTAATACATTCCCTAAAAGAGAAATCAATTAAATGTAATATTGATATAATATATAATTTTATATTCTACGTACGTCTTTTCCTTCGTTTCGATCTTAGTTGAGTATTGATGAATTTAAATTGATAATATTATCGAAAATGTTAACTGTTTATTATTATGTACATAGGCACCTACATCAAAATGACCTAGGTTAAGTTTTTTGATAAGCTATATGAGTAAACTGCAATAGATGTTCGCCTTTTGTATAACATAATATGTCCTTTTTATTATCATAAGTATACTCGGGTACATTTTTTGATAATATAACAACTATATCAAAAAAATCCGCCATCATTCATATTGAGATTGTGAAGTCTGAATAGTTTAAAGCAGGGATGGCGAACCTATGGCACGCATGCCATAGGTGGCACGTGAGACGATTTTTCATGACATGCAAAAGAAGAGAAAAAAATAAAAGTGACTATACGAAAAATTAAAAAAAGATTTAAAAAAATCAAAAAAGTATAAAAAACCAAAAAATATTTAAATAGCCATGTGTATTTTCTATAGCCATGAAAATTTTAAATATCCATGGCATCTAGCATCCAATAACAAAATAAAAATCTCACTAATAATGAAGTTTTGAGGGTACTACTTTTTTATTAAGTCTATTTTTTATTTATTTCTTTTAATTTACCATTAATAAGTAACTACTTAATTATTTTTTTCGGTGTATTAATGCGTTCTTTATATTAAAAATCTGTTACACAAACATTTGATGCATTGTTATTTCCATGGCATGTGGCACGCGACATATTATTATTATATTTAAAAAAAATTGGCACTCGGGCTCAAAAAGGTTTGCCATCCCTGGTTAGAGATAAAAATTGTATGAAATCTTTAGTATACGAAATTCCCCCTAGATGTCAGTGGGTAGGTCAACTAATGTATTTGGATGTATTTGTATGGAAAATGGCAAATTTCCGTAGAAAATATTTAGTTTTTTTTATATACGAAAAATACTATAACTAAACGAAACAATCACCACGTTTTTCACTCAAACTCTAAGTTGTACTTGAAAATATATTTAATACGTGTAAAAATCTTTGGTTTTTAAGTAAAAAAATATTTGCTTTCCAAAAAATACATATTTTAACATTTCAATCGTTGAAAAAAATGTACGAAAAAATAGTAAAAAAAAACACAATAAAAAAATAAAAGTATTTTTTTAATTGCCTAGTGCCCTAGTTGAAGCACTGGTTGTGAATAAAGCAATGTGCTAAGTATTTATTTTTCATTACCGATTTTGATTGATGCTCGGCCAAAAAAATAGCCACATACATACATACCTATATAATGTATAAATATATCTACACATTACTAACTAAAATATTAAGGTGTATATTCCTACAGCATAGGTACATGAAAAATTGAGATATGCATTTTGAGAAAACTTTTCTGCTCCAGGGGAATTTGAATATAAGATCACTGGGATAGGCATACCAAAATATAGTTATCAAGAAATTATTGAAAAAAATCAAAATAATATTGTTTCAGATAAAAATCATAATCATGAAGTTGAGTCAACGTCTTCGGTGGAAAAAGGAGAAAATTTAAGCACAAATAATGGTAAATTGGGGGAAATGAAATCAGATGCAGGTATGTGTAAAAGATGAAGGCAGAATATAACATGACATAAATATGCAGACCGTCGTGGCATAGTTGGTAAAGCCGTTTGGTTTCTGTGCGGGCGTCCTGGGTTCAATCCCCAGCAGAGGAGAAATTTATTTAAATTAATTTCTCAAGCTAATATAGCTAATCTGCCCCCCTAGAAAACGTGTCATTTAGCTCATGAAAATATAACTCAATGTATGGAAGTGACAATTGCCAGTCGCGTGACAACTGTCACTTCCATACATTGAGTTATCTCTCCTTGTTTCTTTTCTTGAGCTAAATGACACGTTGTCTAGGGGGGCTGGGCTGGAAACACTGGGTAGTTGGAAATTTCCATATGGCAATAAACTCGCGACTAGCGCAGGTTGCAATGAAGGGTGCAAGAGTGTTTATTTATTTATTTATGACAAAAATATGTACCTACTATATAATATATTATAGCATGATAATGAAATTGATGCCAATGTGTAAAGTTATCTGTTAATTTTCAAATTTAAACTTCCCTATTCCTCACATTAATGTTTTTCTTTTAAAATAAACATACTAGCACACTTATACTTATGCTGGTTATTATAATTATCTACTGTTACAATAAATTATTCTATTCTTCTGTCCTTTTGTATATTCAAAATTCAATTAAATATAACACAGTAGTAGGCTAGGCATATTAGGATTTTCAGACGCAAATTTTGCTATAGTTTTTATTTTTTCACCCTTTATGTTTTTTGGGTCGCTGAACACGAATTTAAAGTTTGCGGGCAAAAATTTTGCCCGTAACTTTGTTTTTTGGGCACTTTTTCACGAAATTTTGGCACTTTTTTCGGTTTTCGGCCTATATCGCTAAAATAATGCATTTTTTCGACAAATCGTACGAGACAGAATTGAAGTTGACAAAATTTACTATATTTCTTGTAAAAAAGTTTTTTTTGTAAGATTAACCGTTTCGTCGCTAGAGTGCACCCAAAAGGGGCCATATTTCCATATCTAGCGAAATTCACCGTTTTCGCGGAAATCGCCCTTGCTGTAATACTTGACTCTTGTAACAATTTATTACATTATATCATTTGGTTAACAGTACATTTCTCATAAATAACGTTTTTCTTTGGAAGACTAACCTATTGATTTTCAACCACCGTGCCGCGGCATTTTTGTGTGCCGCGAAATTCTTAAGGTGTGACGCCAAATTTTAGAAATGTATATAATTAGTAAAAATTATAATAAAATCAATCTCAAATTTATTACAAAAAATATACTTATTATTTACTTGTTATTTATCCCTTATAAACAAACTGTTGTTTTTATAATAAGTAAATATTATTTCATTTTACATTCTTTATAGTAATACGTACTTAAGAAATTAATTGTGTGTAACGTGTATACCCATTATATGGAAATTGAATTTTCTCTTTTTTGTTAGCAATAATTTTATATTATTTTAATAATTTTATATTTTTAATACCCTTTTATTATACTTTCTAAGTATTTTGCAATAAGCATGCGGTAAATCATAAATGCATAGGTACAAAAATATTTCAGCATGCGATGACCTTAATAAACAGCTTTCTGTCAATTATAAATTGCGAATTGATGTTCCCTTGGGATTTGAAGCTCCCTTCTATGAAATTCTGTTCTAATGCCATTAATTTCACTGTTGTAGTTACTTTTCAGTGCAAAAGTTATTACAATATTGATTTTCCAACTATTCTAGTTAGCAAAAGCGAATTTAACAGGAATGACAATATTTCATTTTTATCATTATACAAACACTGGGTTAATCTAAGAAAAAGATCAAACCATGAAGATCAAACATACATTATTAACACATCTCAATAAAAGGAACACATTCTCAACATTACATGGCTCTTAATAATAAATTTTCAAATTGTAGATCATTTAATATTGAAACACCTACATATATACAACTTCCAAGATACAAAAGAGAAAAGCAATCGTGGTTTCACTGGATTCACAAATCCAGGCCCACAAGCCCCTTTATGACTCGAGCCACGCTCACCACTCACTCACCAACCTCCAACTGATACTCAACCAACATGCGCAACCAAATACAATAGGACGCGGACAATGCTGCTTTTACCACCCTATCCAAAAGTTCTTTTATTTTACCCCTAGGGAGACCTAGGTCCTTAAAGTAGGAATATAAAGACTGCGGACAGGCCTCTCTCCCCACCTCTACAGCATATATATTTGTGCTAAAGCCATTTTGAACTACATATTTTATCAGTTGTTAAGCTTGTTTTGGAATATTTGTGTCCCATGGAACAGTCAGCTGCACATAAATAACTCTTTTCAATGAGAGTATATTGTCAAGTCAGGTCTAAGAGATGAGATGCAGATCTCCTTTGGAAGGGTATATGTCTCTGCTCTCTTATCCATCAGAATATTCCAGCCATCTGACTTCCTAATTATTGATACTAATTTCTTTGTTGTAGGTCTGACTTCTTGTCCCGGTTTTACAAATATTACAATTGACCATTTCCATGTGGTTAATCCTTTGATGGCTATTGCAACTGTAAGGCTGGAAGCCTCTCTCATAATTTTAAGCACTTTATCCTGTCTGTATGAGAAGCATCCCACCTGTAGCCCTACCTTGCAGCCAGCCAAGATATGTATAACCGTGCATGCAGATGTCACAGAGGCGGCTATTGTCATCTCTGGCTACAATTCAACATAACATTTTAAGTAGCTCAGGGGGGCAAGTCTGGTACAACCGGCGAAATCAAAACCCTCATGATTACCCATATCATGGGTATAATTATCATATGGAGTTCTATGACATCTAAAGATATTATAGAACTCTATATAATAATTATATGTATGATATGGGTAATCGTGAGTGTTTTGATTTCTCCGGTTGGACCAGACTTGCCCCCCCAGGTCTGGGAGCGTACCCTGTATTGAGTAAAGTTAAGATATCTTCAGTATCTCAGATAACCATCAGGAATACAAAATTCCCCCATGGACAACCAATCGTTTTGAACTAGCAAGTTCAACGCATGAAGTTTGTATTTGTTGTTTACATATTGTGCAACAATGCTCTTTTTCTGTCGTGTTTCTTTCCACCCCTAGACCCGAGCGGTTTTTAGGATTGATAAAAGAACTCCGTAAAGGCATAATCAATGAACATTGCGCGAGCAAACAAAGCAATTCCAACATGTGAATCACACAATGATTGATCATAATCTCAATAGGTGCTTGATTTTTCTCCTTTGGAAATGTATTTATGCTTTGTTTATTGAGATATGAGAGTATATTTTAATGAATTATAATTTTTTGCATTAAGTATTTTTATTGAGCAACATTTATCCAAATTAATTCATACCAAAATTATTGCTGCTTCTTTTTCCAGTATTTGGTCGTACATTTGTATATAAATATAAATTAATTTCAATTCCTTTCTTTAAGAATCGAGTACAGAAATATGGAAGTGGCCTGACCTACACGTCTCAGCTGGAGGAAAATTATTTTGGGTAATCTCTTGGCCGATTAACTTTTTGCTGTGGATATCAGTTCCGGACTGCAAAAAATATCCCAAATTATATTTTGTGACATTTTTCATGTGTATTTTATGGATTGGATTCACATCGTACGTCACAGCTTGGCTGATAACAGTTATTGGTATGATCACTTTGCCAAGCCACTAAGATTAATTTAAGTCAAATATTTAGTATAAGTATTCTAACACTGAAATGGTATTTTTTTTAATGTTTTATAGGAGAGATGTTTAAATTTTTTAAACATAAATTAAATATATTATTATATGATTGTTTTATTGCCTGTATTGTGCCATATAGATATACATAATATGAACTTAGTGAAATACTTGATTCAATAAATACTTATTGAATACTTATTGAATAAAAATACTTTTTAACAATAAGAATACTTATTGTTTAAAAAAATGTAAATAAATAAAACTTTAATAAAAAAAAAAAAAATACTTCAAATTTGTAACAGAACGATGTATGACAGAGTTCGAAATAAAGATACAAGGAAAGAATGTAAGATGAAGAAAGATGTAATTAACAGAATGAAAGTTAACACATTGAGATGGTTTGGCCACTTGGAGAGAATGAATGAAGAACGCCTGACGAAGAAAATATACAAAGCTGACAGGAATGGAATAAGAGGTCGGGGGCGCCCAAGGATGGCACGACCATGTAAACATATTCTGAAAGATGGAAATGTAAGAAGCGTGAACAACAGACGAATGTGTATAAGACGATGTATGAATGTTGATGAGGCGATGAATGTATGTCAAGATAGAAAAATGTGGCGTTCGGTTCTCTCTGCCTACCCCGTGAGGGACATGGCGTGATGGTATGTATGTATGTAAATACTTCGAATTAACAGTCACCCACCTTGATCTGTCCAGTAATTTGTATAAAATTGTCAAATATCATATTTTTAACTTTGTGGTACATTTTAACAAAAATTAACTAAATTTTTAACTTTGTTTACACCACGTGAGCACGTGGCACTTTCTCACGTGGTGTAAACAAAGTTAAAAATATAGTTAATTTTTGTATAAAATTGAATTAACAAATTTTACATGAATAGAGTATTTCATCACATTGTTAAAATTATATCACAATATACTTACATATACAGTACTTTGTTAAATATAAATATCTTATTAATTCACATATTTAGGAGACACTATCAACATAGCAGACTCGGTGATGGGCTTGACTTTTTTGGCAGCTGGAACAAGTGTCCCTGAAGCAGTGTCATCAATCATTGTTACAAATCAAGGTATTTTCATTTATCACATACATAATTGAGATTAAACAGTAACAGTGTTATTTATAAAAAAAAAACTTGGTTCAATTGAACCCGATTCAAAGTCTTATTCCACGTTCAAATGAAATTCAAATATTCTTATAAATAAGATTTCAGTTGAACATGGAATAAGACTTTGAACCGGATTCAATTGAACCAAGTTTTTTTTATAAATAACACTGTTATTTTAAATAAACATACAAAAATATTCAGGTGGTGGGTTCATAGTTCATATACAGCCAATGACTGATTTATTATTATGTGTAATATAATATGTAAAGGTCAATTATTTCCATTTGAAGCCTGATTTTGCATGGAAAATTTTATTTTGGTAACATTATTGTTGCAAAATATTATTGAACACGCAAGTCAAGGTGTTGAAAAAGTTATGTAATATGAAATAATAATGAATCATTTTTGTAGGATTAGGATCAATGGGCATTAGCAGTTCAATAGGATCCAACACATTTGATATTCTGCTCTGTCTAGGACTACCGTGGATGATAAAATCATTATTCTATCCTTCAGTTCCAGGACAATTTTGGGTATTGAATCAATTGATTATCTATATTTGATTCTTTTTTAAAGCTGATGCACATATTGATGATGAAATTAAATTAGCAAAGGTTTATGATTATGTCAGCCTTCGTGGCTCAGTTGGTTGGGTATCTGACTGCTGATCCAAAGGTCCTGGGTTCGATATCCGGTGGAGACACAGTTTTTAATTGTATTTTTAGTCTGGATCTGTGAGACAATTAATATCGTAAGTCTCCAGAATGTGGCAACTTGTTATTATGTACGTGTTAATTTAATATTTGACATAGTACCTGTTAGTTGCCCGAGAAGCTATAATATAATAATAATGATATGAATTTAATTTTTAGGTAAAAATTAACTCAAGCGGATTGTCCTATAGTGCTGTATCACTTCTGTCTACACTATTGGGCCTGTATATTTCATTTGCGTGCAACAAATTTTTGTTGGATTGGAAAATAGGTCTAACATGTACAGTAATGTATGCTGCATTCCTGACATTGGCTAGTCTAATTGAACTCAATATGTTCTTTCCAGTAAATTTACCAACCTGTGCTCACTAGATTATATTATTTATCAGTTACATGTTATTAAATTATTTACTTTATATGTATAGTAATTATTTACCCGTGTATATAAACATATTATTTATTTAAAATATTATTGGAAGAGTGGGTAAATAAGGTAGGTATAGTTATCCCCAGACATCTTGAAATTTTTCAACCTGGAGAGAGAATGTTTACACCATGAAGGTATGGTTTATACACGTACATGATCAAACCGACCCAACAAAAAATCTAAATTATGCGTACCAACATGATTTTTCAAAATGTTTGGAGACAACTATACTTGAATAAAAAGATTTGAGACAAAAACAAAAAAAAACATCAAAGCGTTTGAACATATATATATTTAACAATTTTCAGCAATCAAAAGTAGCAGAAAGATATAAAATCTAATTTGGTAATACTCTAAATTTATAATGCAAGGTAGCCTCTAAAACTTTAAACTGTCAATTGTCACATTAGTAAAAAATATAACACACAAAATTTTGCAAATAAATTTAAAACTTATACTTCAAATTTAATGAAATCAAAATGTAAATTAAACAAAAATTTCATATTTACTATGTATAAATAAGTGCCATAATTAAATGGGATCTTTACTCCATTTATTAGGTACTATATTCAAGTCCCTTACAAATTAAGTAAGATTTGAGTCAAATATAATTTAAAATGTATCAGATAAATTAAAAAAAATTAGATTTGCCAGTTTCTAACACATATAAATCAATCAACAACGCTTCACTAGGCATTACCTGTTCTGGGGCTGTTAAACAATTTATCACAATGATAATATTATGGACATACACTTTAGACTACATAAGTCATTTCTAAAAAATCAGTAAAAAAAATTTTTGTGGGAAGAATTTGTACTTTAATTGTAATTATTGCTTTCTTTTCTTTTCTATTTTACATTTTCTTTAATATTTCTCGTTTGTCATACTATACAAATAAAAAAGGTTTTAATCCGTATAAATTATCAGTATTAAAAACCTTAACAGAATATATTTTTTCTTGTTTGTAATAAAACAATTTTGAATCAAAGGGCTGATTTGTTACAAAGTTGTTTATTATATAAGAACAAGGGATTCACTTTTCAAATTAGTTAGTTATTATTTTTGTATCATATTTTTGAGATTACTAATCTAGAGCTACTCATTGTGCTGTGTATTATTTAGTCGTTCACATGGCAATTTTGTCAAGAGGTTCGATTACATTTGTGAATAAAATTTAGGGAGTCAGTAAACCTACATTGTATTTTTTTTATTTCTACAAAAAGCTATATTCAACTATGTTATGTGCTCATTTTGCAAAAGCAATTGCATAGTAATAGTTTATTTCTCAATTGTAATACAATTCATCAAAATTTTGTCGAACAAAGTTAGATAAAAACATAAGACTGGATTTATTGGTATTTGATTAGGCAGAAAATAAACAAGACTACTTAACAGAGAATTTACTTGTAATAATTTATCCTTGGAAAAAAAACAGTTGAATTTTGCAAATGAAACAAGTTTTTTTATATTATCACGATTCGACAAACAAAAATGATAATATATCATTGTCTTGTTTGCAATGTTTGTATACTTAATTATTTTATAAAAACTGTATATATTAAAAAGTTTTATAAATCTATATGAAAAAAATTCCTTAAGTTGTTATTATTTAAGACATTATTATTACGGAATGTATATTATTAATATTTAGTGTAGATTAAAACACACCTTTAATACAGATAGTACATGAATAACCACGTGTTAGAGTGTGTTTCATTTAAAAGTGAATTTCAAAGTTAAGATGGTATGAATGCATTTGGTATTGTAATACATCAAAAACAAGATATTCCCATTAATTAGGGACATTTTTCTTTTTCAATATTCTATAAATCTGCACAAATACTTAAAAAAAATTGTTTAAAATAATTATAAAAGACAAGTATCCATTCTATGTTTTCTTTAAAAATTTCTTTTTATTAAGTTTTGAATATTATGAGATTCGAGGAACTTAACTTGGAGATATGGCATCATTGTACACTTTTAAGTGAAACACAGAATACAAGAATGGCAATAGATAAAATTAAAACAATCAGTATAACATTGATAAATAAAGAATTTTTAATAACGTAAAGCTTAATTAAAAAATAAAAGCATCATAATATTTTTTTTATCATGGAGTTAGTAACTATCCAATTTCCAGGAATGGTAATAGGTATATCTAATTAAGTACTTAAGGATTGGAAGACTTAAAATATCCAAATACATCACCAAGAATATCGAAAAAGTAAAGTGTTTATTTTAAAAATATGTAATGTTTGAAAGTACTTATTAAGAAATATGTTTTATTTATTCCTTTTTTATAAAAAAGAGTAAAACAAGTTCACAACAAAAAATAAATTATTAAATAACTTAAATTAAAATACAACCAAAATTTGATAAAACAAACTTAAAAACTAGAAGAGTCTTCCAACTAAAAAAAGTTAAAATAATATATGTTTTTAGATTAAATAATGTAAGTCAATGTTGAGAAAATTGTATACAAAAAATCTCATGTATTTGGCATACTTTTGGTATGTGATTTGATATCATTATCCCAATTTTCTTTTTGTCGCTGTGAATCATCAAGCAGACCAATGTTGTTTTCTAACAGTCTGTATGTTCTGAGCCAACATAAGAAAATGGACTACGTATTTCACATTGATTGAAAAAATTCTAATAATTAAATTTTTTTCTCTGAATATTATAATACTAAAACTATTTATAAAGAACAAATTGTAAAAATATGGAGACAATCAAATCATTTTCATTTTTGCCTTACTGCTTTGTTGAATTTTTGAAGTCTTTTGTTGAATAACAATCTTTTGAGTAAGACAGATGACAATCAATTTGATTTTAGGATTTTTTGGATGATCAGACCCATTAATGTCTCGTGAAAACAATAAACCTATGCTTACCAAAATAAATAAATAAATAATGAGGGTATGCTTTTTTTGGGACAAAGCTGCCATGACCATTGGCATTGATTAGTAACATGTCCGCCACACAAATTTCTTTAAAATACCATATTATTTTTAATCTCAATAAACTTAAATATTGTATGCCATGGCAGTGACCTGAGTTATTATTTCCTCGTTTATCTCAAAAATTTATACCACATATATTTTCGAAATATTTCTCTTCCCCATAATACCTTAACATCTGTGGTGAATAAGTATTAAATGTGAATATCTTTCTTGAATGTCATTTACTACAATAAAATATGAAACCCAATTTTGTTTTGAAACATGTTAAAAAAATAAACAAAAAATTCTAGAGCTGCAAGAAAATAATCAGGGGGGCAAGTCTGGTTCGACCGGCGAAATCAAAACCCCAGTGATTACCCATATCATGGATATAATTATAGTATGGAGTTCTATGACATCTAAAGATATTGTAGAACTCCATATAATAATTATATCCATGATATGGGTAATCACGGTGGTTTTGATTTCGCCGATTGAACCAGACTTGCCCCCCAGAATTACTTTAAATAGTCCTGATAAAGAAAAAAATGTTAGTTATTAAGAAATGAAAAGGATTTTCATACGATCCTAAACTAATCAAAAGTATGACCATTCCAATATCAACAAAAATTATTACTAATAGCAGTCCAGTACTAATTTATTAAGAATACTATCCAATTAGAATACAAATTGTTATGTAGACTTTATCTCCACTTAAAAGTTCACTGCTTGTAACAGGAACATTTATATATGTAATTGTTTTTCTCCTCTCCATTTCCAATCTGATTTGACATTTATTTCAAATGTCATCAGTCAAATGCACTAAGGGTTCTCTTATATAGATTTATCAATACAATATATTTAAATATAAATTTAGATCTAAAAAACACTACCTAATCCAACTCAATTGACATAAGCTACATACATACACATTTGATGCTATGAGAAAACATTAAATTTTAATGATAAGCACATGTGTAAAATTTTGGCATTAAACATTAACATATTTGTGTATAGAATGCATTAATATAAATTTGCATTTTAGCAAAATAAAACCTACAGACCCAGCATATGAAACGGTGACAATAACAATGTGTGACATCCAAGTATAAGGCAAACTAGCGATAATATTTAATCTCCGTCTCGACACAGTCTTTCATAAGTTCATCAAGTTCGTTCAGGCTAGCTTCCCCAGAAGCATATTTTTGGCAGAAGTCGGAAACTTCTAGAGCACATTCCATTTCCATCCCTCTTAGTACAGCCATTACGGTTGCGTCTTTATTTTTACCACTATGCAGTTGGTAGAGATTATGAGGTACATTCTCCTAATGATAAAGAAAATAAAATTTTGATTTCATCTGTGTATAAAAGAACAAAATAAAGCCAAATCTTTATCGACATTTTTAACAATTTTTCAACATCTTAATAGAGACAAAATTGGAATATTATAGAAGAACCAGGAACTCAAAGCATCTACAGGACTTACGACCTGTCATCGACTGGTTTACGTGATCACTTTATGCGCTTGCGCAAAGTTCACCAATTATACCCTTCTTATTGAGTTCCCTTGACAATGTAATTTTTGAAAGTTCCATATGTTTCAATAATGGGATACAATTTCTTTGAAAATAACACATTTTTACTATCGCCATCTCTGAAATAACGAAGAAACCCTTTTTGTAACGCCATCTATTGAGAAGTTGATTTTTTTGGAAACAATGAAAGAAACTTCTATAATATTCCATCTTCTTCTCTATTGATATGTTGAAAAATTGTCAAAAATATCATTGACTCCCAACAAATGGTCTCAAAGAATCAAAAATGGAATCTTACCCCTGAAGTTGGACTTGCAGTGTGATGAGAGATCTTCACATTGGGAGTGAAAATGAATGGCTTATACACAGACTTATCAGGGTCTGGTGTTCCAGTGAACCAATGCACACTCAAACTACTTCCACTGAGACAAGAAACCTGAAACAAAAGAATGTTTTTAAAATAATTTATGTATGTATTCCATGTACAGTAATAGGTGTTTCATTGCAACTGGAGTAATCAAAAATTTATGAACGGTTCAAAAACTGAATTAGCCTCATTTAAATTTTTTTTTATTTTAAAAACAGTTTAATCTATCTTGTAAAATATCTATGTAGAGGCAGCGGCGACTGTATATAAAGTGCATTAGATCGATTGCACTACCAATTTTTAAATTTTATATTCTAAAAATAAATATTAAAATATGTTTTAAATATATTATTACGCTAATTTATTATTTTATATATACCCTCGCAATCAATACAATGTTATGTAATCTACCACAATACAAATATTATTATTATTATGTATGGCATGCGATATTCAAATAGCACCAAGATTGATTTTTTTTAATATAGCGTATTTATGAAGAGACAGAGATAGTCCCCTAGCAGATGAGATAGTGATACTTATACTGAATTTATTAGACTGAGTCGTGTGCTGCACTGAGCTTATCATATCTTAGATGAACTTAGAATGTACACCTCTATCTCGCTTTCTAATTCATTAGCCAGTCGTATTGAAAGAGTTGAGCGTCACGTATACATACATAACATGCAACCGAATTCTGCGCCTAAATTACGAGTGTCACCTATAGACACACAACTTTAGACCTACATATCTTAGTAAATCAACACTTGATTGAGACAAAAATTGTATGAATAATACTCTCATACATTTCTCTTCACTGCCATACATTTGTATAAAAGAGAATGGTGCTGATTCAAATGTGAACTTATCCTTGTTTGAACATGATTTTTACTAATCGTCAATATCGGGCGCGGTTTTTGTTTTGAATTAAAAAATTATTTGATAACAAATACTGTGACTTTAATTTGTTCAAATATCTTATATTGTTTATATGGTTTAAATACCAATTAATTAATTATTAGTTTTTGATAACAAAATACTGTGACTTTAATTTGTTCAAATATCTTATATTGTTTATATGGTTTAAATACCAATTAATTAATTATTAGTTCTTGATAACAAAATACTGCGACTTTAATTTGTTCAAATATCTTATATTGTTTATATGGTTTAAATACCAATTAATTAATTATTAGTTCTTGATAACAAAATACTGTGACTTTAAAACATTTGTTTAAATATATTTTATTGTTTATATAGTTTAAATACCTATTAATTAATTGTTAATTCAGGAAAAAATTGCAATACCAAAAATGACTGCACTATCAAAAATACAATCGACCAGTCGCCACTGGTCAGAAGTATGGTATGTTTCATTTAAAATTGTTCTCAGTGGTAATGTTGGTATGACTGTCTGTTGTAAGTTGAAAGTAAATTGAATTTCGTTGCCATATTAAGTTCGATTTGTAAAAGAAAAAATCTGAGTACAAAAAAATCTGACAATGTTTAGTCTGTCATATCTGAGATATGACAGACTGAAACACTATCTCTTAAATTATTACAAACATAAAACACTTATTATTAGAGAAAAAAAATAGTCAAAGAGAAATAAAAATTCCCCAAAAGGAAGTTAATTTCATCGGCTGATCAAACTATCGGTCAGCTACAACATACGAATTACATGTAAGAGTGCGCATGAAAGCTAACAGAATCAGCTGATGTAAAAATCTGTGACGAGACACAAAAATATTGGCCGAATGAGATCGCCTGATGATGTGTAAACAATGCTAATAATGTTTGAGAGGGCGCGCATGCAACCGATAATTTAATCATCTAAGTATATTAGAGCGACAAGTACATTGTCAGTGGTGAGCTGATCCAAAACGAAATAAATATGGGTTCAGAAATTTTAATACTACTTCAAAAAAATCCATATTTCCAATCAAAAGATTCTATGAGCTTTCATACGCGCTTAAACTGTTCGGCCTATGAATCAATCACTTATTGCCAGTCAATTCCATCATCGGGGTACGTGCCTACTCTAATTTAAGGCAACATCCTGAATGCATAACACCAAATGGAATGATCACCACAAAGTGCACTTTTAAATGGAACATACTTTAGTTTTTAATATCAAAATTCATTGAATTTCATTGCTAAGGACTTGTTTTAAAAAAAATTATGGATTTTATAACTATAAAAATAAATATTGAAAAAAAAAAACAATTAATGCAATGATTAAATTTCATGATTACATTTCTTCGTAAGAAAAATGTTTTGTGATTTTTTATCATCCATTAGAAAGATCTGAGTGAATTCAAATGTATATAAGCTTTTATGGACTCTGGACTATAATTTGGAAATATTATAATTATACGCCTGCAAATATCTTAGACTCTGCCATAAAACAAACATCTTAGTCAATAATTATTCGCTTTAATAACAGACAATAACACTGATCCGACTATAAAGTTGTAGCCCTTTTCTTGTCAAAGCAATTTAAAGTGCGCCGCTACAATAATAATATTGTATCACAACTGTGTCCTATGTAACGGCCATATTATTTTCAATGTTTCTACTATGTTCCATAAAACTGATTTTCATTGGTACCAACCAATAAGAATTTTCTTATTGGTCAATAACATAATATTCATTTTGATATCCCATGTCTTAGGTTTTGTTGATATTTTTTTATTCGTTCCATTGATATCCATATTTAACAATTCATAATATTATTTTGATATCTAGTTTAATTTTTGATATTAAGGATTAAATAAAGATCTCAAAGGATACAAATAAAAATATATCGGCATAATCTGAGACATGGGTGGATGTTTTGAACATGGTATAACCCCATTCCGATAATTCTGTTATTCATGAAGTAAGCAAAACAAAATTCATATATTTGTAAATTAAAAGTATGTTTTGTAAATTCACTGATTATTCTGAACACTTCTTCAATATTCAATTGATTTAAATAAAAAAAAATATAAATTTTAAAACATTGAATGAAAAGAAGATACCAACTGCAAAAAATATATGTACTTTATAAACATTACAATATCAGCATTTTCATTTTATGCTTTAAAATTTATAATCTTTTTATCGTTATTATTATGCAATAAAAAAAAAATTTTACAAAGAACAAAAATAATAAACTTACAATCGCATCGCAATGTATGACTTTCTGAACCCATCAAATACATTTTTTTTATAAATAATACAAATTGTTTTAGTGCTAACATATTATGTATCATTATTTTAGTTAATCATCTCTATTTGTCGTATTTGGTGGGTAAAGAAGGAAAAATTGATGGTAGATTACAAACAAAGTTATGTAATCAACACAAAGTTTTATTTTAATACATAAAATACTCGCTCACTTGACTTCCTTGAGTGGGAAAGGCTTCATCGCATGATCTGCAGATACCACTCTCCTTATTTCTCAATATTTTAAGCATATCCATCATATTAAATTTCTTTTCGGTGGTCAATTCCTCCAAAAGCTTTTGTCCACTGATTTGACGGTCATTGGGACCAATAGTATTCCCTGAGTTTGTTGAAAAGCATTTGGCAAAGTCAAAATCTCCCTTAAAAATAGTTAAACATTACCATGTTAGTACAATAAATGCTATTCGGAGTTGCTTGAATTTGACATATCTAGAATTGTGGAAATAATGAAAAATAAAAATGAGGCCATGGGCAAGAGTGGTATATGTAACCCTAATTTTTTCAAAATAGAATGTTTTTCTGTAAAACAGTTCCGCCTTAGTAATATATTCAAAGTATAAGTGGTGTAAGTAATATTTTTATATCTTACATAATGGCATAATTTTTTTTCTTAGCCACAGTGGTATTTGTAAAACACCACTATGGCTTTCTGGATACATTGAAATAATATAGGTCTAATTGAAATCCTTAAATATCCATTCAATATATTTGGGGATACACCACTTTTGCACTTATGGCCTCAAATATGACACCGACTCTATAATTATTATTTATAATCACAAATAATAATGTTAGCATTTGATGTAATAAAACCCTTAAGATGGAATTCTACAATATAAGTGACATAACATTGACAAAATATAACTTATTAGCACATACTTAAATTAAGGCCGCACAGGCACTGAGAATTTTTAGTAATTGTACCACATTTTTGGTACTGAAGCAGGGGCAGTGGAGTTCGTCCCGTCATACACTTTGTACAAGTGACAAGCGGGAAACAGGAACGATGTAAGAGAAAATATAAATTATATTTTTTTTTAAAAAATCAAGACAAATTTAAAAATGTAAAACAGTCAAGCGTGTATAAATCATATTTTACAATAATTTTGCTGAATTAAAGTATTACATCTAAAAATTAAATGGAAAACGTAGGAAATGTTGCAACATTCAGAAATACTTTCGGAATAAATTTTTTATTGAGAGAATCTTCTAATATTACGATTTTGGAACTGTCAATCTGTAGAAAATACAATAATTTATTCCTGTTTTCAGTTTCAAGACGACAATGTCAGTATTGGCTGAGTAAATGAGGAAACGCCAAGATACAACTACATTTGAGTGCGTGTACGGCCTTAACAATTAAAAACAAAAATAAATTAAAATATAATACCTCTCCATCCCATAGGTTTAGGGACTTAACATTTTCCAAAAGACCATCAGACATCTTGTCCATCTTAGTACGGATACTCATACAATTAGAAATATTCCTGTAACCGGTGTCTACTTTTTCTGCAGCCCAAAACTTTCCAGCGGTTTCTAACACCCAAACCTCTTTGCTATCAGCAATAAGGAAGGAGTTATGGTAAGTAAGACTATCATCAGATAAAGCACATGGTCCACCTTGTCCATACTGATCTAACAAATTGGTAATGACATCAAGAGCTTCCTCAGCAGTGGCTCCTCGTTCCAGACCCAATCTGAAATAGTTTAATCAATAAAAATTACAAAAATATACTATAAAAAAATACTCATTTTATACATAAAGCATTCACTAATACTGTTATGAAATACATGCATACTAGATATTTTGCACTGACAGAATCATCAAAGATTGATCAAAATACTGCAAATAGCGCATTCAAATATTTTTGACTGTTATAGTATTTTGACCAAAAAGTCATGCGTACAAGGAATACTTCAGTATTTAGAGGCTGGAGGATAAAAGATCTAGAGGTCGTTTTTTGACCCTATGGAGCGATCTTGTTCATAACAGGATCTTCCATCAATGAAGCCCTTCAATGGATTATTCGACGAGTGATTAAGCATAGCCACCATACTCAGAGATAAGATCAAAAAGCACAAAAAATGGTTGTGTACGATCCTAATTTAATCGGATTCTTAGTGGCATAATATTTCATGGATTGTACACAAACTTATGTAATGGAATGTTTGAGTTAACCAAAACCCACTTCTTTATTTTTCTTCGTGGTTACAATCCTAGGATTGTTTTGCACCAATAACTCCTAGATTGTTGAAGCGAGTGGGTTGTGGCCAATGCTATACTCTTCACTACCAAGTCACTCCACAAAGTATTCAAAATTTTGTGTGGAAAAATTTCAGCATTTTCATGAAATGAGTTTGTTAAATTATTTTTGATAAAAATATTTGATAATTCTTCGATATCATTTTATGAAAATAATATGCCTTTTTAGCAATTTGAAAATAAAAATATGAAAAGTTTCCTGAGCTTAGGGTCACTATGAAACTTTCGACAGTTAAAAAAATTGAGAAGCACTGATCAGATATCCTTCAAAATTAAATGAGTTCTAAATGAGTATTATATATACAAATTTGCAAAATTTTAAAAGAATCAAACGAGTAATATACCACACACACACATAACATAAATCACATAGTACACAGCACATACCCACACACATATACATTGTTATGAAACTTTCAGAATACAATCTCAGCATGACACAAGTTAAAAATCTGCTATAAAAAAATAATCTAGAAAATTGCAAATTCATAACTCCCCACTATATCCCCTTGGGGTAGTGAGCAGTTAAAACAATTACAGCATCATTTACTAACTGAAATTATAGTTTATAATACCTGACAAGATCCATTCCAAGAAGTCTTTTGGTGGTACAATCACCATCACCTTCATTGTATTTAGTCCAAATGGCTTCATTTCCAATGCAAACATTTTTCTCGTTTGAACCCATTTCAGCCCCCCACATCCATGATGGTTTACTTAATATTACTGAATACACCGGTGCTTTGCTTTCATCAATCTCAATATAGGTACACTGAAATAATAAAAAAAAATAGATGAACTATGGGTAAGAAAAGCATGTCCAAAACTAAATAAATAATGAACCCTGCACCTTGCACAAGTGGCGAGTTTATTGCCATATGCCAATTTCTTCCAACTAACCAGTGTTTCCAGCCCAGAGAAGCAATATTTGCGTGAGAAATAAATTTTAAATAAATTTCTCCTCTGCTGGGAATCGAACCCAGGATGCCCGCACAAAAACCGACCGGCTTACCAACTGTGCCACGGCGATCGGCACATAGTGAAATAAAATCATATTTGTTTTTTTAATTGGGGTATTTGCTATAAAAATGGTGTTAAATTGTACATCATTAAGTATGTCTGAGATGGAATAATGCTGAAAATCAGCTACCAAGGCTTGTACTCTTGCTTCATAGGTAAGCAGAATAAAAAATTATTGGGATATCTAAATAATTGTATGTACTTGAGAACTTGATTGAGAATGGGCGTCGGCATATCTCAGGACTAAATACATAGGGGATCCTAACGGATGATGACTGTCTCTCGTGTGAATGTGGTGTGCCACAAACCACCTGCGAAACTACCCTGTTTGCCCTGCTACCTGTTACGCTGTAGCGGCGCAGCGGTCGACGATATCAAGTATTGGTCAAAAAGAGTTTGATTGCTGCTGACACAAGTGAAGAAGAGATTCATCTACTTTAATTTGATTTGTAAATTATGTAAGCATAAATGTTTATATTATTAGAAAAATGGATGAATTTAAATAACAATTATGCTAGAGAAAAGGCATGAAATGGCTACAAAATTCGGTAGTAAATTATAATCCGGAGAAAACAAACAAAATTTTTTTTTTATTTATTTTATAGAATACAACAGCAAACAAGAACAATTTATACAAATATACAATGATAATTGAAGACCTTGGCAGAAAAACAACAAATGTCCAAAATTTTGTCACTGTTTTATAGCCTTAATATTATCTAGTGCCCACTCTCTACATGATGCCTAATTTATATACATGAGAAAACATCACAAGTCCCTCAAATCTCTAGCGAAAAACATCATACTTTTAGAAAAACAACAAATGTCCAATACGATTTTTAGAAAAACAACAAATATGTTCAATTATTCTATAACAAAAATAAAAGTTTTTTTAAGAGTTCAATGTATTTGCAACATTTTACAATAAAAAAGCAAAGAAAAACGTGTTTTTTTTTTAAGAAATTAGGAAGTTTTATTGCTCTCCTGTAAAATTTACTTTTTGTGACATTTGTTGTTTTTCTGCCAAGGTCTTCAATTTTTATATTGCCAATTATAGTATTCTAAAATATATTACAAGATGTTAACAATTTTGAAAATATTTTAACAATTTTAAAAACGGTATGGGAAAGGAGAGAGGTAGGGGGGGGAGTGGGGGGAAGCATCGACCACTAGAAACTCATATTATGATTTATACCCCACATGTCTCAATGTATTTTTTTTTTTTTTTTTTTTATATAAAAATGAATATGTCCTTGTTAAACAAGTACATATACATCTTCCTACGTTCCCTAAAATAAGCAAATAAATGCTTGTGCTATAGGTGAACGAAATAAATAAATGCTTGTGCTATAGGTGAACGAAATCAGTCGAGGCAGGATTCGAACTCGCGACCACTGGATTACTAACCCTGCGCGCTAACCGCTCTGCCAATTAAAAAGGTATAGATGTGCACAACAAAAACGAGCACAGATTAAATATCCAACAAATTCATAATTTTTTTTTAAATATACATAAACTCGAAGCAAACATCCAACTCCTGAATACTCAATAATTTCTATTGTACCCAGTACAAGCTCTTTTAATATACGAGTTTAGCATATATTTGATTCTAGAAGTTTCATTTGAATGAGATGGTACAGGTATCTCAGTACAGACGGACCTCGATAATGTGATATTACTTCCCTCTCCTATCGAACATTCAACATTCGCACACATTTTCAGAAACCAATTATGTGTAAAAGTCGAAGTCTGCCTGTAAAACGAAGTTCACATGACCACAGAAAATGTTTCGTTGAAACTAAAACTTCGCTATTATGAATGCTAGTTTTTTATTTTATTTTTGTCCATTTTCACACAGTAATAAAATATTTAAGAAAAAAAAATAGAAACATTGAAAATGGGTAAAGATGCATATTCATAAAAACAAAGTCTAGTACTTGTAAACCAATATGTTACCTACACAATATTTAATAGATACATACTGCACCGCCTAGTGTCAAAAACAGACTGAGTTCGCATAAAATTAAAACAGCATTTTAGAAAAAATAATTGTTATTCTGAGATCGCCTTCGCTACAGTGAATTTTGGTTCAGTACATTTTGTATGAAAGTTTATCAGGGACAAATTACATATACATTATAACGAAGATTTTGTTTCTTCGGTATTCATTATTCGAAAATTTGACCTGTATACAAATGATGATGAATCAAAGAAAAGCAACGATTGTATGGTATTTGGACATCTTTTCCTATTCCAATAGAAACATTGAATGGTGTGCACATGTGTGTGTATAAAATTCATTAATTTATGTGGTTATTCAATACAACTTGTATATTTTAAAATACTCATTATATCACCACAGTACAGTGTAGAACACTCTATTAAACATACAATAAATTACAAACATTGGTGAAAGTACACCAAAATGAAAGTTAAGAAAAAACATGTATCTCATACAATTGGAAGCATTCCATAGCAGAAATTTATCAATTCATTACACACATAAAAATAAAACAATTTGTCGTTACAACCCAAATGCAGAAAAAGATATGATTGAATCATAAAAAGGAGTAGAAAGAAGTTTATGTTGTAATTTAATTAAAACTTATATAATTATTAGGGTTATAAACATTAAAATTGGTATTATTATAAATACATAATTTAAATATTTATTGGTGGAAAGTTTATGGTTATCTTGCCTCGATAGTCTTATATAGATCGATAGGTAAACTGGTTTAGAGTACATTTGTCATAGACGTTAAATTATATGGTTAAATAAAGTGTGTTTAATACAAAAAATAGATGAATTAAGAAAAATATTGAGATTATAATAATAAGCAGTTCAGTAGGTATGTCAAGTTATAAAGGTAAGTAGGTAATGAAATTTTCAAAAAAATATGCTAAATGTTTTTTTTTAATAAATTACTATGTCACACCTTCTTCTTTGAATTTAGGGTGGTGAATATTATTCATTTACAGGCTTTGGCAAGAGGATAGTATAATATACAGAGGTGTGTATGTGTATATGTCTGATATACACCCAACCTAACCAGTTAGTTAATCATAATAATGATATAACTATTAAAATTTTTATCTACTTTTTAATTACATTTTCAATACAGCAACATATAAACACCCTACATATATAATGATTCATTCCGACTGAGTCAAATTGACAAAACGCTGTTCGAAACGCAGTGTTTAGTGAAATACAAGCAAGCAATGGTATAAGGCAGAGAGACACTAAGCCCTTTCCTGTTTAATCTCATAATGGACGAAATCACAGAAGAGGTAGCTGACTTGGGACTAGGCTATAAAATGGGTGGCAAAACTGTAATAGCTGAATCTGACGACGACTCGCAAAGAATATTGAACAAATTCCACATGGTATCCCAAAGGCTAATCATAGCTATGTCTGTTAGTAAAACAAAAAACTATTACTATATCCCAACAACCTTCAAGGTATAAACAACTGTTGATTATAAACCCATGAAGCAAGTGAAATGAGTTTCAAATATTTATTAGTAGAAATTTGCAGCCATAATGACCTGAACACTGAAATCCACGAACAAGTAAATAAGCATCTGCCATATCTGGATGTCTAAAAAATATGGTCTGGAAAAACAAACACATGCATATCGACAGCAAGGTCAGAATATATGACATGCGTGCGACTGATCATGACGTATGATGTAGAAATGAGAGCAGACACTGTACAAACCAAGGGGATCCTAAGGACAACGGAATGAAGGTTCTAAGGTCAATCACTGGAAAAATTCTCCGACATTGTGTTCGCAATGTTAAAATAAGAAAAACATGTGGAATACAGAACTTCATTCAGTGGTGTAGATCCAGAAGAAGACATTAGAGGGACCACGTAGCCAGAATGGACAATGATTGACTTGGGTGGAATACAGGACATCGTTCAGTGCTGTAGATTCAGAAGAAGACATTAGTGGGACCACGTAGCCAGAATGGACAATGATTGACTTGGGTGGAATACAGGACATCGTTCAGTGCTGTAGATCCAGAAGAAGACATTAGAGGGACCACGTAGCCAGAATGGACAATGATTGACTTGCGTGTATATCAGCAAATGAAATCCCTTCCGGTCGCCGTCTACCCGGAAGGCCACCCAAGAGAAGGAAGGATAGTTGGAATTTGTCATTTCAGGAGACATAGATTTTGAATTACATGTGTCTACAAAACGAAGGAGACTATCTAGGTTTTAAAAATAAAGGCAGAGAAAACAAGAAAAATTGTGAGTTTTTTCTAGTATCATACCTTCATCGTTTTATCAGTCATATTATAATCTGGAGTCAATACCAGTAAACCCCAATATCTTATTTGCTAAATATATTAATATTTCTGCTTAATTATATGAACAAAAAAATTGTTGTGCAATCAAATAATAAGACCTACTTGAAGTTTAGAAGAATTTCTAGGACCGCCTTTGACGTATACGACTTCTTGAACCTCCCCTTGTGGCCGATCTGAATTTTTACCAAAGATTACTAAGCCATCTTCGGTAAAATCAGGTAAAACCGCAAAAGTATCACAGGAAGTCAACTCCTTCGCCATCTTGAAACTGAAAAGTATTAATAATATTTACACAATATAAAGAAAAGGATAAAGAAAATACTTGAGCAATTCCTAATGGATATCTCTATATCACTAAATTATTCATTAATACATGAACTCGTAGCTTAACATCCATAAAAAATCTTATGTCACCCAAAACATATAACAAATGGTAATACACACCAAAACAATTTTAACCACAAAATATTTTGCCTAAATCGTTTTCGCAAAGACAATTGAACATATTGATACTAATTAATTGAAAAAGATAACTTACCGGCTACAATGACGTCTAACTCCTACACGAAATGTAAAAAGACAAGCAAAATTCTGAAGCGAAAAATTGCAATAGCCATAGAAACAAAACGGAAGTATTTTACTATCAATTATACCCAAAAAGTAATGCTGTCATAGTTCAACAATAACAATTGTTTTTTTTTTTTTATATGGCAATCCATTGACATCCAAATAAGAAAATATCATGGCGGCCATGAAGCTATAATGGCGGCATTCAATTGTTTAATTTAACCTGTACAAGTTTATAACTGTTCTCAGATTTTTACTTATGTTTTGAAGATTTGAAAGTAGTTAAGTGATAGTGTGCTTCATCAACATTCCAGGGGGAAAGTCTGGTCACACGGTGAAATCAAAATATTCATGATTACCCATATCGTAGATATAATTGTCATATGGAGTTTTATAATATCCTAGCATGTCATAGAACTCCATATAATAATTATATCCATGATATGGGTAATCATGAGGGTTTTTATTTCACCGTTTGATCAGACTTGCCTCCCTGGTTGGAGAGCAGTTTGGTATGATCTTTCCAATTATATATTATTTTTCCATGAATATATTTGACTGTGTTTGCCTTTTCAGAGACATGACAGCCGGTTATCTTTTTATAAAAAAAAACTTGTCTGCGGCAGCGTTTAATGTAGTATTATAGCTTCATGGTTTAATGTCTATTATTGAATTTCACTTTTCAGCAAGAACAATGTGTTCAAAATAACTTTTCGTATTACTGTTTTTGCCTGACGATATACAATTTTAACAATGTTTTATTTTTTCTTCGCGGCACATAACTTTCTTCCCCGTCATATTTAATTATTGGATTGTTTAGCCGGCATAATAAGGGACCTCGTGTGTACATACTCATCCTTTTTCATATGCACTCGCAGCATGCAGCTAACAACCTCATTACTAATATATTATTCAGATGGTATTATTTTGACACGAGCTATCTGAGTAGTTGTACTGTCCGCTTTTTATTTTTTTAGGATTCGCACCCAAATCACCATACATCAGAGATACAAAGCAAAAGATAACGCAAAATAAACGAAAAAAATATGATACTTATGTCAAATTTTCAACAGAAAAAAAATTGACAGTTGGAAATCGAAACACGTCGTACGGTTACGAACCGCGCTCAAGGAAGGCGAATCGGCGATTCTTGCACACAGGACTCTATGTCTGCTGATATCGGTTGGGCCCTGATTTTAGAAGCCATCGGGGCCTACCTCGAAATGCCAGGGATAGACGTCATAGCACAGCATCAGCGAAAATGCTGCCGCGGTCCTGGAGAGTTACAGATCCTGTATCTGAAAAGGCTCCGGTAGTACTCCGAGTAGTACTCGTCATGAAGCCGCAGCCCGCAGTGTCACTCATGTGCCCTGCCGCCCTGAAGACACCTGCCGCATCTGATGCAGCATCTCGGACAGCATCTGCCACTGTCTGGGACAGAGGGAGTATTTTCCCTGGTATTTTGTCCACATCATCCAACGTCGACGTCCGTCCAGACATTGGACGTGCCCATGCATGGCCATGAAGAAGAAAAACAATACGTGTGCCCATCAAGAGATTTTTTAGTGAAAATATTTTTTCCTGGGATATTTGAACTGTAATTTCAGACTTCCAAAAGTATGATTATTATATTTGCAATAGTGACGTCCTAAATTCATTTTATCAAACACCATTTTTTATTTTCTTATTTTGTGTCATAGTTGTATCGTCTGACATTTTTACCGTCAGAACACGATTTCATTTATTATTTTTTTATTTTATTTTAATATTTGACAAAATATGCTACGAACAGACAATTTTGATTATTTATGCTAGCTCAGTATTAACGCCACGGACGCCGAATGCCTGAACTCACATCTGGTCCAGAAACATTGATTTGTAAATTTAACTACTTTTCACTATGAGTGAATTATTATTATTGCAGTCTTTTTGTGTTTTATATACCTGCTTACTTATATAATGCAAATTTAGTACCTACAAACATAGTACACAATTTCATATATTTTGTTTGACTTTGTTAAACGAAGATTGTAGATTTTAATGGATTGGTTATTGTTTGTTGTATTTTATAATTATTTTTTTCGACATCATTGTTTAGTAGTTATGTATTTACACCTACCAATTATTTTAAATGATATTTTAATAATTTATTTTTTTATCTTGAATTTGACGACTTATTTTTGAAATTTTATAAATCAAAAATATATTTTTGTATTGATTATATTGAAAATAAACTTGGTACACAAAAAATTATATTTAAGGATGGAGTATCAGATAATATTCAAAATAAAGATGATGCGACCTCTCCTGTTCGCTTGAATTTTTAAATTTGTCGCAAAATCACAAACAGCAATGAAACAATGTAGTCAAAAGAAAATAATGTTCTTGCAATTAATTTCTGAGAGCATCGAGGGAGATCGCGATCCACTTCCACGCCGGCGACGCTATAGAGCCCATTGGCTCTGTTCGCCACCGGACGTAGCCGCAACATCGGAAATATCCACCATCCATCGGGTTTAACCACTGCCCCCGAGAATCCAACCTCAAACGGCGGGGCAACCGCTCAAGATCGGCAGCCGGGGCAAGCCCCTAGCACAACCGATCGAACGGAAGGGCTTGCCCCCGCACCCCTCGGTCCTCGTGTTGGCGTCCGAAAGCTTGGCGGGCTAACACCGGGGGCATCCGACGCAATCATCACCTGTCAGATTTGACGTCACAGATGTCAACACAGGATGTCTGACCCGACGTCTGCGCCGGCGGTGTGCCCGGACCAAACAACATTCGCCACAGTTGACGAGTCACTGCCGAGCGAGACTAGAGGCGTCCGTCCTGCTCTTCTCTAAGTACAGAATTGACGAGGGCACAACAGCGTCGGCCGCCCACCCCCGACTTTACTGCCTAGGCCCTTAGAGCCGCAACCTAGGCCCAAATTTCTGAGAGCAAAATAAATGTGATGGTTGGATAGTCAGAAATAAGCGCGCGATGTGTCGGGACCCCGCTCAAAAACGCGGATCCGCGTCCCTAACGCCAAGGTGGCCATGTCTGGAGACATCTTTCAAGCCCAGCCTCCTGGAACCATGAGTACTTGCCTTGAAGTGCCAGCGATAGACGTCTCAGCATAAAAGCGGGAATGCTGTCGTGGTCCTAGAGAATAGCGGAACTTGTATCGAAAAGGGTTTCGGTGCCGTTCAGTTGCGCTCGTCTTAGAGCCTCAACCTGCAGTGTCGAACATTTCCCTGGTATCCAGTATCCAACAGCCAACGTCGACGTTCGTCCTGGTATTGGACGTGACAATTTTATCAACGACTGTTATTTTATTTTGTTATATAATTTTGCCGTCTCATGTATATTTACTGACAGTGACATATTTATTCATAGTCAGACCACGTTTCCATTTTATTGAACTTTTTAATATTTTAATATGTGACTTATAAGCGATAAAAATTTTACCACACTAACAACATTTAAAAGGATACCTTACCTCGATAGTTCCAGAAGGAGGGTATTAGAGAGATAATGAAATGTCATACCCCTTCAATGCAAGAGCGTCGCCAACCCAAGGTCCAGGGGGGGGCAATTTAACCCATTCATAGGCTATCCTCCGTATACCCTATATTATGGAGGATGAGAAAAATATGAATTGTTACATTTTTTTAAGCGCCAACTAACAAGGGGGGGCAACTGCCCCCCCTTGGCGATTAAACAAACGCCCTTGCTTCAATGTAATGTATTTATGTTTTATTTATTTGTTCAACATATACTTATGCTTCCTTAATAATATTGGCACGCGTTTAACTCTATTATAAATTAATATTTAATATCGCTATGAGTCTCATTGGTTTGAATTTTCGTTCCCGCTAAACCTACAGCACAGCTTTACTCATAAAAAACGTAGCTGTTATTTCTCAATATTATAATCAAGTTTTTTTTACATAATATAGGTATAAATTTTACATTTAAGGTCATATAACAAAGAAACTAATAATAATCGAATATTTTTATTATTGCATATGCGCAAACATTGGATTTTTTTCCCTGTCGGGAGTCAAAAAAATTTTTTTTAACAGATTTTTAATGATCTCAATAGAGACGAAGTTGGAATATTTACTGTAGGAGAACCGGGAAATCAAGGCACCTACAGGGCTAACGACCTGTCATCGGCTGGATTACGTGATCACTTTATGCGCTTGCGCAACGTTCACTAATTATGCCTTTTTAATGAGATCCCTATCAATTCAATTTTGAAAGTTCTATATATTGTAATACTGAAATTCTTTTCGCTTGAAAATAAGGAATTTTTACTACAGCCATCTATGGGTGAAATTATGAACAACAATCTTATTATTTTTTATTCATTTTGTTGTAACGCCATCTATTGAGAGAATTGTTTTTTGTAAATAATGAAAGCTACAATTCTTATATCTGAGGTGACAATGCATTTTTCGCATAGAAGTCACCCCTGAATTGCGCCAGACTTATAAGGTCATTTTTGTCTTATTTACCTACTTGTACCAATGTGTAAGTAATCGAATATGTTTATTATTGCATATGCGCAAACATTGGATTTTTTTCCCTGTTTGATAGGGATCTCATTAAAAAGGCATAATTGGTGAACCTTACGCAAGCGCATAAAGTGATCACGTAAACCAGCCGATGACAGGTCGTAAGCCCTGTAGGTGCCTTGATTTCCCGGTTCTCCTACAATAAATATTCCAACTTCGTCTCTATTGAAATAATTAAAAATCTGTTAAAAAATATCTTTGACTCCCGACAGGGAAAAAAATCCAATGTTTGCGCATATGGAATAATAAAAATATTCGATTACTTACACATTGGTACAAGTAGGTAAAAAGACAAAAATGACCTTATAAGTCTGGCGCAATTCAGGGGTGACTTCTATGCGAAAAATGCATTGTCACCTCAGATATAAGAATTGTAGCTTTCATTATTTACAAAAAAAACAATTCTCTCAATAGATGGCGTTACAACAAAATAAATAAGAAAAATAATTAGATTGTTGTTCATAATTTCACCCATAGATGGCTGTAGTAAAAATTCCTTATTTTCAAGCGAAAAGAATTTCAGTATTACAATATATAGAACTTTCAAAATTGAATTGATAGGGATCTCATTAAAAAGGCATAATTGGTGAACGTTGCGCAAGCGCATTAAGTGATCACGTAAACCAGCCGATGACAGGTCGTAAGCCCTGTAGGTGCCTTGATTTCCCGGTTCTCCTACAATAAATATTCCAACTTCGTCTCTATTGAGATAATTAAAAATCTGTTAAAAAAAAAACTAATATATTTTCACAAGAAAAGTAATACATAAAAATATACAAGCATACAAACAATAATTTAAAAGAAATGGTAAGGTGTTTTTGGTTTTCGAATTTAGTACGGATAGCCTAGTCTTCACACCATTTTTTTAAACATAACCTTCAAAAGTTTGTTAATAATACCATTTTAGTTATTTTTTTCAATGTGTTAGTTACTTTTTTAAATATATAATGCAACTGGCTCACGCCAGTCGCAATTATAACTACAAACAAACCTAACCACCTATTTTTACCAAACTTTTGTAGGTTAGATTTAAAAAAATGGTGTGAAGATTAGGCTATCCATTTAGTACGTTGCCGTCATTTTTTATTTCATTAGTTTATAGCTATTTCCGTTAAAATTATTCAACCAAGGTACTGATTTTGATATTAACCAATATTTTCTGGAAAATTTATTGAGTGCTGTCCACACTTTTTAATATGTGGCATCACTATTTCGTATTGTCAAATATCCATTGCCTAAAAAAAAATTTTTGGGCTGGTAACACAATTTGAATGTCCATAGATTTTATTCGCCGGTAGAAATTCTGAACCCAAAAGCATATCTTTTTTCTTCTAAAATATCATTCGTGTGCTGGCGCGGTAGGGTTTGAGCAGTTTTGGGTCTACCGTTTTCCATCTCGGTTTTTTTTGGTGTTGCGTGACTCCTTGTGTTGAAAATCTATTAAAATGGCACTTTTCAGAATATCATCTACGAAATTAACTGAAATTCAGGTAAGTCAATGGAAATATATTCTATAAATTAATTATTTTTATTACCAGATAAAAATATCTTCACATGAAGAGGATTACATTTACACATTTTTTTATGTAATACGTGACTTGATATATTGTGTATCTAAATAAATCGTGTATTTTAGTCCAAACACAATCATTTCATTCATAAATTTTGAATTGGCAATTTACATTATTCGCACGTCTCTATAAATTGTCACGATATTTAGTTTATTTCTATCAAAGAATTCTATCACCTTTAGTGTGTTTTGAGTCCTAAATAAGATTTGAAAACATTTGCAATATATTATATTTCATTTTAATATTGCTTACTTATATTTTTTTATAAAATTGATCAATCCATGATTCTTCGATTTTATTTACCCACCTAGAAATCTTCATTTATTTAATAATAATGAAAGAATTTGTAAAATCTGTTTGAGGTATTATTTTCGATATTTACATATTATTGCAATAAAATAAGTTTTTTAATGTGTTTTATTCATATTTTCTTAAATTAATTACTTTTCCCTCGATTTTCAATGTGACAACATGCCAAGTCGATAGTGAATAATAATCTAATACATAAGCGTTCTCAATCTATTTTTATAATATAAATGAAATAATATACTATAATGTATGTAATGATTCACGAATACATTTCACGTGCACTCTTCATTTATTTGCGATATGCAGTTTATAGTTTCAGCGTAAAATGTTTTTGTTAAAGAAAAATTGACAGTTACATAACGTGCCTGGGGTGGTTCTTTGTGACAGCGCATTGGTAGGTTTATAGTACCTAGACAGAGCATTGAGTATTTCGCATTCCAAGGCTATTCTTGTACTTGATTCTTTATACCCTTTTGGTATCATAAAATACCTGCCTAGCCAAAAAGTTATTTTAATTACAGTTAGGTTTAATGAAAATTTTGTCTTTGTATGGGTCTTATGAACCTACTCAAATGTATTGAAACGAAATTTAAGTAGGTTCAAATAATGAATAAAATCTTCCAGAATTACTCCCTTCTTCAATGTATTTTCTTTTCACTATAGATATATTTCAATTGTACCTTAAGACATGACATTTTCTCATTTCTATTCAACGTGTATGTATTAATTTGATAGGGATTAGACATATCATTAATTCCAGAATCATTAAACGTCAATATATTATACTTAAATCTGTGCTATGCTATTAATAACAGTATATTTTATTAATTAAAACATTCATACGTTAATAGCTATATTATACGTTATAAGTATCTGGGAAAATTCTATGTTTGTAATGCGATTAGATACTGGACGTGATGGCAATGTCCAGTAAAAAAAAATTTTTTTTTTTGACCGCGCTGTTGTCTTATTTTCCGGTAGGCTCTTTGATCATTCAAAGCCTGTTTTCTAGTGCCTAGTAATGGCTCCCCTGCTCTGTTAGAAGAGTTCTAACATATTATGATGTCTTTCAATAGAGAAAACAAAAAAAAAGGTTAAAATACGTAGCATACAAATAAAGTAAATTGTTGTTTTGATCGGTCGAATTCACAATTGAATAAAAAAATACGATATCTTTAACATCTATTTATTATAATGTAATTAAGTTAGACTTTCTAATTGGCTTATTTTTTATACCTACATATTTTTTAACTAAGCATTAAATATTTTATAGCTGTTAAGTTTCCCAATAAATAAAAATAAAATAATAAATAAACATATTTGCTTATTTACAAAAAAAATTATGTTTTGCATACTTCAATATTATATCATGGAATGATTTGAAACATTTGTGTTCAAAGTAATGAGATCGTATATTAGCTAACGTAAACTTCTGAGTACGTCATGTGGGGTGCGAAGAAAGCAAAATTGTTTTTTTAATGTTTGGTTGTTAGTTATATGCACAAATTGCTTCATTCCACCACGATATTGATTGTTGATAGCCAAATTCAATCCGGTGGTTTCAGAATGTTCTTTGTACTTTCCGATTTAATTTATTGTGTCGTCACAATCAAAAGCGGTCTGTTCGGGTCTAACATTATTCAAATTACGAGGAAAATATTGTATAATAATGTCATTGCTATTTAATACATTAGTTGAAAATTTGTTTATCGTTATAAATAGTCGAATAAAGTCTCGTAAATAGTTGTTGTATTAATTAACTAATGGTGGTAGGTCCGCGAATTGTCTGAAGAATGATGAGATAAGATGAAGGTGCGTTACCGTAATATGCAGTCACCACAATCTAAATATAGAAATTGATAGATAGAAAAGTATTCAAATTTATATAGTATTACAATTTAAATCTTTGAGGAGATCTACTGATTTATTAAACCGCTATTTGCACAGGATTTAATGATGTATTTCAACACAATTAACTGGATGTATTGCAACACAATTCAACGTTTACCGAAGGTCGATTCCAAAAAGTGAGCAACGTACAAAAATAAAATTTAGCTATATAATAATACATGAGAATAACATTAGTTATTGTAACTTAATCAGCCCACCTTTGATTTCATGTTACATGTACTCACTGCTGGTAACAATTATATTATTCCTTATATTTAATGTGGTTCCTGAAAAGGGTCCTGTACATACAGAATATGTCCACGGAACTGATCCTTTCCAAATTATTATATATGATAAGGCATCGGTACAATGGCGAATTCTGAGTAGCATTAGTGTTTTTTTTTACTAAAAAGAACGTTGAACTTGTTCTTCTGTTTGAAAGATAGTTCAAATCAAGATTTAAATATTATCGTTCTTTGCATAGTTTGTAAAATAGGTTTTTCACATCAAATGATAATTGTGGTGGTACAGCGGTGAATCGTCCGATTTCAGTGCCGGATCCTTGGATTCAATGCAACTGATTCGATTCATTAATCATTTCTCACTTAATTATTACTTCTATGGGCTGGACACCTAGGGCCTGAGCCAAGTTAAAAACTCTTAACGATATCGCGCTTCTTGTTGTATGGGATATGACGTTTGTTGTAGAATTTTTTTTCTACAATAAAAAATAACAAACGTCAATCCCATACAAAAAAAATAGCGTTTGGCGATATCGTTAAGTATTTTCGATTTGACTCAGGGGCCTAGTCTAAATCGCCTTTCGAAAATTAACTCGCTATTTGTACTGGGGTTTTAAGAAGTAAATTTTTACTATTACGATTGTCGATGGTACATTACAAACAAGTATTTTCGCTTTTTTCTTGTATTTTTTCTGTCCACCAATAATCTTGAATTTTTAAGTATCCCGAAGTATGTTAATAAACTTTTTTATTTGTAAATGTATACTATTTATTTATAATGAAGAAGTAATATTTAATTTAGTTCGCAAACGCGACACCCATTTACCGGTATCGCTCAATCCCGAGTAGCCGAGTATACTATTTAATTTTAAATATACATATATATATATATATATATATATATATATATATATATATATATATATATATATATATATATATATATATATATATATATATATATATATATATATATATATATATATATATATATATATATATATATATATATATATATATATATATATATATATATATATATATATATATATATATATATATATATATATATATATATATATATATATATATATATATATATATATATATATATATATATATATATATATATATATATATATATATATATATATATATATATATATATATATATACCTATTTCTAAACTGAGGAAAATCTTTGGCCTAACTAACGAGAGAGGCGCACTTAGAATACGGTGGTAAAACCGTGAATTAGAGGGAATGTATGTATATGTAATTTACCTAATGTAGTCGGACCAATTCGTATAAATTGAGCTACTACGTTTACTTTTTACTCCTCACTAACCCAGGGGAATATAGTGGGGAGTTATGATTTCGAAATTTTCAAGAGTATTTTTTTTATTGCAGATTATCAACTAGTATCATGCTGAGAGTGTATTCTGAAAGTTTCATCACAATGTATCTGTGTGTGTGCTATGTGCTATGTGCAGTGTGCTATTTACGGCGTGTTCATTTTACTTCATCGAATATAGACTAAAGTACTGTTTGATTCTTTTAAAATTTTGCAAATATGTATATTTGCAAAATATATATATTTGAAGTGAAGCGGGTGTCGGTCGCACATAAAAAATAAAAAAAACAAGTGTAAAGAATACTCGCTTAGACCCCATTAGATTTTGAACGATATATGAATGGTGCTCAATCTCTCAATTTTTTTAACTGTCAAATATTTAAAAGTGACCCCAAGTTCAGGAAACTTAAAATTTGAAATTTTTATTTTCAAATTGGTAAAAAGGCACATCACTTTCATAAAATGGCATTGAAGATTTATCAAGTTTTCATAATAAAATATTTGAATAAAAAATAATTTAACAAACTCATTTCATGAAAATGCTGAAAATTATCCATACAATATTTGAATACTTTATAGAATGACATGTTAGTGAGGCGTTTAGCGTTGGCCACGACCCACTCGTTTGACATGTTTCCCGTATGGATGATGACTGTCCTAATACAAAAATGCATTAGACACCTGTCCTCAAATAAAACGAAGTAGAGACTAACCTGGTTCCAGAGGTGGCTGGACTATGTGCTATGTAAATTGGTGAAGACTGACGGTCGAAAGGTAGGGATGGAAACAATTACTGGTAGAGGTTAGGATCCACAACATGGGACTGTACGATAGCGTCGATGATGAATGGATAGAACACATTTCTAAATTTAAATAGAATCGATTTTCGATAATTTATAAGCAAACTGACGATTAATCCGCTAAATATTCATATACTACACGTTTTGCCTCTGAGGTTAAAAGTTTCGGTATTTCATTACCATACCATGTGTTGTCATTATAAATGTGTCGTTGTGCAACGAACCATCATGTTTACTCACCGTTCAGGTGTTACTTGATTTAGAAAAAAATATTTTCCCTCGTCAATGTGATCATTAAATAAATAGTTTTATTATTTTATAGTGCCCACGTGACATTTAAAAAATCCCAGTATTCTTTCGCTGTACCTACATACTACATATTAGTATATCTCAATTAAGTCGAGTATACCTAATAATACACATAATGTGTACATATTGTAAAAAATGTTATCTCGATTCATTTGTGGCTTGTTTATCTATTTTATGTAGTACCTACATATCGTACTAAATCTCTTTTTCAAGGCTCCACGAAAAATTGTGTGATGCTTGAAAATACTTTTATATAGCTTCAATTAACCTTTGGAGTTTATGTTTAATTGCTTGTAAGTCACAGGTACAATAAATACACAGATGTATGTGTGGTACGTGTTGATTTTGTATAAACCAGAATTTTGCAGTTTAGTATGAAACGATATTGTATAGATAACAATTATTATTTTTTACAATCGTATGCCGTAACATAAAATGAATTTCTACTAAAAATGTCGTACGTTGTCACAACTAAAACAAGTTTTAGAAACCATGTAAAAAAAATGGGACGGAAAAGGTTATCCTTAATTTTGCAATCGAATTTAAAGATACATAAAACAACTCTTAGAGGAATGTCACCAAATATGGATCACCGTTTTGATTTTAACACATAAAAGAAACATTTATATTAAAAATCAAATACTTTAATTCTACAATTGCGCTTCACATTATAACAGTCTTGTTTTGTATTTAAGTATTATAAGTGATATAATTTATCAAAAACAAAATCAACATAAAGGTATCTAACTATGGAATAGGTACCCCAAAAATGGAATACTACAATAACCATCAAAATAAACCTTAACTTATGAGATATTTTAGGAACTTTGGTCAGTAAAAGGGACATTAAACCACTTGTAATAATCTCAAAACAAATGTGTCGAACCCTGTACCAGCGCAATCATTATGTGCCCAGAGTCTGCATATGAGGCATTTCATACAGGTTTCTCCTCGAGTATCTTCAGAAAACAGCTTACCACAGAATATACGCTCCCCATCTCCTGAGACAAGAGTTTTGTGTATGTCCTATCAAGTCATCGGGCTCATTGCCTGTATCAAACTGTATTATCTCGGTATCGTCTGAATCAGATGGATTGTTCTTAGCGTTGGTTTTCTCTTTTGGTTGTTTGCCTTTCGATTTATTTTCGTTATGTTTATTATTATTTTCCTTAGTCATTTTTTTTTCTTCTTTTTTCTTACGCTTATCTAAGAGGTCTTTTTTCTAAGGTAAAGACGTGATTTTTGCAGCGACAGATGCTTTTCTTTCCCTGTTAGAATGTTTTCATCTGGTACTGGGTTGATATCATAGGAATATACCAGACTTAAGACTACTGTGAAGAAGGGCGGCATTGAGGGTTCCGGTTCTGTGTCTTATCTGGGTATAAAATTAAAATAAAAATATTTGTCCACTCAGCTGATGTTTTGAGATCCAAATATGGAATGGTTCATGTTTGAACCCCACGCACTTCTAGCTTATTTAAACTAAACAAAATTAGACAAATAAACTGTAAAACTTTCAAATAAACATTTAAACAATGCAGTATATGTAATGTACACAATACTATTTACAATTACATTACGAAAAATACTTATTGTTTACGTATCATTAAAAATTTTCTGACAGCGGGAAAACAAAACCGTCTCAGAACGGATTATAGCACTTTCTCGTCTGATAATTTTAAACCTGTACACGCGTATAGTAATGGAATGAAAGAGATAGACGGTCACTGGAATATTCATTTATGAGAATTGCCGGTATTCCATATTAGGGATCCTATTCCATATTTGGTTACTTTCCTCTAATTATTAAGGAGCCATATAAACCTAAACACCCTAAATTCAAATAAAATTCCTCAAATATGTGAAACAGTGTGTTTCTAGAAAAATCTACCATAAGTGTTCAACATTTCTCTAGTGAATGTTCGTCACACAATTTCAAAATTCAGTCTTAATTCGCAAAAATATTAAAAATATTCTTTTTTACGGCATTTTTTTAAAGTACTCCATAACTATGTGTCGTAGAGAAATAAATCTTTTATGTGCTTAAAGAGTGCATAAAATCAAAGTGAATGGCCTTTTTTCATTTCAAGTAAGGTTTGTTCTTAATTTGTAAAAAATCAAGAAATTTTGGGTTTCCGATAATTTAAATCAAATTCATTCATTCATACCATCACGGCATATCCCACAATGTGGGGTAACCAGCGAAAGGTGTGGGGGTGTGCATTGCCTTATAAAAGGGAGCACAACACATCTGTGTATGCCCACACACCAGTCTCGTCTCACCTAAAAAGGCACTACATTCAGAATGGGTGGTGAACGTCATTGCTGAATTATGTCAGATGTTATGGTTGCCTGATGTATTTTCGATTACTCGGCTCTTACGGGACACTCGAAAACAATAATAGAAAAGAGTGGAAGTAATTTAAATCAAATATAAACCTTTTTTAATGCACGCGATAGTTACCTCTTAATAACACGTAAATAAAAAAAAAAAAACAAAAAAAAAATAAAAAAAAAGAAAAGTCACTCGATTTATTATATTTTTATAGTTGGATAACTTGTATAGCGCCGTTTTCGTGGAAAATCACCTCAAGGGTTATATGTCCTCTTAATGTCCACTAAAATAACCAATAATTATTTTAACAAATAAGCATTATTCCATGAACTTTAAAAGTCTTAGATTAATGGAAAAAAAACATTAATAAAATGAAAAATGCGCTTATATTTTTTCTTTAGAGTTTTTTGTATGATAAATATTCATGAATTGATAGCATTGATAGGTAGTGCATGTTTTCTTACAGAGCCTAATATTTGATGTATTAAGTATCGAGTGAATTGTATCCATCGAAGCTTAATCGTTACATATTGATTAATTTTTTTAATAATTTACTTTGATATATATTTTTTTGATCAGCATTTTCTTTTCAGGATGTGTTTTGTAAGTCGGCAAACAGCATGCATGGGTTTGATTGCAACGATTATATGACACATATTATGTTATTTGATTGTACATCCCTCCTATAAAAAACAAGTGCATCTATGAGGTTTCTTGATGAAAGAAAGTAGTAGTGATGAGAAAAAAGTTTTGCAGTCATGGTATGCATTAATCGCAAGATCAAGACTTTTGTCACGGCAAGACCAAAAATAGGCTTGTTTCATGCTATTTTGATTTGAAAGCCCTATTATTATTTAATAAAAAAACAAACAATTCTCCGATTTCTATCGAAATTTTAATATAAATTGATGGTTTTGTTATTACTTTTAACTGGTTTTGTTATTACTTTTGATGGTTTTAAACTTTTAAATCTTGACGTTAGAAGAAAGGTTTTTGACCTTTCCTTCTTACACAAAATATTGAACCATGCTATAGACTGTCCTGAACTCCTTAAACTCATCAACTTTAATGTTCCGGCTAAAACTACTAGACAGTGTGTTATGTTTCGTGAGAGCCATTCTCTAAATAATTATGTCTACCACTCCCCAATACCAAGGCTACATAGACTTGGTAACATTGTGGGAAGTCTCTCCGATGTTTTTGCCGACGATTTTTCTTCCTTCAAAGCAAAAATTGTAAATTTTCTTTCTTTAAACTCTTGTATTTGAATAAAAATAAGCTTTCAAGCCTTTAGTGTATTTAAATAAATAAAATTAATTAATTAACATTTTAACTCATGTAATGTTAATCTAGTAATCGTTGTGTCTGGGTTTTTTTTTTAGTATTTTTTTATGTATTTTGTTTTTAAATTGTGTATAGTATATTATTATGGATATTATTTATTATTATGTTTGTTATAAATTTGCATTGTTGATATTATTGATATTATTATGTTAGTTTAAATTTACTTTTATTTTATAATTCAAAGTTTTAATCATTATATACTTGTTGTTTTTTTTATATAGGCTCTCAAGCCGTAAATTTGAAATAAATAAAATAAATTACAAAGTTTCATCTTAATTACAAAATAAATAGTTAGTTCAGTTAACTTTAATAGTTAGGATGTATATGACCTTGTAACAAGTACATATACATCCTCAATCATTCCGTAAAGTAAGCATAAATGCTTGTGGACGAAATCGGTCGTGGCATGATTTGAACACGCGACCACTGGATTATGTTTGTTTCCTGCCGACCGACACTCCGTTTTCCCTAGATATATCCTTGATAATGTAGGTTAGGGCCCTTGTATACCTTGGGCTTACGGATGTACACAAATATACACACTAAGTTACCTTCAAATGTATGAAACACGAAAAAATATTCGATATACCTACAATATTTTTTCAAGAGTAAAAAAACTCAGCCGGTAGATTTTCATATTCTCTTTCGATCGAAGGCAAAATCTACTTCATAGACCTTGTAGTTTATAATTTACTATTAGCTTCTTAAGAGATTATAACATAAGAGGAGTGATGGAATTAGTTCCATCTGCCTTCCCCAATAGGTGCGAGGCATGATGGACTATAGTATGGACACAATAATTTTACACACAAATAATTTTTATATATATTTTTTTTAAATAACTGCACTCATGATAAAATTAAAAGTAATATTTAATGTGCCATAAAATTATTTTATATTGCGTGTGATCTTAACCTTCACCGATTCACGTAATTGTATGAGTATTATGTACCTACTTAACTGCAATATCACTTTAATCGTCTTCTGATTAATTAATTGCTTTATAAAACGTTATTACTATTTAAATATTTTTTTAATACCTCTTTTTATTGTAATAAGTTAACAGGATAATATTCTAATGATTAATATATTTGTATGTATGAATGAATGAATATTTCCAACAGAATAAATATTACAAAGGAACAAAATACAATTTAGTTCATACCTAATTACAATTTTACAATTATTATTTTTTTTCACACAATTGGAAATTTTACTGCCTCGTTAGAACATAGTCTGTTCTGAGGCAGCACTAGTTTTGAATTGCTATAGGTACTCTGCGATCATAAGATTTGTTTTCTTTTTTTTACATATTACATTCACTTAGAACATCGACAACCATATGTATATATATACTTTTTTCTGTTTTTGTTTATTTGTATGTATGATTTTGTTTGTAAAATATGTAAAAGGCATTTAAGCCGTATACTGTAATAAATATATAAATAAATAATATCCATTCGCAAATACCTTGATGAATAAGACGACATGACAGAAGAGGAGGTGAAAGAACATTCCAAAGCGGGAAAATTGGAAGCTGCCGTAGCATCTGATGATAACAAACGCTATGGAGATATATCATTGGAGTGTGTCATAGCATGGTACGTCATAATAATATAAATCATTTATATAGCGCCGTTCAATGATTCAGGATCATTCCATGGGCGCTAATTTTTCGGCGCTTTTTTATGTTGCTCTACGAAACAAATCAGTGTTCTTTAGATAAAGTGCTCTTGCTTTGCGGACTGCTAGTATCTGAATGCAGTGCATTCCACTTAATTGGACCGCTCACATCAAAACATCGGTCATAGTAAGCCGCTTTGTTGGGTCTGTCCAACACCTTTAGGGAGTTGTGTCTCTAATCCAGAACCTTAGTGTGAGATGCCTTCCATATATATTTACTCTTCTCTGACACAGCTCTTGAATGTTTTTTTGGTGCCAGGTTATGCAAAGCATTTCACACTGTCAAACAAATTCTATAGTCAACTCATTATCATGGTACACTCATTCGGACTGGATAATATTCATTTTATCAATTATTATTAAAAAAAAACACTTAATTATTCTACTGAATATAATGCGATTATCGTTCGAACTGCAGTTGCATTAAATATTCGATTAAAATTTTTTTTTTTTTTTAATAAGGCACAGCCACCAATAGAGGCGGATTTGTAAATTTGTAAAATTGTATTATAAAACATACTATTGTTTTGAAAACTAGTCGTAGATTTTTTTTTTGTTTATTATCAATTTACTTGAACAAACCGGTTCCATGTTAGTATTCTTTCAATGTGTCTAATAAGTCGGGAAGTCAGTATTGATCGTTTGACTGACAACAATTGTAACTGTTTGGTGTTACCCAAGGTGCACCAAGAAATGAGCCTTATATCCTGAGAGATACGAATATTTTCTATGCATCAATTTTCATGGCTGATTTTTGATATATTCTTTCTTATTGAATATAGATATGAAAAAGGTAAGTATAGCACCTGGGAGTGGTTGCTTTTACCAGTGCGCATCCTCTTTATAGGTGATAATTGCAGTTTTTAACATTATTTCAATATAATTTGTATTAGTATGTTATTTTTACATATAAAATCCGTCCGTTTACGAGATATTTATTTATTTATTGATTTAACATATAATTTTATAATACAAATAAAGATATAATTCACTAGTATAGTATTTTATACAAATTTTTCATATAAAAAAGTATGATATGTATAAAAAAAGAGATTTTTTTACACAAATATTCCCGGAACAAACCACGAAGTTTCATGTACCAGGTGCCAGACTTACCTTTTTCATACCTATGTTCAATAAGGAAGGAAATATAAAAAACAGCTATAAAAATGATTACTCAAAAATATTACTATCTCTCAGACTATAAGGAATTAAGAATCATTGTGCTCATCGGTTATTAAGTAGGTACCTACGTATGTAAACATATCAATGCCGTTTCTGAATAAGAAGGAACAATTATTTAATTTTATCGGCTGAGGTTCACAAAATATTCTACAACCCCCAACCTATTACTTGATTTATCACGTATTGTTTAATCGTATAAACAATTCCAATTTCAAAATTATATACCGATTACTCATCAATTACCGCTTAGTATCCAAAATCTTTGTCTCCTCAAAATTTTCGATTGTCTGTCATTTCTAAATTTATAATAGGTATTATTTCGTCAGGTCCACAGGCTTTTCTAGGCTTACATGTTGAGATAGCGTGTCATTTTATTTTATGTAGCTTCTCTCGCGACTAACAGGTGCTATCAATAACAAGTCGCCAAATTAAGGAGACTTATTTCTCCGCCGGGAATCGAACCCGGGGCCCTTGGATCAGCAGTCAGATACCTAACCAACTGAGCCACGAAGGCTGACAAACCTTTGACTTTAGTATAACAGGACCATGATCGTGTTGTGTTATTTCAATATCAGTGCGAGAATCTCGAAAGAGGTATGCGATGTAATCTTCTTTGTTTTAAAATCAAATTATTAGTATCATCTGTGAGACATGTAGACTTGGGTTTTCTACTTAGACCAGTCAAGTTATCCTCTCATCCTCATCATAGTCTGCATTCTCTTTGCAGGTGAAAATTGCGCATTTTACTTGAACTTGTGTGTGTTTTTTTATCTAATTAATGCGTTCCTATAAAATCCTGTAGGTATTTATTTTATAAATAAACACTCAAAATAGCTGTCCAAACTACAATCTTGTACAGAGGTATTGGATGGAGTAACTCGGTTAAGTAATTCCATATGATGGAAAAATATTTTGTTATTTATATGTTTTATCAAGTAAGTATACATAAATATATTAAATATTTTCAATACAAAAGGAGTGAGTTGTGGCCAACGCCATACCCTTAACTACCAAGTCACTCCACAAAGTATTCAAATTTAGCAAGGAAAATTTACAGCATTTTCATTTTTGTTAAATTATTTTTGATAAAAATATTTTATGACGAAAACTTGATAATTCTCCAATGCCATTTTATAAATGTGATGTGCTTTTGAAAATAAAATAATAAAATTTTATGTTTCTTAAGCTTAGGTCTTTTTGAAATATTTGATAGTTAAAGAAAAACGAGAAGTACTAATCAGATATCCTTCAAAATCTAATGGGGTCAGGTGTTATATACTCTTCGATGGGGTCTAAGCGAGTAGTTATTAAATAAACAAATTTGCAAAATTTAAAAATAATCGAATGAGTACTTTAGTGATCAATGATCTATATGACGAGGTTAAAGAACAAACCGATAAAGCAGCCGTTATAGCTGGCTTCCTCAGGGACACTGTTTGGAAAAACAAACATATGCTCACAGAAAGTAAGATCCATAATGACCTATGCCATCGAAGCCAGAGCCGATAACATCTGAACTAAAAATCTCCTCCAGACTACTGAAATGAGGACTCTCTGCTCCATAGTGGGCGTAACACTCGTGGATAGAGTCCGGAACGAGGATATAAGGAGGAGATGCGATGTAGACTGTCGTGCGATGTAGTATCATTCGCTGGGGTAGAGAGACGATGTCGAGAGAATGGGAGACAATCGACTACCCAAAATTGTCTCCAAGGAAGTCCCCGAGGGTCGAAAATCAAGGGGGAGACTAGCAAAAATATAGAGTGACAGCTGGACATCCACATCACAAGAGGCAGTCTCCGACTGAAAAAACAGGCCTTCGGCCTAAAACCAGAAGGAGAACACAGCACACACAGATACATTGTGATGAAGCTTTCAGAATTCGATCTCAGCATGATACTAGTTGATAATCTGCAATAAAATAAATAACATTAAAAATTACGAATTCATAACTCCCCATTATATCCCCTTGGGGTAGTGAGGAGTATAAAAACATGAGAAACGTTACTTAATGAATAATAGTAGGTACTAAAAACGTATCTTAATGTATGTCACGTTGCCATAATTTTCTTGGCTCACCTTGATTGTTACAGTGTTGAAAATTACTCTCGACTGTATCCCAGCTGTACTTGATTTCAATAACAAAAAACGTATAAGTAGGTATACCTTTCGACTCACGGTAAACTTTATAATAATTGATGCCAGTTAACTGCTGAAACGGTCCGTCCAGCGCAGCGTAGCAGAGAAACGTCGAAACCGAAAACATTATAATTAATTAATTATACTCATAGTATAATTAATTATCTTCTTTTGACGAGTAAACATTAAATAGACACCAAACACTCTTTGCAGGGTGAATTGCCTTATAAAATAAACCCAACCCATGTTAAGGCCCTTATGTATATATATATATATATATATATATATATATATATATATATATATATATATATATATATATATATATATATATATATATATATATATATATATATATATATATATATATATATATATATATATATATATATATATACACACTGGGTATACGGATGTACACAAAAATGCACACTAAATTACCTTCTAATGTATGAAGCAATATTGTATATCACCTAATAAGAGATATACAACATTTTTTCGCGAAGAAAAGGTTAAATTTGGAAGTCTTTATTAAATAGCAAGAATAGTAATTAAAATATTAATATAAAAAAAACTCAGCTGGTAGATTTTCATATTCTCTTTCGATTGAAATAAAAATCTACTTCAAAAGCCATGTAGTTTTTTAGTTATGTTCAGTAAAAAGATAAAAAAGGTTTTTACTATAACTAATTTTACAATAAAAATATTAAACAAATTCATTCATTCATTCATACCATCACGGCATATCCCACAACGTGGGGTAACCAGCGAAAGGTGTCCGGGTGTGCATTGCCTTATAAAAGGGAGAACAACACATCTATGTATACCCACACACCAGTCTCGTTTCAAAACAAATTCAAATTTCAAAAAAATCATGTAATAGAATAAAGATGTAAATACAAACTTTTCTTTATTTCAAAGACGTATCTTTTGAGGGTACCTACTGGGGAAATTATTTTCAAAATATGCTATATAGTCTACTATAGCCTCTTAAATTACAGTTATACATTTGCAGTAGTTACATATATTGACTTCGTATACGTCTTGTATTCATTATTGCACAAATTAAAGTATTCATTATTAAACAATAAAAATAGCCATTGAGCTGTGATGTGCGCATCCTCAGTCATTTGCTATGATATTTATGATTATCTCATTATATTGCAGTTTTGCCTTGGAAACCGATTGCTTTTTAAATTACTCTTTCGTGTAACGTATTCAACTTAATAAGACTGTAATGTGAGCTATAACTTGTCACGCTTTAGATCATCATATTGAGAAAATCCAACAATATTGTCAAATACACATTATCATCTTTGTTTATTCCGATGGCCGAGGACCAATTGTAGCAATTTTATCTAAATTATCGATATTTTATACAATTTTGATAAAATCGTTGATAAATATGGATACAATAACCTTGTTTATTTATTTAATCACAAAATAGTGTTAACAATTAAACCTGAGGTGTATAGTATCTGTGCCCAATTTACTCGGTATAATATGTTATATTTATGCTTAAAATTCTATGTTTGCTGTTCACTTGTATTGTGTAGATTATCTGATCTACTCATTGCGATTTGTAAATCCACGATCTTCCATAGAGTAATTGAGTTATATTTTTATGAGTGTATTATCGTGTTTTTATCGAAATGTTTAATGATACAGATAAAGTTATCAACAACAGAAATAATACTACTGTCATTACTACATCAATAGGATACTTTCTGATTTTATAGATTATCAAATCGATTGTATCAAAACATAAAATTATAACATATAACATCTCTATGAACATTGTCCATATATTCAATATAGTCACTTAACTATTATGAAATATAAGACATAATGAAAAAAAAAAATAATCAACATCAATTTCTAAACGGGTATCATACCAAGAGAGAGCATACTGATTTTAGAAGTGTTTTGAAATTTCACATTGATTTACTTTTAAACAAGGAATCATGACAATCAGCACATACAATAACGGATGTACAAAATATAAAATAATTATTTGGTTGGGTACACCAATTTTTATGCAGTAAAATAAGATTTATTTATTTTTCATAATAAGAATCCAGATATGATATTTTTACAAAATTAGTTTATAATGTCTTATCTTATAAAATTAGTGTCGAAATAGATAAAACGAGTGGGTTGTGGCCAACGCTATACCTACTCTTCACAACCGTATCACTCTACAAAGTATTCAAATTTTGAATGGAATATTTTCATTAAATGTATTTATAAAATTATTTTTTATTTAAATATTTAACTATAAAAATTGGATAATTCTTCAATGCCATTTTATGAAAGTTATGTGCCTTGTATATATTTTTGAAAATAAAACATCAAACTTTTAGTTTCCCGATGAAACTTTCAGAATACAATCTCAGCGTGATACTAGTTGATAATCTGCATTAAAAAATAGCCATAAAAATTACGCATACATAACTCCACTTGGGGTAGTGAGGAGTAGAAATAGTATAACTTTAAATAAAATGACGACATTTATAGTGACTAAATTAAAGCGCGGAGTTTCCACGGAGATTGTCAATATACGTAGTTAAGCTTATATTTTTGCGTCGTAAAAGTTATTTTTTAACGATGTATATAACGGTTTTTTATTCGCCAAATGTGACATATATATTACAAACTATAGGTACCTACATTATATAATAATGTGACCATGAGTAGAATGACATGACATTGTACTTGAATTTACAATCCAATAACTCTTACAGTCAATTAGATTTATGTTCAGTCTTTATCAATTTCACTATGTTTCACTATTCAATTCACCTACGTATACTCAATCAAGGTCGGCTGGTTGAGTTTTTATTGTATAAATGTAATTAAGTAGTGTTTTAATGTAATTAAGTATACTAATTCTATATAATTTAATTTTTATTTATTTAAAAATGTTGCCAGTTATGTGTTACAGTAAAAAAATTATATTTTCCTTATACTATATGTTTATACTTTTAATTGAAAGTTATCAATTATAAAACACGTTTTTACTGTTCATAATTAATACTCCTATCTATACTGTATTTTCAACCCAAATACTGCTGAATGTATTTTTTCCCAAAATGCTGTGTTTATACCTAATGCTAATTTAAAAAAGTTTAAACGGCGTACAGCGAAGTGTACATAGCGATATATCATATATATCCGTCTCTTTCTTTTTTTCTTGTTGTCTTGTCGTTAGTCGTTCATATTCAACGTGCGTCACTTGGATTTTTTTTTTATTTTTTTAAATAATGAATATATCTATGTAACAAGTACATAAATCAATCATAAATGCTTGTGCTATAGGTGAACGAAATCGGTCGTGGCAGGATTCGAACTCACGACCACTGGATTACTAACCCAGCGCGACAACCGCTCTGACACCACCCATCTTTCGATATTTATATGATTTAGAAGAATAAAATATGTCGAAAACATTGAAGGCAATTATTTATTTATTTATATTGCTTCTCGGGCAACTAACAGGTACTATGTCAAATATTACTTTAACACGCACCCAATAACAAGTTGCCACATTCTGGAGACTTGCGATATTAATCGTCTCACAGATCCAGACTGAAAACACAATTAAAAACTGTGTCTCCACCGGGAATCGAACCCGGGACCTTTGGATCAGCAGTCAGATACTCAACCAACTGAGCCACGAAGGCCGACAAATATGACATAAGGATATGAAGTTGTAGCAATGGAAAGCTGATATAAATGATAAAAAAGAGTTAATAGTTATCAATCAGCTTTTCCGGTTATTTTCATTGAATACCGTTTTTTTTTAATGTGAATACTGTATTTTTCGGAGTTTTGGGGGAAATATACTGTATTTTGACCAAATAAAGATACGAGCATTATTCATAATACGACTGGGTAATAGTCAGCATTAAACTCAACTTTTTTAAAATATTGATCAACCCTGAGCGATTTTTTATGAAGCATTATGTCTATTGTAAATATAAACACGATATTCTGAAAGACAGAAATGCGCAAATCCTAAACAACAACGAACATGCATGAGACGAAGCGTGAATGTTGACGAGGGGATAAATGCGACGTTATATTCTCTCTTCCTATCCCGCGAGGGATGTGGCGTGATGATATTTATGTATGTCAGAGCATTTATACAGAGCGATAAAAAATAAATTAAAAACAATGTATGGAAGTGACAGTTGTCACGTGACTGGCAACTGTCACTTCCATACATTTAGTTATCTTTGAGCTAAATGACATGTTGTCTAGGGGGGCTGAATAGGACATAATGTCTTGCACTTACAGTATAATTGCATTATACTTGTGGTATAATTGTATTTTTTTGTATAGAAAGGCTGAAAATTTACTATATTTTCATCTATTAAATATGTATTATTACGTCATAAAACATTGAAAACTATGCGATCATTTTAATTTTGTATTGATTACGTAGTACGTAATCATACCGCACTTTATATTTTTTTTTATCTGACTGATTGTTACTAGTTACAACTCACACGCCCTTTGGTACAAGTCACACGCCCTTTGGTGACAGATATCAATTCACTGTCATCACAAGGAAAAATTTGCACCGCGTGTGTATAAATTTGAAACGTTCAAATCGTTTGCATACGATGACCTCTGTGTCACCAATCAATCATCAGATAATGTGCAGATAAAGATGATGACGATCTTATTAAGTGACTTTCAGGGCTGAGGAGTTGGTTCAAAAATACTATTATGTCTTATATAAATTATAAATTCCAGGTGTCGATTCTGAGTTCAATATCTTGTGACCAAATTTGTAAATAATGACGTTAATAAAACTTAACATCACAAAGTGCTTTTTCTTAAACATGGTACCTATTTGTTTATTAAATTTGTGTTAAAGCAAGTGCACAATGGAGAGTTTATTGCCATGAGGCAATCTCCTCCTAATTTCTTTCCCAAGCTACACGAAGCTTCAAATTTATTCAGTAAATAATCTTTAATAGAAAACGTTCGATCATTGTAATCGATTTGTTTTTTGGAAAAATACGTTGGTATATACAGACGGTGGCCAAATTAATACAATCAAAGGAAAAAAATGCAAAAATAATTGTATTTTTAGCTGTTATCCAGCAAAATCGAATCACATCAGTATATTTTTAATTGTGGCAACTCCCTTCATTATTGTTATCGTACTTGCAACACTTTTTAAGCATCAACATGAAGTTTGTCACATACAAGATACGATAATGTCAGTTTAGTATTGGTCTTCACAGAGTGTGCGGGTGTTAATGGAATATTTTGCCCATTGATTTTGTGTTTATTTGAGACAGTGTTTGAGTGTTTCTTACATTTTTTTTTAAATAACAGGTAAACCTAATATTTATTACTAAATATTTATCACAATTATACTACTTATCAAATTATTACGATTTTGATAAATTATTTTCTAAATGTATGCTGAATTTCAGAATTTTTTGGTTTATTTTAGAAATGGGAAGATCTTGTGACCTCACTCCAAGAAAAAAATCTAAAATTGCAACCCTTCTTGGTCACTGTGAATACAGTCAACGAGAAATTGCCACACTTACCAATGTTTCTCAATATTCTGTGCACAAAATAAGTAGGCAAATGAAAGGAAATGTACCCCTTGAACCATCTCGAATAGGAAAATGTGGACAAAAGCGCATTACTACTCCGCGAACAGAAAGAAAAATCAGAAATGTTGCTCTAGAAAATAGACAGAAGCCTCGAAAAGTAATAAAATCTATTTTGCAGACCACAGGAGTCAATATATCTGATCGTACATTGAGACGAAGATTGGTGGAAATGGACCTCAAATGTTATCGCCCAGTGAAAAAGCCAAAACTAACACCTGAAATGCGTAAAAAGCGACTAGAATGGGCACTAAAACACCAAAATTGGAACGAAGACGATTGGAGCAAGGTATTAGAATGTAAAATAAGTTTTTATGAAACTTTCTGTATTAAATAAAATTGACTAGTGAAAACTTCTCGTGTTCTTTCAGGTTTGTTTTTCTGATGAATCCTCAATCCAAATACTGCAGGACAAAACTCAATATGTGAGAAGAAGGCCAGGTGAAAAATATAATGAGGAATGTGTGGTCCAAAGAGTGAAGCACCCTCAGTCAATAATGATCTGGTCAGTGATTAGTGGGATGGGTATGGGAAGGCTGTATATTGTGAATGGCACAATGCGCCAGGACCAGTATATAGAAGTTTTAAAAGGGAGACTAAAGCCTCAAGTGGCCGAATGGTTTCCAAATGGAAAATATGTATTTATGCATGATTCTGCACCCTGCCACAAAGCGAAAACCGTTACTAAATTTCTAGAAGGAGAAAAAATAAAGGTATTAGATTGGCCAGGAAATTCACCGGATCTAAATCCAATTGAAAACGTTTGGGAGGCTCTGAAAAGGGCAATTGTAAAAAAAGGTGTCATCACCAACAAAAGACAACTAATAGAAAACATAATTGAGGCATGGCACAACACACCAGAATTAAAAAATATCTCAATTAAATGTATCTCCAGCATGCCCAGAAGAATATCAGCAGTAATTAAAGCTAAGGGAGGATTTACTAAATATTGATCATTTTACCATAAAACGTATTTTATTATCAATAAACTATTATATATTCATAGTAAATGCATTTTATTTTATAAAAATATATTAAATCTCCCATAATATTCTAGAAAGATCGAAATAAAATAAAAAAATAATAATTTTCAATGATTCGAAGTCTAAAAACTGCTATAAATTCATTTGATTGTATTAATTTGGCCACCGTCTGTATTTACTAATTAATTTTAAAATGGATTTCCACTATGTTTAGAAAAACTTTAGAATCAGTAAATAATATTTATATTGACATCACTGAATGCGTTGTTTAGGAGTGCATATTTCAATATGAAAATTGTTTTATTTTTCTTGATAGAGACAAAGTCATAGGGAAGAAATTATTGTTTTGTTATATATGGAAAACTTTTCTGTTTTATTTATTTTAGTGGACTTCCTGGATATATTTTTACATTTCTTCAGTTCAACTTATTGTTTTAACTGCACAAGTAATCATTCGATGATATATAAAATGGATATAACGATGAATGTAATATAGATATACAAAGTAAATACACTAAGACGATTAATCCGTATTTATTTATGTAAGTACATATTTGTAAATATAACAAAATAAATTTACAAATGTTACAAAATATCTATAAAAAAAACTATTTTCTGTCGGCGTGACAACCTTTCCATGAAATCTTTGAACAGGTTCTTGACCTGTAAATCATTTTATTATCTCTGTCCAAAATTTTTTTCCTATCACTTGTCAATTTATGCGTGTTGATTACTTAATGTTCATCAATTGATATTTTTTTCTCCTTCTCGCACAACAGCTTTACGATTGAATGCCCCAGAAGAAGACGTCAACTTCGACAGGAAAAGCATTTAACAAAACAGACATTCGTACGAGAGTGTTGCGAGCAACCACGTCTCTATGACCGGCAGGTAAATTAAACAAGTGGTGTCCTCTACCTCTCACGTAGTTCGGGGGAGCGTAGAGGCCTAGGTGCTCAAGCAAAATTGGACAATCAGAAATATTTCGAAACTCTGATAGGCACAGGCCTCAAGGAGATCAGGGTCATGCATGTAAGTTGGGTACACTCCACGCGTACGCATGTAAAGGTACCTTAAAAACTTTTTCTGGATCTGTTCAAGCATTTCGGAGTATTTCCTCCGGCATGGTGCCCAAACAACACTACCAAACTCCAGTTTGGTACGCACCATACACTTGAATATACTCTTCAACGCCTCCGGTTTCGAAAAATATTTTCCCAGGCAAAAAGTCAGGCACAGCACCTGTCCACATCTGGAAGTCAGGTTGAAAAATTATATATTACAATATGAAAAATTAAATATTATTTTCGGAGTCAACAGCCCTGATAATTTCACACAGGATAATGATTTTTTGACAGCATCATAAAGTTGATTCGTACGGGTCTGGGTCATTCAGGAACTGAACCGCCGGCTTATTATATTAATTCAAACTGACGCATTTGTTTTATCATGTAATCTATATACCTATATAAAAATGGATTTACGTATATTTGTATGTGTCCGATGAACTCCCAAACCAACCATCCTATTGCGATGAAACTTTGGGAATTTGTTCAGCTCATTCAGGAGAAGGTTTATGCATTATAATTTATTTATTTATTCGATATCTTTTAAAAAAAATGAAAAAAAAGTTGGTATTGAATTGATACTTAGTGGGTTTGTTCAGCAAAAATCCTATATACCCATACAAAAAATGGTATATTATATAAAAATGGAATAATGCCTAAGTTTCAAGTACCTATATTTGTTTGAATAATTAAATAAAATTTAAATTAATGAATGAATAGGGACGGAAGGGCCTGTATGGATGGAAGGGAAAAAAATACGGAATTATAATTAGCGAATCTATGTAGATAAGAATGTTAAGTGATGAAAAGGAAACATACCGAACAACCATTTTTATATATTTGGAGGTAGTACAACGTCTACCGTGTTTTACTAGTGTATAATTTACGTACATTGATTTATTTTGTTTAATGTCATTTGATAATGGATCACCTGTCAATTTTTGCGTATTTTTGCGTCAATTTCTCAACAGTATAAAATGCATACTATGAGTTTCGTCGAGATGTCTGTGTGTGTATGTCGTACTATTATATTTAGTGTGATCTGTAGATCCCAAATTTCTATCGTTTTCATATTGAAATTATATGTGTATTTGTCGTCAAATATCTTGAGCCATTTCGTCAAGAAGGGGGGCGATTTGCACGTAAACCAACGAAGCAAAATACACACTCTGCGTACCCGGAAGCCTGGTTCAAGATATTTGGCAATATTTAAACGTGTAAGACTTTATCTCCCATCACTAAAAAAAATGTATTTAAGCACAACTCTAATGTAAACACCGCTTTAATTTTCTGTACTGTATTTTTACTAACGTCACATGAACGACATAAAATGAAATAACGCATTAAATAATTTTGTGGATAAGAAATTAGAGCAAATATTTTGTATGAACTGAATAATTTTGTTATCAAATTCGTTATCAGGTGAGAATAATTATCACGTGCTTTGCAAATTCACAATGGAAACGACTCTTTCAATATTCAATTGACGAATCGTGATATTGACTGTGAATAGAAGTGTTAGCAAATCTAACGTTGTATTTTTATTTAAATAGCATCATGTCAATCACACACTTGCACTCGCACTCCTGGGTTGAAGCCTTTCAGATGATATTAATTTATTTCAAGTGATTTTCTGTTTGGTTTACCTAACCTAACTATTTTCTATTAACATGCGCATAAATTCTGTTTTTCACATATCACATTTATACATATTTATTTAATAATATTACAAGTAGAGACCTTGATCTGCTGAGTGTTTTAGAACGTGACAGGGTGAAAGACTGGTGTTCGCAATGGCAAAATAGCCCCAAAGGTTACCATTATAAAAAAGTGCAGAGTTCCATCCCCTCGCGTCCTTGGTTCCACCGAAAGAGGTTATCTAGGCATCACATTGTTTATATTTCTAGACTGCGCTTTGGTCATATGCGATTGGATAGCCATCTGTTCCGTCTCGGATTGGTGGAGTCCCCGTTCTGCGAATGTGGATGGGATGAGGAAACTCCGGATCACGTTCTGTTTGGTTGTCCAATCAGGGATGCGCTAGACATTTATTTTAGGTTTGAGAATGTCCAATACCCTGTTTCCACAGTTTACCTTCTTGGGCTGAACTCTCCTCAAGTTCATGGTTTAATATTTAAATCTATTATAAAAAATATGACTTAATTGACTTAATCTTTGTTAACTAATGTTTCTGATTAATAACGGCTGCAACATCCTTTTATGGGTGAAAAGCCTTAAGAGAAAAAAAAAAAAAAAAACAAGTAGAGACCTGAATTATTCGCGTTATATTTTTTGAAAAGCGGAGCTATTTTTTTTCTCAAGTAAAATTGTGTGATTTTTAAGAAACCTATATTATTTTCTACACAGAAATGTAAATTGAAAGAAATCAGCACATGCTTTAGATATTCAAGTTCTTTGAGGAGAGAATAAGCTATAATAGAAATTTTAAAGAAAATATTTAGTGTCAAAGGGGGGGTATTATCTTAAAATAAGATGTTTTGAAGCAGTTACGTGAAATTAACATACCTCTAGTGTGTAAAGTATGTTAATTTCCTATGTTTCCTATGTAAAGCGTGTCGGACGGGATTTGACAAAGGAGCGGTACTAACCTCAATCTCGTCCTCTTGATGAAACTGCTTCTCTTACAAATAACAATTAAGTAGGTAACAAAATATTACAATTTGAAACACGATGATGATGGTATTTCAGCGACGAAACGAGACTATGAACGAAGCGACGAATGAAAACTATATAATATAGCTGTTGTAGCCCTGGCAAAATGTAAATTGGTACCTAATATTGGCTCTGGACGATACTGCCCGACTCGCTTAAGTGGACTCTATATTTTGAAGGAAATGGTCGGGTAGGGATAGGACAAGAGAAAATTTTCACCAGGAACTGAGATCGACTTACCCAGGTTCTCGGCGATGCACTGGATGTTGCCTTCAGCTTTTCTCGACCAGAGCTTCGTAAATTATGGTCTTCTCTTCTTCGTTTCCTCAATGCTGAGGGTCGCGATCTATGGGGCCGCCAATGGACAGAACTAGTCGCCTCCAGTCCTCTCAGCCCTCCGCAGCTCGCACCGCCGAATAAAGGTCGTTCCCAGTCATCTCCTTAATTTGGTCACACCATCGCGCAGGAGATCTGTCTCTACTTCTTTTGCCTGGTACACTTCCTGTGATAATACTTTTTTCCAGGTAACCTGGCTCTCTCCTGGCGATGTGACCAAAGAATCTCAATACCCGGCGGCTGCATACTGTAGACAATCTTTCTTTTATCTTGAGCTCTTTAAGGACCGAGTCATTTGTTCTTCTTGCAGTCCACGGAATCCTCAACATGCGACGCCAACACCAGATTTCAAATGCGTCAATCCTGTCACGATCACGGGACTTCATGGTCCAGGATTCGGCTGCATATAGGTATATTGGGAAGATAAGGGTTCTGATGATTTTAATTTTGGTGGAGTTGGAAATATCTCGATCTTTCCAGATCTTGTTCAGACGTGTAAAAGCATTTTCAGCCATGGCTATTCGTCTTTTTATTTCCTTCTCACACCCACTCTTGGCACTGATTTGAGAACCTAGGTATACAAAGTCCTTAACAGTTTCCAGACCTTGCAGTCTTCCTGAAAGCTGTAGGAGATTGAATGGTACACAACACTTATTGGGAAATGTAAATGTTTTTATCGAAAATATGATAGGCGAAATAACGTGTCTGACACTAGTGGAAAGTTGCAACTAACTAAAAAAAAATAATGTTCTTTTTTTTTTAAATATTCCGAATTATTTGAAAAATTGTAATGAAGATTCCGAATTGTGGGTAGGTACTTTCTTCTCTGGACGGCGCGCGGCGGTGGGCGACGTCTCGTCTCAGCGTGGTGATAATAAGCCTAGGATGGAATATGGGTAGGCTGGATCAGTAGCGGAATCGCTTATAGAAGCCAAAAATCATGGCTTGCCTATGAATATTAAGAAATTCAATACCTAATATTTTTGCCTCTTTTATTGAACCATACTACAAGATTAAAAATTGAACCGTATGTAGACGATGCTTGACAGGGCCACAAATATAAATATTATTTTGGCATGTGTTTTTAAAATATTTTCATGGCCACTCAAATTAACAACGATACTAAAAAAACATAAAAATTCGACATTTCCCAATTTCTTTCAGGGTTTTCCTAGTACGTAGGTTCTAGGCACGCCCCTGAGCTTGATAATAATGCCCGAACAATAACGAATTGAATCTATATTATAAATTTGAATGTTTGTATCTATGTATGTATCATGTATGTGTTGAATGCGCTCCTAAACCGTTCATCCGATTGCGATGAAACTTTGGTGAGTTGTCGAGAGTATGCCCGGGATGGTTTCTGGATCAAAAAATTTTAACTTCTTCTTCTTCTTCATCGAGTTTTAGGTCATTTTACCTATGAAGGTGGACTATCCTGGGAACCGTTCATCCGATTGCAATTAAACTTTGGTGAATTGTCGATCGTATGCCCGGGATGATTTCTGAATTTAAAATATTTTCTTCTTCTTCTTCTTCATCGGGTATCAGGTCATTTTACCTATGAAGGTGGACTATCCTGAGAACCGTTCATCCGATTGCAATGAAACTTTGATGAATTGTCGAGTGTAAGACCGGGATGGTTTCTGGATTAAAAAAAATCTTCTTCTTCTTCTTCATCGGGTATCAGGTCATTTTACCGATGAAGGTGGACTATCCTGAGAACCGTTCATCCGATTGCAATGAAACTTTGGTGAATTGTCGAGCGTATGACCGGGATGGTTTCTGGATTAAAAAAAATCTTCTTCTTCTTCTTCATCGGGTATCAGGTCATTTTACCGATGAAGGTGGACTATCCTGAGAACCGTTCATCCGATTGCAATGAAACTTTGGTGAATTGTCGATCGTATGCCCGGGATGATTTCTGAATTTAAAATATTTTCTTCTTCTTCTTCTTCATCGGGTATCAGGTCATTTTACCTATGAAGGTGGACTATCCTGAGAACCGTTCATCCGATTGCAATGAAACTTTGGTGAATTGTCGAGCGTATGACCGGGATGGTTTCTGGATTAAAAAAAATCTTCTTCTTCTTCTTCATCGGGTATCAGGTCATTTTACCGATGAAGGTGGACTATCCTGAGAACCGTTCATCCGATTGCAATGAAACTTTGGTGAATTGTCGATCGTATGCCCGGGATGATTTCTGAATTTAAAATATTTTCTTCTTCTTCTTCTTCATCGGGTATCAGGTCATTTTACCTATGAAGGTGGACTATCCTGAGAACCGTTCATCCGATTGCAATGAAACTTTGATGAATTGTCGAGTGTAAGACCGGGATGGTTTCTGGATTAAAAAAAATCTTCTTCTTCTTCTTCATCGGGTATCAGGTCATTTTACCGATGAAGGTGGACTATCCTGGGAACCGTTCATCCGATTGCAATTAAACTTTGGTGAATTGTCGATCGTATGCCCGGGATGATTTCTGAATTTAAAATATTTTCTTCTTCTTCTTCTTCATCGGGTATCAGGTCATTTTACCGATGAAGGTGGACTATCCTGAAAACCATTCATCCGATTGCAATGAAACTTTGGTGAATTGTCGAGCGTATGACCGGGATGGTTTCTGGATTTAAAAAAATTTTCTTCTTCTTCTTCATCGGGTATCAGGTCATTTTACCTATGAAGGTGGACTATCCTGAGAACCGTTCATCTGATTGCAATGAAACTTTGGTGAATTGTCGAGCGTATGACCGGGATGGTTTCTGGATTAAAACAATTTCTTCTTCTTCTTCTTAATCGGGTATCAGGTCATTTTACCTATGAAGGTGGACTATCCTGAGAACCGTTCATCCGATTACAATGAAACTTTGGTGAATTGTCGAGCATATAACCGGGATGGTTTCTGGATTAAATTTTTTTTCTTCTTCTTCTTCTTCTTCATCGGGTATAAGGTCATTTTACCTATGAAGGTAAAATGACCTTATACTCTGGGAGAAGAAGCTCCAACTGTCCTTCCATTTCTTCGCAGGTCTTCCAGGACAGTTTCTGGATTTAAACTTTTTTCTTCTTCTTCTTCTTTATCGTGTATTTGGTCATTTCACCTATGAAGGTGGAGTTTCCTGGGAGAATAAGATGCAACTGTCCTACCATCCCTTCACATGTCTTCCAGAACGGTTTCTGGATTCAAACTTTTTTCTTCTTCTTCTTCTTCTTTATCGTGTATTTGTTCATTTTACCTATGAAGTTGGAGAATCCTGGAAAAAGAAGGTCCAACTGTCCTTTCATATCTTCGTAGGTCTTCCCAGTATTGTGTCGGGAATTAAACTTTTTCTTCACCTACTTAAGGGACGAGAGAAGGGAAGGGAGGTACCGGCAGGCCTGACGGGATGGCAGTAACTGAAGGGACGGGAGTAACTGAAAGGACGGGAGTAACTGAAAGGACGGGAGTAACTGAAGGGACGGGAGTTACTGAAGGGACGGGAGTAACTGAAGGGACGGGAGTAACTGAAGGGACGGGAGTAACTGAAGGGACGGGAGTAACTGAAGGGACGGGAGTAACTGAAGGGACGGGAGTAACTGAAGGGACGGGAGTAACTGAAGGGACGGGAGTAACTGAAGGGACGGGAGTAACTGAAGGGACGGGAGTAACTGAAGGGACGGGAGTAACTGAAGGGACGGGAGTAACTGAAGGGACGGGAGTAACACAAGGGACGGGAGAAACTGAAGGGACGGGAGTAACATAAGGGAGGGGAATAACTGAAGGGACAGGAGTAACAGAAGGGACGGGAGTAACTGAAGGGACGGGAGTAACACAAGGGACGGGAATAACTGAAGGGACGGGAGTAACTGAAGGGACGGGAGTAACTGAAGGGACGGGAGTAACTGAAGGGACGGGAGTAACTGAAGGGACGGGAGTAACTGAAGGGACGGGAGGTACTGAAGGGACGGGAGGTACTGAAGGGACGGGAGGTACTGAAGGGACGGGAGGTACTGAAGGGACGGGAGGTACTGAAGGGACGGGAGGTACTGAAGGGACGGGAGGTACTGAAGGGACGGGAGGTACTGAAGGGACGGGAGGTACTGAAGGGATGGGAGGTATTGAAGAGTCTGAAGCGACGGGTGGTTATGGAGGACGATTTTTCATTATACAGGCAATACGAAGTTTGCCGGGGGTTCACTAGTACTCTATATAAATATCGCCAAATATCTTCAACCAGGATTCCGGGTGCGCAGAGGGCAAATTTATGTCTTTTTGCTTCGTTGGTATTCGTGCAAATCGCCCCCCTTCTCGGCGAAATGGCTCAAGTTATTTGACGGGTCTTCCGTTTTACGGTTTTGACCGCTAGGGGAAAGGAAACAAATGTGGAAGGATTTTGTCGGGAATTCAAAGGTGTTTTAATTTTACCATCATTGATGTCAAACATCTACTTCTAAAATATAATTAAAATTAGACCAAGTTTCTTGATACTAATAAAAATTCTCTCTACGCCATTGTACCTACTGTAATAATATCTTGGGCCTGAGCCAAGTTGAAAACACTTTACAATATATAACCAAACGCTATTTTTTGTATGTGATTTGACGTATGTTGTTTGTTATTGTAGAAAAAATTCTACAACAAACGTCAAATCCCATACAAAAAAAATAGCGTTTGGCCATATCGTCAAGCGTTTTCAATTTGGCTCAGGCCCCTTATGTAATTTGTCTATGGTTTCTGATATAATTCCGATAAATAAATACATTGAATATTAGTAGGTATTTGGGGATATATTTGTATTCATTTTATTAAATTCATGACTTTATTTGTACAAGATAACGTATACAATACAACTACAATTGCTGGTTAACCATATACAATGTTCTAAATAAGCAGTATTAATTGAATTTATGCGATAAGACAATAATAGATAAAGTCTTCACATTTTGTTGATCGTATCATTGTTATAAACGCACATTGTTGATAACTGAATAAACTAAATTATATTTACGCACCATTTTATGAATTTTCTCCACTTGATCTATGAACCTAAAACTCAATAAAAAAAATTATGTTTAGTAGTCTTGTAAATTAAGATATTGTTGATATTTTCGGATTTAACTGAGTGGCACATTTTTAAATAAAATTAGTTATGTATATTCTTTTTATACATTTAGATACTCCAAAGATCCTAAATTTATTTTTTAACAGATTTTTATTATGTTGCCGAGTACCAATCTGAACACGGTTTATCCAGGAATAGTCTTAGCACTTCAATTTTTGCACTCATCTTCTATCTCTAATCTTGTGCACTCTTTTTCAAAAGTATCGAGCCATTGCTTTGCATTTGGGTTTTTTAGAGAAAATTTTTCAATCTCTCTTGATTTTCTTTTTTCTGTGTGGACTCTATTCTATTTCCTTCCACATCCGTCCAGATATAGATCATTAAATATTACATATATTAGCATCTCGATCGAAATAATTTTTCTCCATTTCTTCTGTGCATGTAATCCAGATCACTCTTTCTTGCCCTCTTCTAGTGAAACTTTTTTAATTCTCTTAAAATTGTCTGTCTTAATTAATACAGAATGTTTTCTAGCAAATTTATCTTCTTCTAAAAAAATATATTTTATATTGTCTTTTGTGGATATTGATGTTATTATAATTTCACTTTTTTTTCATATTGCGATTCTACATATTAAAAATAAAATTGTAGCTGTCTTTCCATTAATGAGCCTTTCTTACATCTGAATGTAATGGCATATATGCCGCCAATCCACCCTTTGTCTGCAAATGATTATAAAAAGTTGTGTCTCCAATCCGACCACTCAGCCTCCGCTGTCAATGTCGTTAAAATCCAATGTTTGCGCATATGCAATAATAAAAATATTCGATCCTAAATTTAGTTGTAAAAGATATATAGAACACACATTTAATAGAAAACACAATACAAAATCTTACAATGCAGATATGGTTATATATGTAAGAAAAGGATCAACTATTGTCAACAAATTGTCAATTCATAACAACATACATCACAAAACAACTAACATAGGACTCACATACTGGAACACGGGTTACACAATCATATTATATTACAGCTTACTATGATTTAGTAATTAATATTATGTAACTACTCAACCACCTCGAAACAGGCTTGGCCTAGTGAGGTGGTACAAACCAGCCTAATTTATTTGTCAAATTGCTTAAAAATGTTACATATAGCAGATATGAAGAAAAATTTTACAAAACTGCTACACTTTACTACAGAATAATGTCATAAAATAATAAATTTATGTATTAAAATGGTAATGATAACTATCCCAATTCAAACTTGATTAATGCGTCTGTTGCATTATATTATGATCTATGAAATAATTAACGCGTTTATTTGCCAATTCTTATGATCAAGTGTAAATCTGCGAACGCTATAAAACATAACAAAATAAAGAAGCATGCTAGAAAAAGATGATAACAAAATATAAAAACAATTGCATAAACATAAAATGATAATTGATAGTAATAGAAGTAGGCAGAATAGAGGAAATTGGCAACTGGTGTTACAGAAAAATATTCTTATTGGTCGTAGATTCTCTTGAGAAATGTTTTTAATATTTGTAATGAAACTGGTAGTTTCTGCACGTACTTCATATAAGTTGACTTGGGACAATTAATTAGATTATAACGTGAATAAACTAATATTAAAAATCGAGAAAAATATAAAATAATTATATAATCGAGAACTAGTATGAACTTCTGATTATATATTGTACTTAATAACTTCTAAATCCATGTTGGGGTAGTTTAATATTGATAAGCATTTTTATAATTAAATAAATAATCGATGTTACCTTGCGTTTGAAAACTCATGTAAATTTATTGTGATAATTGTGTACTTATGTGTAATTTGTATGAATAGGTGAATTATATTGCTTGTCAATGTCATTCTACGTATTTACTATTATCGCAACATTTCATAATAACTAATCTCTTCAATCTACTCTTATAAACAATTTATTTACGTAATATATATACACTTTTATTTTTTTTAACAAGTACAAATTATTTCAACTATCTTCACACAATTTCGATATCTCACTGATAGTCATGTGATAAATCCTTTCCTTAGATGAAAAGAAAAGTATGACACAGTATATTTTTTTTTTAATTAATAATCCGTATTATTTATCACAATAACATTGTTTAAACCCTCGAGTCAGTTATTTGATATGTTCGGTTCCATGTTTTAAAAGTTAATGAATTGTAAATAAAATATTTTAAAAATGTGTTTACTCAGAAAATATTAAAAAAAATATTCATTATTCAGAAACTAAATTTCGTCAAATATATGTACATATTATATAGCTTCCTGTTTCGGGACGAATATTTTTTAACAAATGTATTTTTTTTTATTTTTGTATTTTGATTGAGCGCATTTGCTGTTGTGACCTTTAAATTTATTTTTAATCTCGTGTTTCCTTTTCGTGATTTCATTACATTTGCGTAAACGAGTGGGTTGTGGCCAATGCTATATTCCTCACTACTATGTCACTCCGCATGGTATTAAAATGTTTATTTATTTGGCAACGACATATAATTACTTTATACATAATACAGCGTTAAGTACCTATAGCATCATAATAATTTCAAGATTACAGTGATAATATATCCTAAATTTAATGCTATAGGTAACTATTAAAGTGTTTTCTTATTTTTACCATTGTAAAATTATGTATTATTTTTATAATATTGTCTCATTGGACGTACAACTAGGTGAACCTGTTTTAGGAAGCCCGGTAAGTAAATACGATAAGTATCAATAACTGAACCATATTATTTGATGCTTGAAGATTTACATAAAAATTCTAATTAACTTAATAAAGGGGAAAACTATGCCGATGGATATAAGTCAATTATTTATTGTTTTTTTAGAAAGTCTTATTTTCATATTTTTCCAAGCGTCTGTTAGTATATGTTACGCTATGCGAATGTTGTGTTCGTTTTATTACATACATACCATCACGCCATGTCCCTCGCGGGGTAGGCAGAGATAACCGAACGCCAATTATTTCTGTCTTGACACATTCATCGCCTCGTCGACATTCATACATAGTCTTATAGATGTTCGTCTGTTATTCATGCTTCTGACATTTCCGTCTTTCAAAATACCGTTCGCATGGACGTGTCATCCCTTCCTTGGGCGGTCCCGACCTCTCATTCCATTCCTGTCCGCAATGTATATTTTCTTCGTCAGGCGTTCCTCTCTTTATAATAAAAGACCTTTGAGCATTGCGAGTAGAGTATGAATAGCTATGTTGTATGGAAATTTTTCAGCATAATTTTCATTTTGTTTAATTATTTTTGATTTAAATATTTTATTATGAAAACTTAATAATTCTTCAATACCATTTTATGAAAGTGATGTGCCTTTTTAGCAATTTGAAAATAAAATTATTTTTTATTTTATTGATTTTAAAGAACCAACAGTTTACAATATGAATTTACAATAGGTATAATTATATTAACAGGATATAAACCTTTTAAAAGTTCTTTTAAATAGTTTAAACTAAGTACATAAATTATTTAACAATTGCAAAAATATTTTTTTAACACAGGTATATTAAAATATATAAAAGATAAAAATGAAAAGAGTTGGGAAGAGTAGATATATTAACCATTTAGCCATCCGCATCCGCAACAAAAAAAACGAGCTAATACTGACCGACCAGTCAGTATTGTGTTCACTAGTCAGTATAATATACAGTAGAGTTTAATGCTATGTAGGTAATAATATTGTTGCAAGAAGTATGCATCGAAGTTTTACACCACAAACTATTGTACGAAACACAGACAAAATCTTAAATAATTAAATCTTAAGTTTCTTGAGCTTGGGGTCACTTTGAAATATTTGACAGTCAATTTGTGAAGTACTGATCAAATATCCTTCAAAATCTAATGGGGTCTAAGCGAGTATTAGATATACAAATTTGCATAATTTGAAAAAATCATATAAGTTGGTACTTTAGGTCTATAATTGATAAAGTACAATAAACACGCCGTACATAGCACACACACACACAAATACATTGTGATGAAACTTTCAGAATACAATCTCAGCATGATACTAGTTGATAAACCTTAATAAAATAAATAACCTTAACTCCCACTTTAGGAAGTGAGAAATAAAAAGGACGAAATATTTTTCGACACTGACTATCAAATTATAGAATTCTTCCAAATTAAAACAAGTCTTTTTTTTAATTATTTGTGTTTCTATTATTCGATTTTTATTGTATAAAATGTATTTTTTTTCATTTTCGCGCGCTATTTCAAAATGCAGTGTAATAAATGGAATATTATTAATGTGAGAATTAAAATAGCGGCTTCTCATTTATACGATTCAAATTGCTTAATGTGAGTGTAATGAGAGGAAGGAACGTTGTTCCATTTATTTATATTTTAATTGTCATAACAGGTTATCTGTTAACAATTTTACTCCACGATTAACGCATATATCACAATTTTGTATATATATTTTTCAAACTGCCGGACAATGTGTACTTATATTTACATAAATTTCTTCGGCAGAATTCATAATTGTATTTATATGATTCTAAGATTCTAATTATTACTTTGATGTTATAAAAATAGATACAGGCTATTAAGTTACGCGAATCAAAGAAATTATAAATTGTCTCAAGAACATATGATGGTTTTATATTGTCACTGATGACGATATGTTATTTATTTTGTATTTGTATATATATGTTACATAATGTTAAACACTGGTTAGTTTGAAGAAATTGCCATTCGGCAATAAACTCGCCACTTGCGCAGGGTGCGAGGAAGTTTTCATTATTATTATTATTAATGTTGTAGAACTCCATTTTAAGATTTTTTTTAGTCAAACTAATTGATGTTAGTTCTAAATATATTTTTTCAACCAGTTGATATCCGAAACAATCTTCCTGATAAACAATACACGAAGAAAAACAATGAATCTGTTTGATTTATAAAAGTCGACCTTCGTGGCTCAGTTGGTTAGGTATCTGACTGCGGCTCCAAAGGTTTTATATTGTCACTGATGACGATATGTTATTTATTTTTTATTTGTATATATATGTTACATAATGTTAAACACTGGTTAGTTTGAAGAAATTGCCATTCGGCAATAAACTCGCCACTTGCGCAGGGTGCGAGGAAGTTTTCATTATTATTATTATTAATGTTGTAGAACTCCATTTTAAGATTTTTTTTAGTCAAACTAATTGATGTTAGTTCTAAATATATTTTTTCAACCAGTTGATATCCGAAACGATCTTCCTGATAAACAATACACGAAGAAAAACAATGAATCTGTTTGATTTATAAAAGTCGACCTTCGTGGCTCAGTTGCTTAGGTATCTGACTGCGGCTCCAAAGGTCCCGGGTTCGATTCCCGATGGAGACACAGTTTTGAATTGTGTTTTCAGTCTGGATCTATGAGACGATTTATATCGAAAGTCTCCAGAATGTGGCAACTTGTTATTGGGTGCGTGTTAAATTAATATTTGACATATTACCTGTTAGTTGCCTGAGAAGCAATATTAAGTAAATAATAACCTCGTAATATATTATGGTATTTTGTACATCCACAGCATATGTACCTATATGGATTGTATGTGTAATGCTGCCGTTAATGAATGTACCTACATACCTGTACACAATAGTTGAATGCAAATGTGCTAAATACAGAAATTATGCGATACATGTGATGTGTACTAATGATAAATTGTATGTTATTGACCGATTTTCTTGCATTATCTATAGATTACAGTCGCATATGCTTTAAATCGTTTTCTATTGTAATGTACCTTTTGGCTTAATTTATAAATATTTGTATTAAGGGGACATATAAATCTAAACACCCCAATTTTAAACAAATCAAATTCCTCAAGTATTAACAATTTTAAGGTTTTTTCGTTAACACATTTGCTATGTAACATTTTGTTATAATTTTGTATTTAGTTTGAATTATGCCTCTGAGGATGCTGGCTGAGTCCAGTGAAAGCGCTTAGGCTTTAATAAATAAAAACTCATTGTGGATTAAAACTTTGTGATTTAATTATTAAAATAAAACCTTATATTTCCTCAAGTATGTTAAACAGTGTGTTTCTAAAAATAATGCCATAAGTATTTTCAAAATTTCTCTAGTGAATTTTCCTCACACAATTTTAGCAAAAAAGATTTTATTTCAACATAAATTCCCCTAATAAAAATATATATCCTTTTAACACATCATTTTTTTAAATTACTCCATAAAAATCTTTTGTGTGCATAAAATGAAAGTGAATGACCGATAAAGTTTTTTCGTTTAGAGTCGGGTTTGTTCTTAAAACGCAAAAAAAATCAACAAATTTTGGGTTTCCGATAAATTAAATCACGTATAAACCCTTTTTACGCACGCGATAGTTACTCTTACTAACACGTAGTTTCATAGTGCATTAGGCGGTTTTTATATATCATGTCTTCGGTCACTAGATTTAGCCTTATATGCCCTCTTAAATAATGAATAACTTGTAAACTAAGAGGTTCTTTCAAAATTATTTCATAATAGGATATTTAAATTTCTAAAAAATACTGTCTAAACAAATGGTTCCCCAACGGGATAAAGGATTTTCTCACTGCGCGGCGATTTTAATTTGGTTAGATGAACAAGCCATACCAAACCAATATTTTTGTTTTGGTTTGTTGATACTAATACAAGGCTGAAATTTTCTCGTTGCGCGGTAATTTTCATTTTGACTTTTTCATACAAATACAACAAAACTGAAATTTTCTCGCTGCGCGGAAATTATCCGGTGAAAGTCGCGAAAAGGGGGGGATGGTAAGTTTTTTTTTCTGAAAAAAGAGTGGCGGGTATTTTTCTTTTCGTAAAGGGAGCGGTAAACCAGAAAAGGTTGGAAACCTCTGGTCCAAATTGAACAAGCGAGTCAGACATCAAATTCGTACATTATTAAAAGTGTAATTAGTCAGAACGAATCGTTACTTTGAATGAAATTTTCGAATTATTTTAAGGAGTAACTACTTGAGCCTTTCGTCAGTCTTTCTCTCTTTCGTCAGTCTCTCTCTTTCGTTTATATTATATCACCAATCGCGTCATTTTTCCCGTTAAATAATTGAGAATTCTTTAGTATTGGAACCGGTTTCTTATTATACCACATGAGAATACTTGCAATAAAACAACACAACCATTTACAAAAATCACATTAAGAATGCTTGTTAGTATTTAAGTTCATACTTTACATATTTCTTAAGTAGTGTCAAGGTGTTATGATATTATGCTGCTATAATTAATAATGCTCAAGTTGTTGTGTTAACAGCGTGGAAAACCGTTTGAAATTTTATTATTAAAATAGAGTATTTTTTTTAATTATATAACATATAAATATTGCCGAGACACCTCGGCAATATTTATGTTTTGTGCTCTAATTATTATATCATAATTAACGAACTATATAAGAAGAGTACACAATAGGAATATTTATTTATGGCTTAATAGTTAGGTATCATGATTTTAATAGATAAATTTTTTTTTATTAATTTTGGAGATAAAATATTTACCGATAAGCAATATGTCGACATAAAAAAGATGTAGTAGGTATATAAAATTCTTAGAGTTGATTTTCTTATGTAATGTATATCTAGTACGCGAAGGGCGTGTAAAATGATTAAATATGAAAAATATTAGATCTCAGAATCAATTAAAAAAATTCAATTATACATTAATCTGTTTAAATCAGTTTAAATGCATTGTTTTATGGTGATGTAATTTTTTTTAATATATAAATGAATGTGGTATCTTATTGTTTTCGTGTTCCAAGTACTGAAATTTTCGATGGATTTAAAAAAATAATACTTAAGTAATCCAACTGTCGATTCGTTCATGAGAATTCAATTCTCTTAATGAATCGAAGCCAAGATGCGTGTACGAAGGAAAATTTTGTATGGTGTAGTGGACTTTTTGCATGCTAATAACACCAACTAGAGGCCTCGCAGCATATATGTTCCCATACATGGATTTACTCAGAATTCGGAGTAGAACATTTTATGTGAGTTTTGTGTGTGTGTGGGTGTGTGTGTGTGTGTGTGTGTGTGTGTCCCCTTATAACTTTTGATCCGCTCAATTTACAGAGCCCAAATTTTCAGTAGGTATATATAAAAAGTTATATGCCTACTAAACTTTTATACTCAGAATTGTAAAGTTTTGTTTCAGTCAGGGGTTACCAACTTTTGAAATTTTAGTTTATTTTTCCATATATCTCAGAAACCTTAAAAGCAAGAACGCTGAAAATTGGTATAAAGATAGACAAAAAAAAATCTCAAGTTAGTTTTTTTTTTTAATTCCAGGGTTTCTCAAACATTTTTTATTAAGAAAAATATTTTTTTATGATAAATTTATGAGTTTAACTGCCTATGTTTCCATTTTTTTTTTTAATTTCGAAAAAAGCCGAAATACCCCAACTAGATAATAATTTTATATAAAAAATATAAACATTGTATTAGCACATCTCAAATATTTTTTAACAATTCTTATAAAAGTTGAATTTAGTGACGAAATCACTGCATACAATTTGTATGGTAGTCGCCTATACACAATATGTAAGAAGACTTAATAGTTTGATTCTTAAATCTCCAAACATACATACATACCATCATACTGTTTTCATATTCTGTGTAGGAAAAACAGACTGACCTCCATACTACCCTATCCTGACAAACATACCTACATGTTTTATATAGAAAATAACATATCTTCAAATATTTATTAATTTGTGTTGTTTATAGTTTGGTACGTATTCTTTGATTATGCATACTATCGCCATCGACAGTTGGATCTCATGTGTCACATGCAACTGGTCTATTATAGGAAACAACCTTGGTATTGTACATGTTATTGTGTCTCAAAATTATCTTTTGTCCATTTCGATCCACCTGAGTGATCTCAGTAGGCGTGTTGTAAACTTGTTTCTTTGCTAAGTCAAATTAAGAAATGATTCTATTTGAGTTCGTTTGGAGCACATAATATTATATTGTGTTGTTTAGCCGCGAGTTTTCTTTGTTTTTATTTTTATTTAAACTTGGCACAGACGAAGCGTATGGATCTATACTTTCACAACTTTTTGTCATCGTATCGAGTCTATTTGAGTTTAAAAAACAATTTATTTTGTTATTGTCACATGTTTGGATTATATAATTTCGTACATACAATTCGATTTAATTTTCATTGTGATATTGTACCAAATCCCATGTATATATGAAGTACATTAGTTTATTGGTCTACAGGGAATTCTGGATAAAACTTCACAATGGCAATAAAAAGATCAATGGAGTCCATACCTTATTCATGTGCTTGCCATATAACTGATCAGATCACTGAACATCCCCATTTAGGGATATATATAAACGAGTATTCAAAGTACATAACTATCTTTGTGTTAATTTTGTTTTTATAATCTCCGCCTCACTGGAAACTAACCCCATAACAAAACGAACATATTTCTACTATATTAAACTGTCATCATCATACAAACACGAGATTAGCATGTATGTACACAAAATGGTTTACACTATAAAGGTCTCAAAATGTATTATAGTTTACCACCAAACATAAAAGAAACCACAAGTCTTGTCACCTTTCGTAGGCTAGGTGCTGAATACATAGTTAAAAAATATTAATGTTCTCCATAGTTTTACATCATGTTTATATAATTTAATGTCATACTCATACCATAATTATTTATTTCAAATAGTTTTATTTTTACATATTTTTTTTGTTATACTTGATGTAGGTACTAATTTTACATACGATTTTACATCTAAATAAATGTTACTTCTACTACTAGGTACTATCGGTGAGTTTCAAAATCATTCTTATTGGACTTCATAATTCAGTTATTGTATCCTAAACTATTGCTTAGGGATTCGATACCCGATAGGGATACAGTTTTTAACCATACTATAAGTTAATATTATTATCATACCTATATCTCCAATATGTAGCATTTGTAATTGGGTGCTCAATCAATATTAGTTACTCGATAATGTGAATTATTTATATAACACTAAAATAATCAATCTCATAATTAATCAGTACGACATTTATACTTTAACTTAATTTAATCCAAATCGTATTAATATCCTTTATGTCGTAATAAATTTAATTACATTGATAATAATGATGATGAAATATAATTTTAAACTGAGATATGATGTGTTTAATACTATCGATAATAGTAGAAAATTTTAATACAACCTGGGCCTGTATTATTATGTACGTTTGAAACGCATCAAATTGTCTGGATTTCAAACACCACATCGGAGTGTTTTGAATGTAATATACAGCAGAAGTTCTTAAAATAAAATGTTCCTATTTACATACTAACTACGAGTATTATATCATGCTTGTGAATATGCGCTGTGCACTATGTAGTCATCTTTAAGCTATTACTGGACTATTGATTTTATTAAGTCCATAGTTTCATTATTTACAATAGTAATTTTCTTCGAGGTTATACAATCCAACGATTTTATAAATTTCTGAGTAAAAAAAAATATATTTTATTCTCTTCTACGACTTATGCAATATCTTTCAACGGGTAGTCGAAGTGCAGTACGCTAAGAGTTTCTTGATATTTTTGTTCATAATATAATTATTTGTGCACTTCAAATTTTAGATTTAATGAAGCGAAATACAAACATTTATATCGCTATTAAAATTTTCTCGCACAAATGTGCATATAATATAGGGATATTTGGTGATTTTTTATTTTTTGAAGCAAAAACACATCCAGTTTTCCAACTATCGATTAGTTCAAGAGAATTTATTTCTCTTAATATGTCTACATAATTCTAAGCCAAGATGCGCGAGATTTGGTATGGCCAAGTATACATTTTTCATGTTTTTTTTTCAACTTTGAAGTAAAAAAACATCAACTTAGAGGCTTCGCAGCATACATGTTAAATTTATAGATTAACTCAGAATTCAGAGTAGAACATTTAGTGTGCCCAAAAATTTTTTTTCTATATTTTGCCCATAATTTCAAAGTAGGAAAGTTTTAAGTCTGCAAAACTTTTATACTCAGAACTTTGTTTTTGATCAAAGTTTTTGTTCCAGTCAGGGGATATTAACATTTGAAATTTTATTTATATATCCACATATCTTAAAAACTATATTAAAAGTTATAAAGCTTAATATTTGTATGAATGTAGACAACACAACATCTCAAACTCGTTTTTATGAACTAAAAATCAGGTTTTCTTAAACTTATTTACTAAGAAAAACATTGTTTGTGACCAATTTATGTGTTTCTTCCTATATTGACATTATGACAACTATACTTATATTGACAACTCCAAAACACGCCGAAACACATAGGTAATATAATTTTCTATAAATTATAGCAATCCATCTCGTAAAAAATGAATGTAGTGACAGCATCGTTACATACAATTTAAATGACAAAATACACAATATCTACGGAGACCTCTAATTTGTTTTTTCAAAAATTTGATAATTTAATTTACTATAAAAAAAATATGAATATTGTAGTAGTACATTTCAAATTTCAGTTTATTTAAAAACAATTTTATTTAAAATTTAATTTTGTGACAACATCGCTTCATACAATTTGTATGGCCTATACACAATATCTAAGGAGACTTAATAGTTTGATACTTAACATACATACCATCATGCTGTTTTCATATTATGGGTAGGAAAAAGGAACTGACCTCCATTCTATCATATCTTGACATACATACCTACATGTGTTGTATAGAAAACATAATGTCTTAAAATATTCAATAATTGGATTCATGGGTTTATATTTTAGTACTTATTCTTCAATTATACATTACATACTATCGCTATCGACAGTTGGATCTCATGTGTTTCATGTAACTAGTTATTTGAAAGTAAACTTTGTTTTACTTACTAATTTGTAATGAACTTCACTCTTATATGGTGCCAATTTTATTTTAATCTGAGGGTATTGCAACTACACAACTCATTTTAGCGCTATGGCAATTATCATACCTACTCTGTATCAGATAATTACGCAATCCTCTTCAAATCAAAAATATTGTTTTTCATTTGACAAATAGTAAAAATACATCCCTTGGTGGAAAATGTCACATGATGTTATATAACTCTTGCATAACGTGCACATCCATAATGCAGTATTTACCGACCTGTCGTCTGGGCCATTTGCCAATATGTGGTACAAGGCGTCGGCCTCTAACTATTCAGTTTCTTTAATGGCTCGGATCTACGACAGAGTTCACATTTCACTCAGGACATTGATAATTAACATTTGGATCTCTATACACATAGGTGCATTTTTAGTAGTCAAATATAGGTATTCTTAGTTTATCACTGATTTGTCATAGATCAGCATCAACAGTAAATCTGCAGGGCTACTCCTGAAGTTGATTACAGTAAAATTAAGATTAGCTTCAGACCTTAAGCAATCTTTGGGGTTAAATTAATTAAATAATACTAAATTTACACAACAATTCATGACAATTTCATACTAATCGAAGATATCAACAAATTTTCATGATTAAATGTAGAGAAAGATTAATATTAGATTATGGTCGAGTACTGATTTATACATTTCTAAGATTAAGGCAAGCTAAGAACCTATTAATAATGTTTCATAAGTATCTCCACATGAACGACCTATGCAATATGAATATAGGAGGACAAATCATAAGTTTTGCAGATGACACTGTGTTGTTATTTAGCGATAAAAACTGGGAATCTACTTACAAAAAAGCAGAAAGTGGGATGCATCTTATTAAAAACTGGCTAAACTGTAACACACTTACATTAAACAATGACAAAACAGTATACATAACTTTTACCAAAACGGACCAGGGACAACCAAATGAAAATAGACCACTGAAAATTCATGACTGCAAAGACCAACAAAGTAACTGTATATGTACTGAAATAAAAAAAACTAGACAAACTAAATACTTGGGAATAACAATTGACCAATGTTTAAAATGGAAACCCCATATCTCAATTTTAAGCATGATATTAAAAAAAAATAATTTCATTTTTCGCTCCATCAGAAATGTTTTACCGAAATCTGTCATTAAATTAATGTACTATTCACTTTACCAATCAATAGTAGAATATGGTATTATAGGGTGGGGTGGCACTTACAGAACAAATATAGATTCAATAGTTAAAGCCCAAAAATCCGTTTTGAAAAGAATATTTAATGTACCTATTCGCACACCCTCAGCCGAACTATTCAAAAAACTTGACATCCTAGACATACCACAGTTATATGCTAAAAACATTTGCACTTATATCTATTCACACCTTAACGACTTCCAATCGACCCAAACTACAAGTCAGACTATACAGACTAGACAAGCAAATATACAGATACCGAGAACCAAATCGACTTATGGACAAAGAAATTTTCATTTCCTTGGAGTAAAAATTTTCAATTTGCTTCCAATTGAATTGAAGAAAAATACAAATATAAACAGCTTTAAATGTGGATTAAAGAAGTGGATAAAAAAAACAGACAAGACAGTGATAAATAAACAACTCTACGTTAACATACAATGACACACACGCACACCTAAACAATATACCTATATAATTATAAGCTGCTTCAGAACAGGTTTTTAACCTAGTGAAGCAGTTTACATTCCGCATCTAGTTCTTAAGGATCTTTTTTTTTTTTTAAAAAAATATTGTATTGTTAAACTTTGATGTGTACTTGTATATTATTTCTTATGTTACAAATAAAAAAAAAAAAAAAAAGTATATATGTATGTTAAAATTTGTCTATTTATTTATGAAATGAACATCGGAATTCACTTATAAAAGTACTAGCTGACCCGGCGAACTTCTCTCCGCTTCACAGTCAATGAATATCGTGTTAAATTTTAGTTAAAATTTCTTTAGTTCTTTAATTATTAACGGTGTTACTGACCTGACTTCATTTAATTTATTTAGATTATATTCTGTATAATTTTTACGTGAATTTTTCCGATATTTTTTTTTTGTTAATTTTTATTTGATTTTATATTAATATTCCCAACAACAATTTGCTACATTCTGGTGACTTACTATATTAATCGTCTCACAGATCCAGACTGAAAACACCGTTGAGAACTGTGTCTCTACCGGGAAACCCTTGGATCAGCAGTAAGATTCCTAACCAACTGAGCCACGAAGACCGACAATTTTTCCGATATTATACGATAGTTATGTATTTTGCTACTCGGATCCTTACAACAAATTATTTTTTTTTATTTTTTTTATAAAAATGAATTTGTCCTTGTTAAACAAGTACATATATACATATTCCTACGTTCCCTAAAATAAGCAAATAAATGCTTGTGCTATAAGTGAACGAAATCGGTCGAGGCAGGATTCGAACTCGCGATCACTGGATTACTAGCCCAGCGCGCTAACCGCTCTGCCATCGATCCATCTAAGAGATCATTAAAATTGGTCCAATATTACACTAATCACTTATATTTAATTACATTTTAAACCATTTCGCCTTAGATCATACATTATAATTCTATGCATTTCGCATAGTTCAATCTTTATGATTTTTTATGCACACTTGCTTCCGATGAGATTATATAAAAAACAAATGGGTTGTGCCCAACACTAAACTTTTATATTCAATTAAATTTTGTACTTGCTTGGTTTTGATGACGATTAATAAATAGGAGTGAGTTGTGTCAAAAACATTTTCCAACACTAATTTTCAATTACATTTTAAACAGACCAGTAGGTAGTTAATATTATAACTCTTTACTGTAGTATTTTGACGAATTTGGCTTTAGTCCAATTACATATTTAACAGTCAGTGTACATTCATAAACTATGACAATTGTTTAAGAATCATACACATACAGATGCGTACGTAATAATTGTATATTTATGTGCGTATTTGTGTGTGAATAAACAACACAATAATATGACGAAAGTCACGTAGATATGTATATGTACTTAACTAGAGTTATTTTATGCTTAAATAACATTTTATCAAAATATGTATATAGGATGACCAAACTATTTGTGTATGTTTTTTCTACATCATATCGTGTTCTATTAATAACTTGTAATAAAAACTGTGAGTATTGTTAATAGTATATACATACATACCATTACGCCATGTCCCTAACGGGGTAGGCAGAGAGAACCGAACGCTTCTTATTTCTATCTTGACACATTCACCGCCTCGTCGACATCCATACACCATCTTATACATGTTCGTTTGTTGTTCACGCTTCTAACATTTCCGTCTTTCAAAATACCGTTCACATGGACGTGACATCCCTTCCTTGGGCGGCCCCGACCTCTCATTCCATTCCTGTCCGCAATGTATATTTTCTTCGTTAGGCGTTCCTCATTCATTCTCCCCATGTGGCCAAACCATCTCAAAACTTTCATTCTATTAATGATATATTTCTTTATCTTACAAGTACCTATAATATACTTTTTATATAATTTTATTATTCCACTGCCTACATTTATTACCAAATTTTTGACCAGCAAGGTTCTTTGTGATATTACACGAAACTAATTGTGTGAAAAAGTACAGGAATATAATTCCTTGACTTGAATTGCCCAGATCACATAGTAACAAAGATTTGCATGGTCGATTATGTATGTGTGGCTTGCTACGATAATGTATGTGTGGCTTGCTACGATAGTGTATGTGTGGCTTGCTACGATAATGTATGTGATCTCTCATTCATTATTTTTTTACATGGTCATATTGCTTACATAATGTTTTTCCATATCAATAAGGTATGTTTAGAAAATGTTGACTTTTATGCAGGCTAATGTAATACATAACCTTGAAAGGGGTTATTAACCTAAAATTGAAGTCGGAAGAGATTATCACAATTGATTTATCGAGTGTATTATACGCAACAATATTGATTAAAAAGTCTTTCGAGTGAGTCTGGGTGAAGAAGATTTAAATCATTTTACACCTGTCCACAAAAGATAGACAAGGCGAAATCTGATGAAGTTTTTGTTTATTGTAGAATAGAATACTAAAAGGAACTATCTGTCACACAACTGTTCAAATTAACACCTCGGCACAAGACTTCCTAGTGAGGTGTTCATCGTACCTTAGCAATTACAATACTTATCAATAAATAACACACATACACACACACACACACACACATATACATATGTACCTACACACGCACTTAACTTCTAGCACTAGTATGTAATTGTATTTGTAACTTCCTCGTTGTATTGTTAATAATAAATAAAAAAAACATAAATAAATAAATTTCTAATAGAATTTTTACTATTTCCAAATATCATGTTATTATTTGTAAATAGATAACGTTTTCAGATAATTATGATAGGATTGTATTCATAGCTATATTATTATTATTTATCTATAAGCAAGCAGCCAAGGCTGATGTGCCGTGCCTATTTCAACTGTCGAATTTTATTATTCAGTCCAAAAAAAAGTCCAGTCTATTCTTGAAAATATTAACATTTTCAGCATCCAAAACATGTTGGAGCAGTTTATTCCAAGTATTTACCACTCTATTAGAAATAAAATGCTTTCGAGCATTTGTCGAGAACCTACTTTTCACAAGTTTTAAGCTTTGGCCACGCAAATTAGTGTTATGACTGTATTGAAAGAGATTTTTCATGTTTATAGTCATAATGGCCTGATAATATTTTGAATGTTCCAATAAGATCTCCACGTTCTCTTTGGTTTTCCAGTTTTGACAATTTTAAGAAGTCAAGTTTTTCCTCGTATGTTAAGTTGCGAAGTGTCCTGGGAATTTTCGTAAAACGTCTTTGGACCTTTAAATTAATTGAAATTGAATTTTCCTTTAAACGTCTTTTTATAGATTGTTATTTACAACCTTCAATTTAGAATCTCACTTCAGTATTCGAATTCATTCATTAGAATCGTCGGAAAACGTGTATCGAAGGGGACTATATAAAAAAATCTAGTTCTGATGATTTAAATATAAGGCTAAGCTGAGAAGTTTTCAATAAACATGATTGGCCTAAATTCATTCCAAATTTTTTTTTTCTAAAATTCTATATTATGTATGTCTGAGGTTGAACTAAAAGCTCTGTGAATTTTATTTTTTACATGTTTTATTACGTTTTTCGTTTAATTTTAATCCCTACACTTTTTTTATAAAAAAAACTAAACGGTTAAATATCGCTATTTTTCTTTTGATATTATCTGTGATCACTATTTTTTTTCACTATGAGAATATATTATATGGCGGATTGAGTTCATGATTCATATTCATTAAATATCTTTAGTATCCACAAGTATCCAAGAACGTAATCTGCTGAATTACATATAATTTAGATTCACAACATGTTTCGCCCAAATATAGAATCGTTCTACTGTTTGTTTGTTTGTTTGTTACTCATTGTACCTATCTTTCGAAAGCGTTATACCAAATATACATATTATCTATTTTATAACGTTAAAAATTATTATTCTATAATTCTAAATAAAAATATAATTGGGGGGCAAGTCTGATCCAACCGGCGAAATCAAAACCTTCACGATTACCCATATCATGGATATAATTATTATATGATGACATCATATAATAATTATTTATTTTATTTATTTAATATTGCTTCTCGGGCAATTAACAGGTACTATGTCAAATATTAATTTAACACGCACCCAATAACAAGTTGCCACATTCTGGAGACTTATTTATTTATTTATTTTTATGATAGTAATCGTCTCACAGATCCAGACTGAAAACACAATTAAAAACTGTGTCTCCACCGGGAATCGAACCCGGGACCTTTGGCTCAGCAGTCAAATATCTAACCAACTGAGCCACGAAGGCCGACATGATACGGGTAATCGTGAGGGTTTTGATTTCGCCGGTCGGACCAGACTTGCCCCCCTGGAATGAAATGATTTTCCAAAAACCATTTCTACGCAGGAAGTATTTACATAATAAAAAGTAAGTAGGTATGTTAATTTCATAAAAAAAAAATCAAAATAATATGTTTAGCTGATTTGTAACCAGAGGGATTACCAATCAAGCGTGTTTAGTAACCAGAGGGGTTACTAATAAAGATAGTTTGCTATATCCCAAGCCTAGCGACAAACAAATATACTTGCCGTCGCTAGGCGCGCGCTCGAAAGAAATTTCAAAAAGTGGTCTGCCACATATCTAATTTAGTATAGAGCATCTCGAGTTTAGCGCGATTTCATAAAATTAAAATTATTTTAATTTAACTATGGGTATAGTTACCGGTAAAAATCTTGAGATTTTTCGTCGTAGAGTGTAGCGGTTTGCTCATATAAAACACAAATTTGCTCTCTGCACACCCCATGTGACGTGCTCAACAAGTTTTCCGCCTACTACTTGCGTCTACTAATTTTCTTCATTGAAATATTTAGCTGTGAGGCACCGGCTTAGAATAGTGCTTCCATTCTTTTAAATCATTGTTTTCGAGTGTCACGTAAGAGCCGGGTAATCGAAAATACAACAGGCAACAATAACATCTTACATAGTTCAGCAATGAGGTTCACCACCCATTCTGAATGTAGTGCCTTTTTTGGTGAAACGAGACTGATGTGTGGGTATACATCTCCCTGTTCTCCCTTTTATAAGGCAATGCACACCCGCACACCTTTCGCTGGTTACCCCACATTGTGGGATATGCCGTGATGGTATGAATGAATGAATGAAATATTTTAGCCTAACATCTGTTCAATTAAATATTTTTACTTGGTGATGTTCACTCGCGACTGATGCCTAGGAAATCACGCTCGCTTTTTATTCTCCAATCGAAATTGTAAATCTTTACACCGGAAATAAAACATCAGTGGAGTTTACCTATTATACTAAGTACTACATTTACTGTATGGTGTTTACCTTTTTTAGAATCCTCGAACATAGACGGAACAAATAGTTAAGGTTAGAGAATGTTTTCTGTGTGTTATTATTTTAAGACTCGCCAAATGGAGAGGTAACATTTGATTGCAGTTAGGAAACGTTTACCGTAGGTATTATGGTGTTTACCTGTTAGACTCACAAAACGCAGATTGTTTACTGTATGGTATTTACCCATTAAACTCGCCAAATTTAGCCACCGCGTGTTATAATTATTTGTGATATAAACTAGTTCCATGTAACACATGAGATTCAACTGTCGATGGCGATAGTATGTATAGCCCATATGTTTGTTGGGGTAATGATTGTGAGTGCAGAAAATTGAGATTGTGTACCTATTAAGTGTGGAACGGGAACAATCACCTGGTTCATAATTGCATATAATTGTCAATAAAAATTTTAAACTGCTAGTCCTCTACTTATTGTTGTCATTATAAATATGGTGTGATAAAATGTAAATAAATAAATATTAATAATAATAATTAAAGAATACGTATCAAACTATAAATACTTTTACACAAATTTATAAACATTTTAAGAAATATTGTTTTCTATATAAATCATGTATGTCAGAATAGAATAGTATGGAGGTCGTCAGTCTTTTTTTCCTACCCGAATATGCAAACAGGATGATGGTATGTATGAATATTTGGAGATGAAGTATCAAAATATTGAATCCTCGTAGATATTGTGTAGTGTATACTGCCATACAAATTGTATGAAACAATATCGTCACTAAATTCAATTTTATAAAAATTGTTAAAAAAAAGAGATGTACTATTACAATGTTCAAATTTTTTATTAAAAAAATAAATTTTCTAGTTTGAGTGTTTCGTCTTTTTTCGATGTTTTCAAAAACTTTGGAAAATTTAGGCATTTAAACACACATTTTTCATAAAACTTTTTTGAATAATTAAATTTGAGATTTTGTATTTGTCTATATTTATACCTAACTTTCAGACTTCTAACTTTTTATGGTTTTTGAGATTTAAAGAAAAATAAAGTAAAAACTCAAAAGTTGATAACCCCTGACTGAAATTTTGGGAGCGGATCAAAAGTTATAAAGGGGGTTCACACACAGGCATACAAAAAACACAAAATGTTCAACTACAAATTCTGAATTCATCCATTGAAAATCATCATTTTTTTTCTGTTAAATTCTTTGTTGTAAATTATGTATATATTTTTATATTGTAAAAGGCTTCTAGCCGTATAGACAAATAAATACATATATTATATAGAACATGTTACGAAGCTTCTAAGTTGGTGTTTTTGGCATGCAAAAAGTCCACTACACCATACAAAATGTTCCTTCATACACGCGTCTTGGCTTAATACTGTCGAGAATTTAATTCTCTTGAACGAATCGACAGTTGGATAATTATGAAGTTAAATAAAACGCGAATGTGCGTTTAAAGAATTTTCATATAACACTATACATATATCTCCGACATTCCAAAGCCGTCGTCTATCAACTTTTTTTTATTGAATAACTGTATTGTAATTTTATCGCAGTATATATTAAAGTACTGTTTTCCGATCTCAACTGGTGGCGGGAACATTTATATATGTTTCGCGTTATTTAAAACGTTGAACCGAGGAAATATTGTATGGCGAACAACGAAAACATTTAATGTATAATGTATGAATTTTTTAAGGCTCTTGTTAACGCATATGACCTTGGGCATATGAGATGTTCACAAATATGTATGCACACATATAATATTACCTTCTAATGTATGAAACACGAACAAATATTGTATACTAGCTGAATACCCGCAACTTTGGAGATTTTACAGTATAGAAAATATCTCATAAATTCATTTTACATTACATTAAAATATACTTTCTTTTGAATATAATAATAAAAAGACATGTCAGCTCACGCGGCTTTGTGTTTTATATTTTTCAAATGTAACATTATGTGTTTTTGTCCTACTGTAAAATTTACGATATTGACTTACGCGGTTTTAGACCTAATGCGACGACAGGCAGCCTAAACTCAGACTACCATGAAAATAGTTGCGCACAAAATTGTGCAAATCATAACGAAAATCTTACGAGATCTGCTTTATTTATATGCAGATCATTAAATCCTTGTTGGTTTAGTGAATCCCTAGAAAACTAATTATATGTAAAATTATATAAGTATATTTATTTCTCCATATTTATAAAATTTCAATATTGAGATTTTTACTGAAGTGTAATGAGGAAAGTTACTAGCTTCTTTGTCACACAAGTTTGCCCAGCACTGATGTAGAGAGTGCATAGTGTGAATTTCGTCATGATGTTTTTGTGTGTATGACATACTTTGAAATGTTGTCTCTTCTGTACCTACATCCCAAACTATGAGTTCGACCAACTTCATTTTAATATCATACATGTAAAAAGCATCAACATAGAGCTGATTAGTTTAACATAATAATAGTTCATTTATCTATCATCTCATATGTTAATTGTTTTTTTTAATGCCCTCTCACGTTCTGGAAAATTGAGTGTTTTATTTTTTTTTTAATTTATATTTAATTGTTTCCCACACATAGGCTTCACCGTAGTGTGATACCTTCATTTTTAATTTTTGTCATATTACGAGTATATTAAGGTCATGTAACTATTATTGTAAGGACTATTTTGTAATTTTCTTTGAATTTTTTTTTAATTTTTTTGGTTTTTTCTTTAATTTTGTAACATGTGCCAAAATAAAAAAAATACATACAATAAAAAAAATCTATTTGTCAACTTTTCAAGATGACGAATAAATTATCCACTAATTACGTAGTGGAGAGTTCAGTGTTGGCCACAAGTTGTGGCCAACACTGAACTCTCCACTACGTAATTAGTGGATGCCACAACCCACGCGTTTTGAAATGGCACAAACCAGTTTGTAGTTTGTACGGAAGGGCAATATAACCTGGTGCCGGCCATTTGTATAAATGAAATAATTTGCAGTGGGTAATAATGCATGACATAAATAGTAAAACCTGTACCTGACCTTCTGGTCAAAAATTCTTCTGGGTTAAATACATTAAGTATGTGTATATCGTCAACAATACGTCAGCGCTGTTCTAAGGTCGACTCATCTGAAGTATATACCTACGTTTAATATATAAAAAAAACAAAAATGCATACTAAATTACCTTCTTGGTATGAACACGAAAAATATTTTATATCACCTAATGTGTGACATTTTTTCGTGAAGAAAAGGTAAAATTTAGAGTTTTTTTTATAAATAGCAAAAATAGTAAGTAATCAAAACATTATATAATAATAAATAAAAAAACTCAGCCGTTAGATCTTCATATTCTCTTTCGATTGCAGTAAAAATCTACTTCGTAGGCCTTGTAGTTTTTTAGTAACTGACAATAAAAAAATATAAAAAGGTTTTACTAAAACAAACTTCACAGAAAAGTATTAATTAAGCATATTCAAATTTAAAAAGAAAACTCGTCTAATAGAATTAAGATGTAAATACAAGCTGTTCTTTATTTCAAAGACGTATCTTTTGAGGGTACTGGGAAATTATTTTCAAAATATACTATAAACTATATAGTCTCTTAATATCACTTTGCCGCGAGACACCGTCTTGAATGGTGCATCCACTATTTTCTATTATCATTGGGTGACTCGTTAGAGCCGGGTAATCGAAAATTCAATAGGTAAAATATCATTTCTTGTTGATGTTTGAATGTTGCCTTTTTATGTGAGACAAGACTGGTGTGTGGGATACTAGCATATGTCGTTTATCGTGTCTTTTTGTAAGGTAATGCACATCTGTCGCTGGTTACCCAACATTATATGGATGGTAGCAGATCGGTTAGCGCGCTGGGTTAGTAAGCCAGTAGTCGCGAGTTCACCTATAATACAAGCAATTATGTTTAGTTTATGAAATGCATGAGATTTATTATGTACTTGTTTCAAGGATATATTCATTCTTATAAAAAAATGTCGTGATGTTATGTAATATCGCCTTTTTAAACATTTATTTAAGAGTGATCAATGTACTTTTTATAGGTTGATCAACAGAATTGGTTAAGTATGTTATTGTCTGTTACATCATTTGCGAAATATATACAACTAAACACTCTGAACACAGTGATAAAATAAGACAAGCTTTTTGAAACAACAGTTACTATATTTTTGTAGTTGGAAGAAATTGCCATACGGCAATAAACTCGCCACTTGCGCAAGGTGCAAGGAAGTGTTTATTGTTATTATTATTATTATATTTAAGAGTAAAAAATGTACTCGTTATGTTACAGTACAGCCAGTATAAGAGTGCGTCTGACTCCCCGCTATACCTCTACTTACTTCCTTGCCTCTCACCACCAACAAAACAGTTATCACAGATTGTCAACCAGTTATTTTTTGTTATCGTAAAAATTTAAAATTTCGTTGAATAGACAAATAAAATAAACATACCTGATTACCTGACCGCTAATACCTAAAGCCTCAGCAACTCGTATGCACACATTATCGATAGAAATTAGCGGTCCACCATTGTCTTTTTCCATTGTAAAATAATCCCGAAGACGAATCACAAATTCGCGACACTGGGGATTCAACACTTGACGTTTAGGCATATTTGAGTAATTTTAAACTGACAAAAAATAAACTTTCACTGTTAGATGTTTCAATTACGAGGACTCGTTTAAAACTAAAGAATATTAGCCGGGGGTGATAACTAATACCGTTAATTTTGGAAATCCCTGACAATAATAGGCAAACAAAAATTAGTTATAAGTCATAAAATGCATTATTTCCAGTTTTGTGTCAAGATTCATTTGGTAATCCCCCAGTTAGCAACTAGTACGTACATTGGTACATACATAGCAATAGTGAAAATAACAATTTGTTTGAACAATGGTGACTAATACCTACTGATCAATACAGTATAACAATAGAGCTATTGAAACTATTTTTCGTTAGTAAGTACCTACTTATTTGTAATTTATTATCCTCTTTTACCTACCTGATGTAGGTACTAATAAAAGGAGGACATATGGTAGGTAAGGGAGGACAATTTATCGAAAAGGAGGACATGTACTCCTTTAGGATACCATCTGGCAACCCTATGCACATGTGTTGTGTTTAATTCTAGGCAAAACGCGATTTTACAATGTGTTTTGCAGACTTTTTAATTTCTGTGGCGATAATCTCACTAATCTGAAGTGTGACGACTTATCATTGGGTGCGTATCAAATCGATTAGTACCTGTTCGTTTCGCGAGAAGGTTAATAATAACAAATATTTTTATTTGTTTATAAGTAACGACTAGCGTCTACACCTAGCTTTTCCCGATTTCTGATTGGTTGGTAGGCGGTAACTTTGAACCGGATGTACCATGTGTAAATGTTAACAGACGAAAAAAATAAAACCAAAAATATTTTGTTTTCAGGGATTTATATATATTTTTTTTTATCGTGAATAAAATAAAATGTAGGTATGCATTAGTAAATAATTATTTTGTATATTTCAATGTATATTTACTATAAGATTCTTAGTAAAACAAGAACTTTACTTTTTAATAATTTAAATTATATTTAAAGAAAGTATTAAGCTATACCTATTATATGTTCATGGTGTCACAATTTAATCGATTGATTTCTTCCAGAATTATGTTAATAAGTTTTAAATCTTGGAAATCTGTATAATATTTATATGTACCTACATTTAAAGAACTTGATTATTTTAAATTTTATCGAACCGTCGAGATGTTTACAATAATTAATTTCTATCATCCGTATTAAAAAAATTACGAAGTGGTCTACAATCATAGACTTTGCAACATATACTTATATAATATATGGATGAACTCAGAAAAAATTCTATATATACATATTACACCGCCGTGGCACAGTTGGTAAGCCGTTCGATTTCTGAGCGGGCGTCCTGTTTTCGATTTCCAGCAGAGGAGAAATTTATTTCATTAAAATTTTGCTTCTCTGGGCTGGAAACACTGGTTAGGTGGAAGAAATTGCCATACGGCAATAAACTCGCAACTTGCGCAGGGTGTAAGGAAGTGTACATTATTATTATACATCAACTAAAAGAACCTTCGCAACAAATAATGTTCTGTACATGGATTTATTCAGAATTCGGAGTAGAACATTTAGTGTGTCCGTCCCCCCTTTATAACTTTTGATCCGCTGAATGCACAGAACCCAAAATTCCGGAATGTATAGATAGTTATAGGCCTACAAAACATTTATACTCAGAATTTTCGTTTCTGTCAGGGGTTATCAACTATTTAATTTTTACTTTATTTTTCCATATATCTCAAAAAACATAAAAGCTAGAAGGCTGAAAATTGGTATAAATATAGACAAATACAAAATCTCAAATATGTTTTTTTTAAAGTTCCAGGGTTTTTAAAACATTTTTTATGATAAATTTAAGTATGTGTTTAACTGCCTATATATATTTCCAAAGTTTTTAAAAATACCGAAACACCTCAATTAGATCATTTAATTTTCTATTAAAAATATGAACATTGTAGAAGAACATCTCAAACTTTTATTTACAATTTTTATAAAAATGAAATTTAGTGACGACATTGTTTCATACAATTTGTACGGCAGTACATTATACAATTTCTACGGGTACGCAATAGTTTGATACTTAATCTCTAACATACATCATGTGTATAGGGTCATTACTGCAAATGACATGATTCTGAGTAATTTGAGATTGAATATTGAAACAAAAGCTAAAGTTCCAAATCTCTTTTTGAATATCTATAAAACAACCATATTGAAACAATTGTGTAAGAGACCACTGCTTCCAAGTAGAAGAAAGTCCGTTTAGCACTAAAAAGTTATTTTTTTGTCCTACTGCATCCATAGTTCATTTTTGAATAAATTTTAAGATTTGACGCTTTAGTCTTAAAGATGCGATTTATGTTAATGTTCCTATGTCCTTTATTTTCTATTGTTAAATAATTACCATGTTATCCGGGGCGGAGACAAATCCAACAAATAAGAGATTACAATTGTTCCAGCTGTTCTTGAATTATAAATAGTGTAACTCATCTGACTTTCTTTTATTTATATAGATTTCCTTCCCATTTATTAAAACTTTTTATTGGTTGATACTTTCTTCCTATATTATGAATTATTTGTAAAATATATTATATTGAAACTGTTGGTTTTCATTTTATTTAATAAGTTTAAGTTCCAATTTTAATTATTGTAACGACTTCTCACCTTTATACATTAGAAAAAGTTTCCTATTACAAAGCCTATATTTATATACAGTTAGAATAGAAGTTTCTATAATTCAATTATATGTAAATGAGATGTGTAAAAATGTTAAAAACTAATAATTATACAGAGAAGGAAGAAGTTGCCCAAGGAAAAATCGAACATTATATGAACAATATTCTAGAAGAAGGAAATGTTAGATGAACATGTATGAATGTAGGCGAGGTGAAGAATGTATGCCAGGATAGAAGTGTGATGCTCGGCTCTCCGCCTACTACAAAAGTAATATAGCATGAAGATATGAATCTGTTTTTATTGTTTAAAGAAAAAATGCATTCAATTTTGAATATTAGATAATGATAAATCACTTGAAAAAATGGCAGTGAAAATAAATAAGAGTACTGAGTTGGACGTTTTGTGGATTATTGCTCCCAATGTGAAAAAAACTGAAGACAATACTTAAGATCCATTTGACCACCCACACATGAGTACCGATAAACAATGTTATTTAAATTGATTGTAAAAGTTCCACATCACAAGCAATATTTATACATTTTTTAAGAAAGATGTTGTATGCAGTTAGTGACTCATTGAAGGTCAAAATAAAACATGTTTTGAATTGTGTTTTCAGTCTGGATCTGTGAGACGATTAATATCGTAAGTCTCCAGAATGTGGCAACTTGTTATGTGGTGCGTGTTAAATTAATATTTGTCATAGTACCTGTTAGTTGCCTGAGAAGCAATATTAAATAAATAAATATATTTACTGATTATTCATAACAAAATATATACATAATATTATCAATCATTCTAAACAATACATAATAGGCCCTATTCAGATTCGACTAAAAATTTTATACAGAATTTTAGTATATGAGAAATATCAAAAAGTTGATTGCATTTATACGGGACTCATTACGTCACACCGCGCGGATAAAATCTTTTTATCCACGGTTGGCCGATATTTTAGATGTCTTCGTACTCTGAATTGAATCAGAATTGCACATAATATGTCCTATTCTGATTCGTATAAATTTATCCGTCTGAATTTTAGTATATGAGAAATGCCAAAAAGTTGACTGCATTTATATGGGACTCATTACGTCACACTGCACAAATGAAATCCTTTTACACAAGTCGCCCGTTGGTAATAGACCACTTCTTACTCTGAAACGAAACAGAATAGGGCATATTGTAAGAAGTAATAATAATAGGAGAGAATGTATGTAAACAAAAAATTTGTAGAAATAAAAAAAAATGTTGAAATGGTTAATTTATTGAATAAGCTGTTATTTTACATTTACTTATATGAAATGAATGTGGTGGTGTACCACTAGATCGTCTCCCTTTTTGGTCCTTATGTAGATGACATAACCATGATGCTGTTGGTTAAACCTGTGGAAATAATTACAAATAAAAAACTGTGAACACTGTGCTGGAAGAATGCATGCAAAGAAAAGCATGTTCCTAGATATAACGGGGACGTTCGACAATGCGTGGTGGCCGCTTATTCTGGCCAACCTGAAGCTGCGGGGTTGCCCTCGTTGAGTGAAGGGAGCACCTAGCTGGGCAAGCCTCTAGGCGACTTAGGGTTGTCGATGAAGTTCGCTACCTAGGTGTCGTCCGAATGTCAAGTCCTCGGCTGAAAAAGTAGCGGCCTTGATTATGACATTTCGCAGGATCAGCAGGAGTAACTGGGGACTCCATTCGGGTAGGGTGAGGGCTATACACAAGGCTAAGTATATTGCCCAGATCGCATACGCATCTGAAGTTTGGTCCCATCGGCTGAGCGTTGGCTCGGTTGCTCTTGCGATCCTGAGGGGCCAGCATCCTCCCTTGCTTGCTGTTACAGGTACGTATCGCACGGCGGCCAGTGACAGTCTTCCGGTCATCACTGGTGTTCTGCCTGCTGATATTGAGGTGCGGGAGTTTGTCGCACATAGGAGTATCAGGCTCAATAGACGGGCTGAACATGTAGGAGTGATTGTTTGTATTGTGCCAGGAATTGGTGGTCTGAGTGGGGCCATCAGTAGTCAGAGAAAGGACGATGAAAGTTTGGCAAGAGCGCTGGGATAGAGGAGGAACTGCTAGGGTTACCTATTAGTTTTTCCCTGACCTAAGAAAGAGGATGCGTATGAGATCGCTGGCACTGTGCCACTATGCGTTGCAGCTCGTGTTAGGAGACTATGATAGGAGGTATGTGTGCTTGACCGCCCGGCCAGTTTGGTTTGGCGAAGTGCTGGCGAACCATCACAATGTAGCTCCAGAGACCGGGTTACCCCCGGTCAAAGATCTCGTATAGCGATGTCCTAATCTGGCATGGAATGATGCTTGATGTGCGTGTCTCACGCTGGGAGTGGCTGGGATGACCGGGTTTACCCCTGGTCGAGGATTTCGTACAGCAGTGGGCCTAACCTGGCCTGGAGTGATGCTGTAGCGGGGTGGTCGACGACTCGTTGACAATTCGTGCCGTCCTTTCTCCCTCGTGGAGGTGTCTGGTTGCATGCCCCCGTCTGGGTGGGTCCTCCTTCCTTGCGTTGATGTTAGCTATCGCATCTAGTAATGCGGGTGCGATGGTCTAGAAGCACCTAGAAATTAAGATTAGTTTTAATTAGTAAGGTGTATTAGGTAGGCGTCACCCCCTGGATAGGGGCACTGAGAATCCATAATTTAGCAGGCGGGGTTTGTTGGGAAGAGCACATCCGGCGAACTCAGAGCCCGCGTGCATAAAAAAATATTTGCAACTAAGTGCGGGTAAAGAGGTGCTAACGCGCCTGAGATACCCGTGTAAGCGGTGGATGACTTTCAGTGTCCTTCGTCTTGACAAGAGCTGCATCTAATGTTTACTTCTCCTGAACCTCCTCGGGGATGGTTAGTGTTGAGGAGGTAGATGGACCGGTGGCTCTCCCCATTACGTCTTCCACTTCAGCCGCTAGTGCGACTGGACTAGGACAGTGCTCGATGACGAAATTGTACTCTTGCAAAAACATGGCCCGGTTGTCCGTCACCATAGTTAATCGTCATCCTCCAATGAATGGTCGGTACTTCCATACAACGGTACTTCACCCACACCACTGCGAGGTCCTCTTTTTTGTTCGAATGGCATTTCCTGTCTGCCTCACCGAACTTGCAGCTTGAATATGAGATAATCTCCCGTGACCCGTCCTCGTTCTGGTGAAATAGCAAGTTGCTGCTCCATCTTTACTCACATCAGTTTGCAAGATGAACTCCCTGTTGAAATTGGGCCTGGCGTGTCCACTTGGATGATCTCTTCGGGCTAAGTAGGTCCGTTAATGGGGCCGCTATGGTCGTGATCCTTGGCACGCGTTCCGGCAGCCAATTACATAGCCCAAGAAACGCTGTGAGTTCCTTCCTTGTCCGCAGGGGCGGCATCTCTCTCAAGACTCTCTCATGCACCGGTTGTAGGGTGTTTCTACTGGCCGACACCATGTGGGCCAAATATTCAATGGTTGGAGAGCCGATCTTACATTTTTCTGGTGCGCACTGCAGCCCGAACTCAATCTTTCGAAAATTAACCTATGGTGTTATGGTGGCTCTCCCAATCGACTGAATACACGACAATGTCATCTACATACACCATGACAAACTTCTCGAAGTACCCGGCCAGTACTAGTTGGCTCATCATCCTCTGAAAGTTTCTGCAAATGAGCTGTCAAAGTTGGTATTAAATGCGAAAATTTTAGCAAATTTTATAAATTTGATTTATAATAATTTATAATTCAAATAATAAAGCAACTCGCTCACGCGAGTCGCTATTGTTATTATAAACAGCCATAAACCTAACTGAAAATTTATACCCAATGCTGAATAACAAATGGGCGGTGTAGACACTACTGAAAAGACAGTGTCTGTAGTGTAAACGGTCACTGTCCACCTACCATTTTACTTGTTACTTGCCATTTTACTAAACCAATGTTAACAAGACATTATGTATTTTTACTAAAAACATTTTAAATTATCGAATATTTTTATTATTGCATATGCGCAAACATTGGATTTTTTTTCCCTGTCGGGAGTCAAAGATATTTTTTAACAGATTTTTAATTATCTCAATAGAGACGAAGTTGGAATATTTATTGTAGGAGAACCGGGAAATCAAGGCACCTACAGGGCTTACGACCTGTCATCGGCTGGTTTACGTGATCACTTTATGCGCTTGCGCAACGTTCACCAATTATGCCTTTTAATGAGATCCCTATCAATTCAATTTTGAAAGTTCTATATATTGTAATACTGAAATTCGTTTCGCTTGAAAATAAGAATTTCAGTATTACAATATATAGAACTTTCAAAATTGAATTGATAGGGATCTCATTAAAAGGCATAATTGGTGAACGTTGCGCAAGCGCATAAAGTGATCACGTAAACCAGCCGATGACAGGTCGTAAGCCCTGTAGGTGCCTTGATTTCCCGGTTCTCCTACAATAAATATTCCAACTTCGTCTCTATTGAGATAATTAAAAATCTGTTAAAAAATATTTTAAATTAACACAACAGGTAAGATTTTGACATACAAGTATGGCTTGTTAAAAAAAATTCAAATATATCACCTTTATCTTTAAGCTCGACAAGACCCTGGTGGCTAAAGAACATCTAATTTTCAAACTTTCAGACACAGCTACCGTCGTGGTGAGTTTATAAGATGGAATTTCTTTGTACAGGTTCTCATAATATGCTGGTTTCTCAACCAATCCGGTTGTTTAACTTGTCATGAACTTTTCCCTTGGAACTCTTCTAGAAATTAAAAAAATAATCACAATATACAAACAGAAGTGTCAAACTAGTGATTTTTACAGCTATCATTCATAGTATATCAGTATTATTGCCTTCACAGACACACAAGTATTTAATTAACTGAAATTATATAAGAATAAGAATAAGTATAACCTAACAAAATTTGACAAGTGACTATTTAAAAAATACCTTCATTTTAACTTTGCCTTCTTCGGATCCTTCCTTCTTATTTTGGGTATATTGTATCTGCTGTACCAAAGACTTTTGTGTGTTTTTTGGGCGGCTAAATGAATAAAACAACATATTGTTAAATCTGACAGTTTAAAGTTATAACTTTTTGCGGCAACGTAAAACAAAACACACCACTGTTAATTATAGAACAACATTTTTACAGGGGGTTATTTAAAACACTGTACAACATAATAGTAAAGTTAAATTACCAAAAATCAATAAGAAAAAACAAATAAACTCACCATGCTGTCTTGATAATGAGATCCAGTCGGAAGCATAGAAAAGAGAACCATATGGTCGGAAGTCGGACGGAAGTCGGAGAAGCAGTCGGAAGATCGTCCGGATCGTCGTTTTGACAGTACACGCCCCTATCTCGCCCTAGCCAATCAGAGAGGAGCCAATGCAAAAAAGAAAAGCTAGGGCTAGACGCTACTTAAGTAACGCTGGATAAATATAATATTAGTACATATATATATTGTATATTATTTGGGGAAAATAATATTGCTTATGTCATTATTTAAGCGTATTCATTTAAAATTATACACACTCTCATCTATGTATTTATTCAAACACATACTCATGCGAGGTTACAACCAGACTCTGTGATGTCACTTTATTATGCTCATAACGATGAAGCGTTTTTATAGAGAAAAAATATATACCTACATATGTAGGTACCCAGCGCACATCTCAACATCTTCACGTCTATTTTTTGTGTCCTATTTAGGTAATTACGTTTACCAACGCCTTTGTTATTACGCGAAAGAATTGTAAACAAAAAAAGTTATTATTAAAAATGTATTATTAAAAAACGTTATTATTAAAAAAGTATAGTATTTCAAGGCGTTTTTATATTTATCGGCAAAAATTTTGAAAAATCACATGAGCGACGCAGAACATAGTTTTATAGCTTATTTAGTAGATGCGCAAACTGTTCCCCACTCCGCCGAAAATTGGCAAATTATTTACTGTTCATAATGGATTATTCACTGTTTATATAATGGATTAGTTAAATATAATGGATTTTTTAATCCATTGTATTTACATATATAATTATGTATCTGCTAATATAATATAATGGCTAATGTTTTATCTGCAGTCTGCCATACCTATTACTTATCTAGTTAAATTTAATTACAGATAAAATTACTATAACAATTTTATATTTATTTATTTATCCAACTGTCCATTTGTTATTATTTATTTAAGATTTGTTACACAGTTAGTAATATCAAAACAAAGAAACCGAATATATTATTGTTATATTATTAGAATATATTTCTCTTAACATATCAACATAGTTTCAAGCCATTATCCGCGAGATTTTGTAATGCCAGGACTACATTTTTCATGTTTTTTTAACTTTTAAATTTAATGGAGTACAATTCTTAATATTATTATTATTGACTTTACTAAACAACACAAGTCTAGCTCCGTTTCAACTTCAATTCGTCTTCAGTGCAGCTGCTAGGTTAAACAGCGGAGTCATAAAATTCTCTCACATATCTCACTTCTCTCACATATTCTTCAAAATGTTCACTGGCATGAAGTACAGATTATGTATGTTTGCTGACTTTCAAAGAGATCCATGGCATGGCTCCCGGGTACCTCAGTATTATGCATTCCTTTCACGGTAAACGAGCAACAATAGACACTGCGGTCAGGCAACACATCCATTATTGGCATGTTCCACTCCACGACTTCTTTTTGTGGAATAAACAACCACCTGAACTAAAGTAGATCGACAACCTAGCCCGATTTAGGAAATTCCTGAAAACTCATGTCTTCCGCAAGACCTACAAAAACAACTAGCATTCTATTCAAGGCTCCCTTGAGGTGAATTTGCCACAAAAAGGGCACTATACAAGTCATCCTACTTTTTTTATTATTATTATTAGCATTGCCTATTCAGGGGTTACTGGAGTAGGCTATGATGCAAAAGAGAAAGGCAATTGTGGTTCAAGAATCCAGGCCCACAAGCACAGGTGACCAGAGTACCAGCCAGAATAGGCGAGCCACATGGCCTTGCGACCATGTATGCGGGATTAAGAGGCCAAAAACCTCCGACTGATACTCCACTCCCTTGCGCAACCAAATCCAATAGGACGCGGATAATGCTGCTTTTACCACCCTATCCAATAGGTCTTTATCCAATTTTGCCTCTAGGGAGACCTAGGTCCTTAAAGTAGGAATATAAAGTTTTTGCGGGCAGACCTCTCGCCCCCACCTCTACAGCATATATATTTATGCTAAAGCCATTTTGAACTGTTTTATTTAACAGTTCCTTGTACTTGTTTAGCTTGTTTTGGAATATTTGTGTCCAATGGAACAGTCAGCTCCACATAAATAACTCCTTTCAATGAAAGAGAGTATATTGTCAAGTCAGGCCATTAGGATATTAAAACAGAGAGGTATAAAAAAAGATTTTTTTTACCGAAAAAAAAAAATACTAGCATCGTATGTATTGATGATTTTTAAAACATATATTGAGTGTTGAACAGTACCCAATAAACAATAAACAGTGCATTGCGTTTACTTAAAGTGCTTAAATACCTTTTCTAATATATTTTAGTAATCCCAATTTTTAATAATACCTAATTTATAAATTGTTACTTTCAGTGTTTTATATTGTACTTTGTATTTTTTTTTATTCCAATTACAAAAGCAAATCAGGCACTATTAAACAACATGAGTATCACTCAACCATGCTTCGGTTGTTAAACTATTTAATTCTCCAACACCCCATGGAAGCTATGTATTGGGCATTCTTCCACTACATGAGTTAGGGAAATATTTAATTACAATGAATTTATTTCCTCACTAGTCAAAGTCTGTTCTGAGATGGCACTAACAATTATATTTAACAGTATCTACATTATTCTTTACATAATTTGTGCGGATGTAACATATTCAAATAAACACCGAAAATTCATATAAGATTTAACATACACTGTAATAATATACAACTCATAAAAAATCTCCAAATATACATAAAAGGAAACAAAAAAGTGTAATCTTGAAGGTGTATGAAGGCATATGAAAGTGTTCATAGGGATATTCTTTTAACTTTATGATGATTTTTCATGTGAAATTATTAAATATTATTAATATTTATTTTTTTGTTGTTACAGAAAGCTGTACCATCAGTTTCAGTGCTCCTGCGCAACCTCAGTGCAGAATCTACCGACTTAAAGGCAGTTCTGCAGGAGAAGATCCCAAAGGAACAAGAAAGGGTGAAGGCATTCAGAAAGTCACATGGCGCCACGAAAGTCGGAGAGGTTAACGTAGACATGGTCAGTTTAAAATTTACATGAAGCTTGACTTAAAACTGATATAAATTATGATAAACTGGAGTCTCTCTTCATAAAATGGATGCTTTTATGAAACCATTTAAAAAGGAAATCAGGTGTATTCATTATACTAAGACATTTGATTTGTAGATGTATGGAGGTATGAGAGGCATCAAGGGGCTTATCTGTGACACATCAGTACTGGATCCAGATGAGGGCATTCGCTTCAGGGGTCTTTCCATTCCCGAGTGTCAGAAAGTTCTCCCCAAAGCTCCTGGCGGATCAGAGCCTCTTCCTGAAGGTCTCTTCTGGTTACTCATAACTGGAGATGTCCCTACTGATTCACAAGTCAAAGCTGTATCTAAGGAATGGGCCAACAGGTAATCACAACTAGCTTTGTATAATTCATAGTTTTGTTAAAAAATATCAATTTTATTGTGTTAAAAGATGATTTCATTACTTTAAAATTATGCATACAGTAATACTAGTCTACATTAGTTTTTTTTATCTTTTGGCATAGACAAAATACAACCAAAAATGTGAATATTTTACCAAGTATGTATGTAAGTAGGTACATACTATTTTTCTCAAATAATTGAAAAATCAAGCTCTTGATGAACAGTACGGCAGAGAACTGATATTTTATTGTTATTAAAATATCTTATATGTCTTGTTTTTTGATATCTCAAGTCAGATTCAATTAATTTTCAATCATTATGTCACTTATCAATACGTACAATTACAATACAATTTTCAATCATTATGTCACTTTAAGAAATGTAGAAAATTATCATTTTATGAGTATAATGACAGTCTAATAGACAAGTTACAGACTAATGCCATTTGTTTTATTTTTATTATAATTCTAAGATAAATAGACCATGATCATCAATTATGTACAAGATGGACCAAAAGTTCGTTTACATTTTAAATTATGATTTAAAAGAAACTAGTTATGTGAGATAAAAACTGTTTATTTATTATTAAAGTACATAAATAGGGATTTTATTTTTTAAAAATTACATCATCCATATGTGATCCTTGATAATTTTGACACTGCTGCAACCTGGAGCGGAAATTTTCAATAACGGCCTCACAGGTGTTTCGTGAAATGTTTTGCATTTCCTCTTGAATATTTTCATTTAATTCCTCTAGGAACACTGGGTTGCTGTTGAAAACTTTACTTTTAAGGTATCCCCAAAGATAGAAGTCCATTGGGGATAAGTCCGGGGTGCGAGGTGGCCAGTTAATGGCACCTCTTTAGTATATCACTTTTTGTCCAAAACTTTCGCGAACAGCACTTAATGAGTCGTTGGAAGTGTGTCATGTTGCCCTATCTTGCTGAAACTACGATCATTAATTAAAACCATCGAAATCCTGTTGTAAATCTTTGTGAAGAATACGAATCAAAGATGTTCTGGGCACACCTAAGGTGTTAGACCACTTCTGAGTAGAGTCCGGGATTTTCACGAATAGACGCTCTTACACGCTCGACGTTTTCGGATTCTCTTGATGTTGTAGGTCAGCCGGATCGTGGTTGATTCATTAATGAACCTGTCTCTTCGAACTTCTCTACCCATTTTCTAATCAATTGAATCGATGGAGTTTCATTTTTACGCCGTATGTTGTAATGATCCTAAAATTTTCGTTGCGCTAGAGTAAAAGAATCGTTGTTGCGGTAGTACTCGCGTACACAGAACGCACGTTGTTTATCGCTGAACGACGCCATGGTATTGAATTCCCATTGACCGCTCTTGCGTTTCATAACCCTTCCACCCTAACCGGCCGTCGCTGCTCATTGCAGCTACCGATTCAAATTTAAACGGACTTTTGGTCCACCCTGTATTATGTCAATAAAATTGTGAATTATTAGTTTTCTCTAGACAGCAACATGAAATTACTTTTCTTAGTTTGGTCAGTAAAGAATTGAAATATTCATTCTTCAGTCTGTCATTTTATTCTATACCTTGGTCAAAAATAGATGCATATGCCACATAAGTTGAGTTTCAATTAAAACCTATCTTTAATTATAATAAGATAGAACTTAATATTAGTCTAGACAAATATGAACAAATAGTTTTGTCTTGACGCTAAGGCATATATAAAAGATTAAATGCTGCATTAATTTTGCATAAGCCTGGCCCCTTTTGACTGGACCTTGAACAAATAAAAACTAAATGGTCCTACAAATGCATGGTTTCTATTATAATTGACTGTTTAAGTTGTTCATTAGAAGTACTTTTTTTATAAATAATTCAAAATTATATAGCTTATACCTCATTTTGTTTTTTTTTTTGACAGAGCTGAACTTCCTGCTCACGTTGTGACATTATTAAACAATATGCCAGCTAAAGTTCATCCCATGTCACAATTCTCGTGTGCTGTCACAGCCCTCAACAGCGAGAGCAAATTTGCCAAAGCTTACTCTGACGGTGTTCACAAGACTACATACTGGGAGGTATGAAAATTTTGTTTTTATATTTTTTGGACACATTCACTTGCTATATTCAGAGCATTGTATAAAGTTCTATAATTACAGGTGAAATCTCAGTATAATGAAGTTCACGGGACCACAAAAATGTTTCATTTCATTGAAAATTCTCTATAATAAATGCTAGTTTTTTGTTTGTATTTGTCCATTTTAAGACAGTAAATAATTTTTTAAAAAAATGAGTTTTAGAGACACCAAAGATGGGTAAAGTTGTGTACAGATGAACACAAAAACTAGCATGTGGAAACCATATGTTACCTATGCAATATCTTATAGATACGTACTGCACTGCCAAGTGTCAAAAACAGACTCAGTTAATATAAATTTAAAATATTCTAGAAAAAAAAACGTTATTCTGAGATCGGCTTCGCTACAGTGAATTTTGGTTAAGTACACTTTGTATGAAGGTTTATTGAGGACAAATTATATAAACGTTATACTGAAAATTTTGTTACTTTGTTATTTATTATTCAGATATTTGTCTATATTGAAAACTAAGGATGGGAGAATAAATGCATTGTATACAGCATTATGTATCCCTACTCAATGAAATTCCTACAGCATTTGTCAATAATTATGGAACTTCACGATAGTTCAAATGTAAAAAGGGCCATCATCTGACTCCTGAGGTTTTTGTGTTATAATATAATCATTATGTAAGTGAAATGTTTTTCTTTGTAGTACATTTATGAAGACACAATGGACTTGATCGCCAAACTACCAGTTGTGGCAGCAGCAATCTACCGCAACACGTACAGGGACGGTAAAGGAATCAGTGCTATTGACACAAACAAAGATTGGTCTGCCAATTTCACCAAAATGTTGGGTTACGATAATCCTGAATTCACAGAGTTGATGAGGCTTTACCTCACAATTCACAGGTTTGTTTTTATGAAATTTCATAACATATAAGTATCCTCACTTACAATGGAAAAACATATTTGTATCAAAAGACATATAAAAATTATAATGGTACCTACATAGGGGAAATGAGATTTTTTAGACTTGGGATCTTGTAGGAAATGTGTGGTAAAACAATTTATGATATTGAAGTTGTTAGAATCATAAAAAACAGGTATTTTAATATTGTCATGAAAAATATTACCTAATGATGATTTGACCACATAAAAAAGTGGGTAGTGGCCAACGCTATACTCCTCACTAACAAGTCGCAAGTCACTCCACAAAGTATCAAAATTTTGTATGGAATATTTTCAACATTTTTATAAAATGAGTTTTTACAATATTTTTTTATTACAAAAACTTAATATTTCTCAATACCATTTTATGAAAGTGATGTGGCTTTTTACCAATTTGAAAATAAAAATTTCAAATTTTAAGTTTCCTGAGCTTGGGGTCACTTTGAAATATTTGACAGTCAAAAAAATTGAGAAGCACTATTCGGATATCCTTCAAAATCTAATGGGGTCTAAGCGAGTATCAGATATACATATTTACAAAATTTTAAAACAATCGAACAAGTATTTTAGTCTATAATCGATAAAGTAAAATAAACACGCCGTACATAGCACACACACAGATACATTGTGATGAAACTTTCAGAATACTATCTCAGCATGATACTATTTGATAATCTGCAATAAAAAAATACCCTTAAAAATTGAGAAATGATAACTCCCCACTGTATCCCTTTGGGTCAGTGAGGAGTAATACCTGCTTCTTCTAAGTAAGAAAATATTTTTCTACCATATATTTTATTATTATTGATATATTTTATATTATTTTCACTTTTCATTTGACATTGTTCAAATGAAAACCCACTCCATGCTAAAAAATAAATCACATAATTTTTTTTTTTTTTAAAAATGAATATGTCCTTGTTAAACAAGTACATATACATCTTCCTACGTTTCCTACAATAAGCATTTAAATGCTTGTGCTATAAGTGAACGAAATCGGTTGAGGCAGGATTCGAACTCGCGACCACTGGATTACTAGCCCAGCGCGCTAACCGCTCTGCCATCGACCCATCTAACATGAATGAAATCATATATGGCAATGATTTTTTTTTTAATTATTTAAATTTTTTTCCCGAATTTTTCAGTTCAAGGGCATATTTCGAGACATTGATATCATGTTTTTGTTATTTACAGGTAGGAACGTTTCATCAAGATCTTATGAAGATGACACTTGAAGACTTATGAAATAACTTAACTATTTGGGATCTTAATTATATTTAACATTAGTTACTCAAATAAATGGAGCACCAAATAAACAAATTATACAGTTTTAGTCACAATGTTAGATATCAAAATTGAATATCGGTAAAAAAACTGTGATATTATTATCCAATCTTGGCCTCCATTTCGAAAACATATTTTATAAAAAATTACATTAGTTAAGTGTATTTGATTCCAAAGTATTTATTTTTTTGAAATTTTATACTCAAGGCTGTGATATTTTAGTTAAACTATATTAACTTCTGTTTTAGAATTGATCTCATTTTAATATTTTTTTATATACATATTGTAAAGCTAATGTTGAACCATGGATGCCAATATTATCACAATGATAATAATTTATCTTTAATTTATTACATTGTTCAACATGAGCTACAAACCATTTATCTGAATTGTATTGATATTTAAATAAAGTAATTGAATTATTAGATCAACTCTCTTTATTTCTATCATATTGCTCAGCGAAAACTTAATTTAAGATTCACTCTGCGAATGTTAGGTTAAAAACTGCATAATTTGCGTATTTGGTGCAATAAATATTTTTTTGTTTTGCGATAATTCATTTAAATTTTTAAGATTCAGATGTCATCCTTTTAAGATCATTCCGCTCTGAATATTAAGTTTCAGTGTTATAAAGCTATATTATTATTGATAATGATATATATATATATATATATATATATATATATATATATATATATATATATATATATATATATATATATATATATATATATATATATATATATATATATATATATATATATATATATATATATATATATATATATATATATATATATATAAATATATATATACATATTATTATTATCGTGATATCTCATATTTTTGTTGTTGTTAAGAATCAATGTTACCTTAACTTATTTGCATCTAAATAATTAAGTTGCTTGCGAATGCTATATCAATATGTATTATTATATTTATTTCAGTGATCATGAAGGTGGCAATGTATCAGCACATACAGTTCATTTGGTGGGTTCTGCTCTGAGTGATCCTTACCTATCTTTTGCTGCCGGCATGAATGGACTTGCTGGCCCCCTCCACGGATTGGCTAATCAGGAGGTTATTATTATTATTATTATGTTATTTGGATAATTTTAGTGCCAGTTGCATTGCTAATAATTATATGTATGAACTTGTATGGGAAGTAGCTATTTTTTACCTTTCTGGTTTCAGTGGTTTTAATAATTATATTTCTGTTTCAATTTATTGAATGGAGACACATTTTAATTAATTTTGACTAAAATAAATAACCGTGAAGACCTATAACAAAACAGAAGCAAAAGCATAACTGGAATTTAGTTACTATGCAAAAGAGTCATTTATAAATATATAAAAAGCATGTTACTTCTTTGTTTTTACATACATAGAGGAGCAAGTGCAGTATAAATCAAGAATACAAATATTTCCGGGACAAGGGTCCCAGTTTTGATTACCAGTGGAGACCCAATTTTTAAATTTTGTTTTCAGTCTGGATCGTAAATCTCCAGATTGTGACAACTTGTTATTGGGTGCGTGTTAAATTATTTTTTTACATAGTACCTGTTAGTTGCCCGAGAAGCAATATTAAAAATGAAAAAATAAAATGATTGAATGGATAAAATTTTTCCCATATTTAAACTATTATATGCATAATTTAACAGGTGTTGGTTTGGCTACAAAAGTTGCGTCAGCAAATTGGTGAAGATGCCACTGAAGATCAGCTCAAAGAATTCATCTGGAAGACACTTAAATCTGGACAAGTAGTACCTGGATATGGCCATGCCGTACTCAGAAAGACTGATCCAAGGTATGTGTATAGTGAAAATTTTGATTTATTTACAAACTCAATTAAATTAATATCATTTAATGATTTGGCGGATATTTTGTGGTAGTTAATATTAACCATATTTGAATTATAAATTAGCTATAAACCACAAAAACAAGTGGTTTATAGCTAATTTATAATTGAAATATGGTCAATTTAATTATTTTACATCATAATTTCTACTATAACATTAAATACTTTGTAAAATAATCTCTAAAACCCAATTATTTAATGAATTGGCAGTCTTCGTATTGGAAGAAAATCTTTTCTCAAAATTCTGTTTTATTTTAACATTATTCTAATGGTTATATAAAAATGATTTGTAAATCCTTAGAATTACTTTCTGTTTTATCTTATTCATGGTTTACTGTGATTTTATTACATTCAGATAGGCATTTATTTTTTGAATCACTGTTCATTAATTGGTCACAAATTATAAAATTGTTTTTTTACTCAATTTTTTCTACACATGTACATATATGGTATAAACCTAATGATTTTATTCATACTTTATATAGGTACACCTGTCAGCGTGAGTTTGCTCTGAAACATCTTCCTGATGACAAACTCTTCCGTCTAGTATCCAATGTTTACAAAGTTGTTCCACCAATTCTGACAGAGCTTGGAAAGGTCAAGAATCCATGGCCTAATGTGGATGCTCATTCTGGAGTGCTTCTACAGGTTTGTTTTACCTATTTTTACTGTACTGGATATGATGTCGAATTAGCTTCATAGACATTTTCTCCGGTCGCTTAGGATATGAAAAAAAATTATGTATGACAAAATAAGGATCAAGGATGTAAGAATTGAATGTATCATAAAAAAGGATACTGTTAACAGAATAAATGTAAACTCACTTCAGTAGTTTGGTCACATAATGAATATGGAATGAATGAAGAACGAAAAAAGAGAAGCAGTTAGGGGCCAGACAAGAAAACAGCATGACCATGTGAACAATATTCAGAAAGAAGAAAATGTGAGAGGTATAAATAACAGACGAGCATGTACGAATGTAAATGAGGTGATGAATTTATACAGATAGAAGTATATGGGATTTGATTCTCTCTGCCTACATCAATAACAGGGACATAGCGTGATGGTATGTTTGTGATTGTGTCCATTTTTTACACTCAAAAAAAGTAGACATCTATAAAAAATAACTGCCTTTGATTTTGATATTATCTGTTACATAATAATATACTTTGAGTGATAGGATTTTAAGAAAATGTTTTAAGTCTGCCATAATATAATATGATACAACGAAGAGGTCAACATTTTTTTTCATTAAGCAAACACAAAAATAGGTAAGCAGCGATTGGCGGGGAATGACATAAAATGAAGTAGTGTTACTGTATATGAAAAACTACAATAATAAAATTACAGTGTTAACTATAAATTATTATCATGAGACAGTCAGCTCTTTTAATAACTATTATAAATATAAAAAAGAAGAATACTAAAAAGCATTCTTCACATGAAATCCCAAGGTAGACGTACAGTTGGATGGAGTTCACATCCAACAAGGAATGATTGTTGAACTGTTGATTGATTGATAGTATAAAGGTTTCAAATTACATTAAATTAGAATTTGATTAATTAGTTGTGTAATCTTCTTTCAGTATTATGGGCTTAAGGAGATGAACTACTACACTGTGCTGTTTGGAGTCTCCAGAGCTCTTGGAGTCCTCGCTCAACTGGTCTGGTCACGGGCCCTTGGCTTCCCTATTGAGCGACCAAAGTCATTCTCAACCGACGCGCTCATGAAGACACTTAAAGCTTAAGTTATTATTTTAGAATATAAATAGACACCACTACCACCTTTGTTTCAAGTTCATTTTTTATATCGCGAGTTAAAACTATTTTACATTTTTATCTTTTAATTGTTATTATTTTTTAATATGAATTTCTCCTCTTTGTCAATTTTACAATGTGATTTTTATGTAATTTACTTAAGTATCCTAATAATGAGAAGGTTAGAATCAAACCGTGTTAAGAAATAATTTTTAATAGAATATTAAAAATATAATATGTATAGTATTAAAAGTGTTATATATATATTTAGGGGTGCTTAATGTGTTCAGAAAAAGATTATGCATCTGTAAAGTTAACCTATACTAAAAAATATAAAATTAACTTGGTTTGATCCTATACCCCTTCTCAATCTGTATTATTTATTAAAAATACTTTTAGAACAAAAAGAGGTGATATTATTTACATTTCTGGTTTTATCCATTATTTTAATGAATTCGTACAAACTCTAAAAGAGCCATTATATAATGTTTCCCTGCATTTCACCTTATTTTTAATCAAAATGATTACCAAAATAATTTATGAAATAGAATATAAGTAAAAAGATTTCTGTACACATAGTAAGCATACATAGAAATAGTGAGACCAAATATTCTTGCAATCTATAATATTTAATGTTAGCATACCATTTTACCATTATATTGTAGTTAATTTAGAGGTTGATATTGTGATTCAGGAATACATTTTTGTAATCATTCATCTTAAATGTGTTAAGAATATGCATCTCGACATGGTGCATACTACTTACCATCATATTAACATTGTGTCTAGGCCATATAGGGAAACTTAGAGCATTTCTGTTTGAAACAATTAATAAAAACATATGTAATATGTGAAACATAATTATTCAAAATTGACAATATTTATGAATAAAGTAAATTATACTAAATTATACTCTGTTTATTTATTTATATTAATAACCGACCTTTCCCTCACCTGTATTGTCAAAAATTACTGATAAATTACAAATTTTACCATTACCTGATGTTATTAGTTCTGTTATTGTGAAAAAACCCTGAACAAAAAGTTGTTGAAATAAATAAAAAAAACTACTTATGCATGTCATGAGTAGTGTCCGACCGAAAGTCAGATTTTGGCCATAGCCGAAGCCGATTGTTCGGCCAGAGCCGTAACCTTTGGCCGAAGCTGAAGGTTTGAATTTACTAAAAACATCGATTAAAATAATAAATAATCTGCTTCAATTAAAGTTATAAATAAAAAATCGATTAAAATAATAAATAATAACAGTCGGCACGCGACACTGGGCCGGGCGATTCTATACACCCGCTACACATGTCATGTTCGCGCATGTTTTTACAAGTTTTAACTGTTATTAGTGGCTGACAAAAAGCTTCGGCTTAGGCCGAAAATTCGGGTTTTTTTTGGCCGAAGCCGAAGGTGTTTTTTTTTTGCCGAAGGTGGCCGAAGCCCAAGCTTCGGTCGGACACTAGTCATGAGTAGATCAAGAACTGTCGATGCCCATAGTATGTGTATTATAATGTAAAGGCCCCCATTCACGATCGTGCCATCATTCCAAATGGCTTGCCATCACTCCAAAATGCGCTCGTGAATGTTAAAACCCGCGCAGCCCAATTGGCCTGACACACCAAAATGGAATTCCAAACGATCGAAACTCCATAGTACCTCGACAAACCGCGCGGCGCGTCCTGCCGGTATGGCATGCTCGTGAGTGTGAAACCTACAGTACATTGCGCCATCTCATCGTGCCGAGCTATTTGACATTCTCGTGAATGCGAAAATACAACATTTTTTTTTGTTTTTTTTCTTTTTATATAAACAAACTGCTATATAGCAGTTGTATAAAACTCATCATCAGAATTATAACTCATTTTTACTTGAAAATTAAAAAAAAAATAGAACTTATCAATGCGAAAGCGCCGACCACTTGCGTATACTAATTTCGATGGCGCGCCCTTGAGTGTGATGAAAATTTTACTATGCTCCTAATGGAGCTGGTCCATATGGAGCGACGCCGAATGGCACGATCGTGAATGGGCTGCTTAAGAATACGTTAAAATCCATAAAAGTTATAAATAAAAATACCAAACTATAAAACCTTAAATCCAAAGTAGATGGGTGGTGGCAGAGCGGTTAGCGCGCTGGGTTGGTTATCCAATGGTCACGAGTTGGAATCCTGCCATGACCGATTTCGTTCGCCTATAGTACAAGCATTTATGCTTAGTTTAGGGGATGTATGAGGATATATATGTACTTGTTTCAAGGACATATTCATTCTTTTTAAAGAAAATAAAAATTATTGAATATATTAAAATACTTTGTTTTCCTATACAAAACATGTATGTCAGGATAAGATAGGGGTTATATGGGGTTTCTACATATTTCAATATTCAAAAAAAAAAATTATAAATATAGGCAGTTGGGCATAAATTTGTAATAAAAAAAATGTTTTTGACTAGTAAAAAAAGTTTGAGACACCCTGGCACTTACACATAAAAATAAATTTGATATATTGTATTTTTCTATATCATACAATTTTTTAGTGTCATAGCTTTTATGGTTTCTAAGAGATATGGAACAATAAAGTAAAAATTCATAAGTTGATAATCCCTGACTGAAACAAGAATTCGAAATTCTGAGGATAAAAATTTTGTAGGCCTAAACCTTTACTTTCCTTCTTAAATTTAAGGCTCTGCATCAAGCGAACCAATAGTTATAAGGGGGGATGGACACACAGGCACTTAATATTCTACTCTGAATTCTGAGTTCATATATAACATATATATGTGCTGCGAACTAAGTTGGTGTGTTTTGACTTCAAAGTTGAAAAATGTAGACCTGGCTATACAAAATCTTGCACATCATGGCTTAAAAGTATGTTGATCTGTTAAGAGAAATAAATTCTCTTGAACAAAATGACAATTGGATTATATAAAAAAATATTCTCAAGCGAAAAGTTCACGGGAGTACCAAACTGTAATTTGTTTTCTTTGTTTTTTAACCATTTGGGACATTTTTCGAAATTTTTAAATAATGTAGAATTGCTAAATAAAATTATAGGTTATTTAATTTTTTTCAAGATTTTTTGTTTTTTTATAAAGTATTGAGATTTTGATAAATCCTAAAAAAATATTACTGCAAATTCCACATCTTAGGGACCTATACTTTATGTTCTTTGTTTTTGGATAGTTATTATTTATAATTGCACTAATTAAATACTACTGTTTATTTTATTGGTTGTTTGTATAATATAGCAACCATTTGTTTACACAAATGGTTGCTTGGATAAGTGCAATAAGTGAACAAAAAACAAATACCGTGACAACCAAAAAATTGATCAAGCGAAGAAGAGACTTGAGTTATTTTGGATGTAAAGTGAATGTGTTTCAAATTTTTATTTTATAACTGAATTGATAGAACATTCATTAAAATGTCTATAGTAAATGTTGTTGCACACGATGAAAATATATATGACATTCTGTATGTTCCACCTCCTCCAAGACCAAAATCGCCAATGTAAGTATGAAATTCCTTTGATATCATTGTACACAATTTATTGTACATTAGATAACAAGGATACATATATGTGGATTCTCCTTCACCCTCCTTGTGCCGCTCCTAACAGAGGTTAGCGACCATCACACCAAATTCAACCCAATCTTGCACCAACTAATTAATTATGTCGCATGAATCCCAAACCACTGCCTGAGATTTTTAAGCCATGATATTCTTTTACGCCCTATACTCCATCTTCCCTCTATCTTTTCTTTCATTATAATTTGTAGAAGGGCATATTTACTACCACGGAACATGTGACCAAAATATGAGGCTTTGCGTCTCTTGAATGTGGTCATTAGGAAAGTCGCAGTCACCTACCCCACTCCATAGGGAATGTTATAGAAACAAGCGTTTTGTTCATCCCCGAGCGGCTGCTTGCCGGATGAAACAAGAACTACTATCATACATATTTCATATTTTAATGTGGTCAGCAACTCTTTCTTTCTCCATCATATTTAGAACTTTTTCATTGGAGACTCTATCGACCCATGAGATGCGCATCAACCTTCTGTATAGCCACATCTCGAATGATTACATTTTATTTATTAAGATTTCGAGAGTTCAACCTTCCACTCTATACAACAGTACTGGCAACACTTAATGCTTTAACAGCCTCCATCTTATTCTTAGATCTTTGTTACACAGCAGTTTTCACATTTTGTAGAAGGTGGATCTCGCCATCTCAATCCTGGTCTTTATTTCACTTATCATTCAACCAGCGCCCCGAGTATTTAAAATGGGATACCTGGGAGGGCAAGTCTGGTCAATCGGCAAAATCAAAACCCTCGTGATTACCCATATCATGGATTTAATTATTTTATCCATGACATGGGTAAACATGGATGGTTTTGTTTTCGCCTATTGACTTAACTTGCCCCCCAGTTCAATCACACAGCCATCAATAGAGAGGCTTATAATGTAGGATCTCCATTTGCTATATATACTTAAAATAATAAATCTTCACCCTCTAGTATATATAAAATAATGGATCAAAGATATTAAACCTTTGGAGCCTTACTTACTATACAAAAAATTTGTTTAGCGTCGGATGAAAACTCAAATCGCAAATGGTATTGTAAGACCGTAGAAATTGAATAATACCGAGGTTATTTTTATGTTCAATGTTAATTTACCCATCTAATTTAAACCTACCATATCTAACCAATTCATGATCTACTATCATCACTGGTACTACAGTCCACTACGGACCCTGGCCTCCTCCAGAACTCGTCTCCATGATCTACTGCATGATGTAAATTATTCTATAAACCTCAAGAAATACTTATGTTGATTGATATGGCTTCTTGAAGATATTCATCTAAGTTGCTTTAACTATTTCTGATTTCAATATACTTTATGTAATTCTTTAATTTGTGATCAAAACCAATTGAATAGCATTGCATAAAAACTAGAGACCTCATCCCACTTTATCAAATTGTGTATATAAATCAAGTAAATAAGTCTTCTTTTCTTCTTTTTTTTTTGACCTTCGCCTTTGTCAGTGGCAAAGTTATTAATGGACTGAATATAGCCTTACTTTTTTATTTAGTATATCTAAAGTGTAAATTGCTTATTATTATTAATTACTGTCTAATCGTTTTGCAACGTTTATTTGTCCAGTACATAATTTTCAAATAATTTTTATTTGAAATCATTAAAAATATTCCAAATTATCGGTTATCTTATCATGTTTCAATCCTTGTTTCAATCTAAATTCAAACATCTAAGATTAGATCAATATTGCAGATAATTTATGGACCTGGTATGGCACAGAACATTTTAATGAAACAATGATATTAATTGTTATAAATGAACAAACAGAACAATTTATAATTCTTTGAATTTTGTCATCAGTACTAGTGAAAGATTAAACTGAAACTCATTTTAAATACATTTATATTAATATCCCATAATATTTTAAATGTAGGTATAAGCATTTAAGTAATTGTTAATTTTCACTTGAATTGAAAGAGAATATGAAAATCTACCAACCAGGATTTTTTTACTTTTTAAATTACCTACTATGCCAGCTATTAAAAAGCTCCAAATTTTACCTTATCTTCACGAAATAATATCACGGATTTAATGATTTGCATTTAAGTAAAGTAGATCTCGTAAGATTGTCATCGGAATTTTTTAATATTTTAATTACTGTTCTTGCTATTAGATAAAAAAACTGTAAATTTTAACTTTTCTTCACGAATAAATATTGTATATCACAGATTAGGTGATATACATTATTTTATCGCATTTCATACAATAGAAAATTTTAGGGTAGTAATTAATTTTGATATTTGACATTAATTTTAATCAATTGTATTTGTCATCTATGAATCTTGCATATTACATCAAACCACACAATTTTTTTTGTTTTTGCTGTCTGAAAAGTACAATAGATACTTTTCAGTTATTTACTGTCCTATTGGTTCTCTTTTCTGAAGATTGTAAGTTTAATCAATACTATTAATAATGAATTTGAAGGTATGTTTCTGAAAGAGAAAAACAATTGAAAAAACAAAAAATTCCTAAAACACATGCAACAATGGGATATGCAGATGTTCCTCTTAAACCTCCAGAATGTTTTCTACAAAAAGGTCATGGAATTCATCCCCCTCCAAAGGAACCGCCAACAATTAGATGTTTGACATCCGTAAGGCGACCTCCAATACCAAAACCATGCACAGCAATAAAACACAAGGAAAACACTAATTTCCGCATTGAAAACATTAAAAAAGTTATTCATCTGAAGCCACCTATCCCAGAAAAGAAACTTGTTGATACTCCAAAAGGCCACATACTGGACGCTAATGAAAAAAAATTCAAATGTGTATATCATAAAAAGTTTGGAACAGTTCCAAAATATTTATTGAGACAAAATAGGGAAATTAAAAAGACTGAAGAAGAATACAGATTTCAATTAGAAAATCAAGAACCACTGTGCAAGCCAATATCTCCAGAAGAAAGAAGTGAACTTCTTGATGTAAGTAGTTTTAGCAAATTATAGTATCATTGAATTAAACAAAATTAATCAATCAATTATCATTCATTTTCATAATTTCACATACTTAAAAAAAATAACTTGCAACCATCAAATCTTTAATTTAACTAGCTGGCTTTCTATTAAATGAAAGAAATGGACACTTGAATAAGCAAAAATTTCTAGTGAGTACAGCATGTAAGACAGTGGTTCCCAACAGGGATGGGGGGCACTGAAGAGATCTAAGGGGGCATTTTAAGTCCAAGGCAAAATCAGGGGGCATTGAGGACTTGTTGCCGTCCTCCTAGATAATTGGAGTTAAAACAAAGGCCATGCGAAGGTCATGACAAGCTTGGCACAAGTGCAGAGTACGCGAGGCTTCCCAATTTTGAAAAGGGGGCGTTATTTTTAAAAGGGAGCAGTTGACCAAAAATAGTTATAGTCATGGTGTATTTTATATTTTTTTCAGGGACTAAAACAAAATTGGGCAGAAATGCAAAAGTCATTCCTACTACTTCCAATGCTAACGGATACTATACCTAAAGTCATTAAGAAAAAGAAAATGGAAGAACAACTAAGACAATTGGAAAAGGATATAAAGATGATAGAATTGAATCCATATATCTACATTTATGATTAAATAAAACATTGATCAACTACATAGATTCCATTTTAAGCTATTTTTGGTGTCAGTGTGTAAATGTATACAATAATGTAATTCAAGATGTTCAAATGAATACATATGTGAAAATTTGTGTTATTCAAGTACACATTAACGTTTTGGTGCATTTGTATTTTCTTGGCTCTTAATTTTATCTTTACAAGATCTTTATTTATTTTTTAAATTGCATGCAATAAATATAATATTTTAAATAGTGTTTTATTGCTTCTCTAGGCTGGAAACATTGGTTAGTTGAAAGAAATTGCCATATGACAAAAAACTCACCACTCTCACAGGGTGCAAGGAAGTATTTATGTCAACAAACACAATCCTTATATTATTTCAGCAGTCTGTGTATGGCGTCACTTCTGCTAGAAATTGACAAATTATTGAGAGTTTATAAATTGCTTGATGAAATAAATTTTTGCTATCCTCATTTATAAAAAAAAAAATTCAAATGCATGATATTAAAAATTTACTAAACAGTGTATCGATTTTTTTTCTTTCAGTTCAGTTTTTTTATGTAGACTAGGGATCTTCTAACTCATTTGACATTCTGCTTTATTCAAAATTAGGAATATATTAAAAAATCATTCATTTCACAAAATATAGTTACTTTTAAAAGCCCTAATAGTTCCATGTCGCAAATAATGTGAGTTCTAATAAATGTAGCTCAAAACACACAATATATTGTAGTATTAAGTTTATTGTTTTAATAAAATAAATACATAAATAACACTTCAGTTCATTCTATTCTAAAGTGATTGATAACCACTTGTATATACATTTCCTAGGTAACATAAAGTTAATACAAATTAAACATCCAATCAATATTATAACACTTATGTAAATAAATTAATAAATGATTTTTGAAATTTTCAATTTTAAATACTATGGCCATAATGCTCCAAACAAGGAACAAATATGACGAAAACAAAAAAACTTTGGTTAACGCAATACAATATTTTTATTACATTTATGTTCAGAAGGGTTGGAATGACAAAGAAAAATAAACCAAAAAATATATGGTGTGACTCTGTGAATGAAATAATGATAAATGGGACTATAAAATCAGAAAATGATGTATGACAAGATTTATGGAAATATACTAAGTAATTTATTTGTTATGATAGGAATGTGTGGTATTTGTTTATTATGCCAACCCCACCGGGGAGAAGGTAAGATAGCTTCATTTATTTTCATGCAATAAAGAAACAAACAGTGGATGTATGAAAATGTTATATGTTTGGTGAACCACAAAGTATGTGACTTCATTTTTCAGACATGGTTAATAATTATTGTTGATAATAAAACTCATTAGTTTTTCGTTAAATATATACTACAGCTAAATACAATTTTTTTATTCTATGTTGTACAAACAATATTATAATATAAAAAAAATTGTCCTCAGTATTTCATCTGTTATTTTTCCAATAGAATATAAAATAAATGATCAACAAGAATCAAATAAAAAAATTAAATTGATTTTGTGATATTTTATTTTTATTTATAAATACATTATTTTAGACAAAATCTATAACATAAAGACGAAGTTGGAATATTATAGAAGAACCAGGAACTCAAGGGACCTACAGGGCTTACAAGCTGTCATTGGCTGGTTTACGTGATCACTTGATGCGCTTGGGCAACGTTCACCAATTATGCCTTCTTGTTGAGTTCCTTTATCAATGCAATTTTGAATATTCTACATATTTTAATAATGACAGATTATTTGAAAATAAGACGTTTTACTATTGCCATCTATGAAGTTACGAAGAAACCTTTATGTAATGCCATTTATTGAGAAGTTGTTTTTTTTATAAATAATGAAAGCAATGGTTCTCATACATGAGGTGACAGTGTTCTCGCACAGATGTCACCTCTGAACTGCGCCAGAAATATTAATTAAGTTTTGGCTTGTTTACCTACTTGCACCAATGTTTATGTAAATCGAATATTTTTTTAAAAGATGCATGTACGCAAATATTGCATTTTTCCCTGTCGGGAGTCAATTATATTTTTGACAAGTATTTGACATCTCAAAATAACGAAGTTGGAATATTATTTTGACTTTACCAAAATTTAACTTGTTTGCTCAAAAACATACCCTTCTAACAAATAAACATTTAAAGAGTTAATTGAAAATGTGAATTAAAATATGTTTTGTACGTAAAAGAAAACAAAAAGAAGTAAGTATAATATGTTAGTTTATGTGACATTAAACATTCTATAATGTATGGACATTAATTACACAATACATTGACAATAAATATTGTGTTGATTAACAAACAGCTTCTAAGAATTAACAAATATTAAAAACTAACAATATTTTTTTAGTTTAAATTATAGTATAATTTTATTGTTAAACATGAATACATTTAGGATTATATTGAATTCAATACTATTGGACACTGAACACTTATTTTTATATTATTTGTGAAATCACATATATACGTATTATGTTACAATGTATATAACATTTTCTAAAAAACGTATAAAATAAAGAGATATATTGTTCCAACAGTGGAAAACAATACTTAATATATATAATAAATTGTCACATTTTAAATTTAATGTCATGAAATTCTAGTTTTTAATTTTCCACAACATACATTATATTCCCTTATTCCCATTTTTTCTTCTACTGTTGGGAAAATACAGGGCCTGATAAATCATAGAACAATCAGGAACAAGAAGTCAGGGTGGTAGTCTTAAAAAGGGCACTTAAAATTCTAAAATGTTATAGAAATCAAAAATCCACAGGTATGGCGCTCGGTTCTCTTTTGTTGTGGCTATTTTTTTTTTAACAACTATATAGGTAGGTTTAGGTAATATTAACAAACTAATTCATTTTAGACCCAATGTAATTTTACATAATTTTAAATTGTTCTACATTTAAAATTCCAAAAAATGGGGGGGGGGGCGGATTCAAATTTATTGCTACGGGCACAAACACACGTTTATCCGGCCCTGGGAAAATATTATATAATATTTAATATTTATATTTTCTTGAAAGAAGTACATATAGGTACATCCTCAAAATAAGCAAATATGCTTGTGCCATAGGTGAACAAAATCAGTCATGGCAGGATATTAACTCGCAACCACTGGATTACTTTTTGTCAATATTCTTTCAAAATAAACCAGTAAACAATGGTTCATAAAAATGAAAAACAAGATATGTACCACAAATCATCATGTATGATAGGTAATATTTTATTTTTGAATTTGGAAGATTAAATAGTTTTAATGGATCTGTAATTAATATTACTACATTTCATCTAACTTTATTGACTAATCTTTGTAAAAAAATGCCTTAACTCGGATATATGTAAATCTTTAAAATCAACTAAGTATCTTTCTTTTAAAATAGCTTAAATATTTAATTGTTATATTTCACTTGTATATCATTTTCACAATAAATTTGTGTGACATATTTCCTTGTGTCATACAAAAGGAGATTAATGTGGACTCTATAAATGAATGGATCTGAAACTCACCAATATTATTCTGTGTTTCCTCTTACACATTCTTGTTGCAAATCATATACATTTTAACTATTAATAATTGAAAGACACAAAAGAGAAAGGCAATCATGGTTTCACGAATCCAGGGCTACGAGTTCAGGCGACCAGAGTACCATTCAAATAATAGGCGAGCCTCATGGGGTTGCGACCATGTATGCAGATTTAAGGGTCCCCGTTATGACTCGAATCACGCTTACCACTCATCCACCGACCTCCGACTGATACCCAACTCCCCTGCGCAACCAATATATATTTTTTTTAAACTTTCGCAGGGAGGTGAAAATTTTGTGTCAATTTCTCAGGTACTCTGATCAAGGCTGAGTACCCGAGGCTAGGACCCGAAGCAACATATATATACACAAAATTGTTTCCAATATCCGTATTGTTTATTTTTATTGTCACCAGCCGCTGTATGATCACTGATCACAGGTGAGTCCAGGTAAGGTAAAGAAAGTGAGAAAAGGGGGTAAATCAAAATTGCAAGCACACTATACCACAGAAAAAAAAAATTAATAACTAGTTGCATGTAACACATGAGATCCAACTGTCGATAGCGATAGTATGTATAGTTGAAGAATATGTACCAAACTATAAACCCATAAATACAAATTATTGAATATTGTCAGATATTTTGTTTTCTATACAACATATGTAGGTATGTATGTCAAGATAGGATAGTATGGAGGAAGGTCCTTTTTTCCTACCCAGAATATGAAAATAGCATGATGGTATGTATGTATGTTTGGAGATGAAGTATCAAACTATTAAGTCTTCTTACATATTGTGTATAGGCGACTGCCCTACAAAATGTATGAAGCAATGTCGTCACTAAATTCAATTTTTAAAAAAATTGTTAAAAAAAATTGAGATCTTCTACTACAATGCTGATATTTTTTATAGAAAATTAAATTATCTAGTTGGGGTGTTTCGGCTTTTTTCGATAATTGTAAAAGTTTTGGAAAAATAGGCAGTTAAACTCATAAATTTATCATAAAAAAAATACTTTTCTTAATAAAAAATATTTGAGAAACCCTGGAATTTTTTTGAAAAAACTAATTTGAGATTTTGTATTTGTCTATGTTTGTACCAATTTTCAGCGTTCTAGCTTTTATGGTTTCTGAGATATATGGAAAAATAAAATAAAAATTAAAAAGTTGATAACCCCTGACTGAAACAAAAATTCAAAATTCCGAGTAAAAAAGTTTTGTAGGCCTGTAACTGTTTATATATTCTGAAATTTTGGGCTCTGTAAATTGAGCGGATCAAAAGTTATAAGGGACACACACACACACACACACACACACACAGACACACACAGACACACGAAATGTTCTACTCCGAATTCTGAGTAAATCCGTGTATGGAACATATATGCTGCGAAGCCTCTAAGTTGGTGTTTTTTGACTTCAAAGTTGGAAAAGCCGTGAAAAAAGTAGACCTCTGCATACAATTCTCGCATATCCTGGCTTGAAACATTGTCGATATGTTAAGAGAACAAAGTTCTCCTGAACAAATCGACAGTTGGATTATTTTCTAATTAAAAAAATTTAATTTTCGTCTGAAAATATTGCCAAAATATCTCAATTATTAAGAGTTCTTAATATTTCATTATAGATAAACGGAAGATAATTTTAAATTACAATCAAAAAATTCATTGAAAGGAAGGCAATTTATTTTAATATATCATTCGGAAGACTATACCAAAATAACTGAGATATAAATAAATGCATAAATTGGAAATAATTAATTTATTTAATATATGGATTGTTAACTTAGTATGAAACTGTTTAAAACAACTTTTGTGAATGATTATAATAATAATTTTAAAATAATTAATGTTAAATTATAAAACTATGTCATAAATAAAACTGTGAACTGAAATTAGAATTGTTGTTTTATGTTACATATATGTATCTTTTGAAATGATCAAAAAAGAAATGAAATATATAGATATGTCTGGACATACATTGCTCACTATCCTCACTAAAGTGAAACATTTTTTCATCTCATGATTTCATCAAACAAGTACCTACTTGCGTTAAATGCAATTATTTTAATAAAAAAAAATAACTTTTCTTTTGACTGTAATAAATAAACATATTATATGTAAAAGTTTTTTGAACACCTATTTTTATAATATAACTATGTATATAAAGAATATCATAATGCTATGTACACAAGTATTATTACATTTTATGTTTTCTATGACAACAGTAACTATACAATCATGCTGTTAATGACAGTTATAAAAATGTTATTTAATGTATGAATTACCAATATACAATTTAATATTTAAACGCATCAAATTTCCTACACACTCATTATAAAAATTTATATGGACTTACTTATTAAATAAACGATTAAACACAAGCCTCAAATGAAAACTATTCTTACAAATATTTTGCATTTAAAGTTATAAATTATAAAAAAGTAAATATAATAAACACTTCCTTGCACCCAGCACAAGTGGTGAGTTTATTGAAAAATTGTTCAAATTCAAACTGAAGTATACATGGATTTGAAAGTGACAACATAGTTTTACATCATAGAATTATAAAGTACAGAAGCCGCGTGTAGTACAAATTTCGAATTCAAATGTATGCCAAGTTTTTTTACATGTGTGTGTGAGGCGGTAGATCGGTTGGTCTACGTATTATGTAGTTGTGCGTATCGGTAGGTGTACGTATACTAGAAATTCGTCTGTTTCAGCGTAGTTTTAGTTGGCATACATTCATTGCGCTGACTAGGTATCTGTATCATATATAATCTAAGTTTTACATTCATAAAACTCATAAATCATGATGTTAATTTCAAATTACAAACACATATTTCATTAAGAATTCACTAAACTAAATTTGTTCTTAGGTTACAGTACTACAGAGTGAACGGTTTTGTTGATTACGTAAATAGTCATGAATAATGAACTCTAAACAAGTACATATGTATATATTCTTCAAAAAAATATATATAAATTCAATCATGTAATAAAACTAAATTCAAAGACAATTAATAAAAAGCATTTCTTTTAATCAAACATTTGTAAGAATAGTTAAGGCTGTTTCACATTGCATATTATTCTTATTTATTTTTCTCATAGAGAAACAGATAGATTAAATGTTGTGATATGTTATTGTTAAAATTAAAAATAGGAAGCGAAAAATAATAATTTATTCATACCATCACGGCATATCCCACAATGTGGGGTAACCAGCGAAAGGTGTGCGGGTGTGCATTGCCTTATAAAAGGGAGCACAACATATCCGTGTATACCCACACACCAGTCTCGTCTCACCTAAAAAGGCACTATATTCAGAATGGGTGGTGAACCTCATTGCTGAACTATGTGAGATGTTATTGTTGCCTGTTGTATTTTCGATTACCCGGCTCTTACGGGACACTCGAAAACGATAATAGAAAAGAGTGGAAGCACTATTCTAAGCCGGTGCCGAAAAATAATAATTAATTATACAAAAGAGGAAAAAAATATATAACTAAAACCCTGAATAGAAAAACAAGTCAGTCAATTGAAAAAGCGAACAATGTCAACAAGATATGACTTGGAACGTTGAAGATTTTATAAATACTCAATACATTTTTTAACATTAGGCCTCGCTTCCATTTTGTGATAATTTATTGTATTATTTGTCCATGTGAAAAATTAATCAGGAGACAAGTTACAATATATTTTGCTAAATAACTAAGAATATATTAACTCTTGAATTGATTGAATCGAAATAATTCAAAATTATCAGATAGAGGAACAACCAAGAATCAATGAAATTTAGACATATGTTACTCTTTGTTAATTTCTAAGCTTACAATATAATTTATTGGAATACTAATTTAGTTACTTCCACGTTATTCTCAAAATATAACAACAAATCTATAATAAAATGGAATAGTAAAATCATTCTGACAAAGAACCTTTAAATATTCAAAATTTGGAAGAATATGCAGAAGAAAATGTCAACAACAGTTTACATATTTTCTTTATAATGAAAATTCTTAAGCTAAACAAATCACAGTTAAGAAATCAAATGTTTACAACCTGTTGTATCAACAGAAAATTTATTGTATTTTAAAATTAATTAAGACATTATTAAAAATTAATACTTATGATGAATCAAGTTACAATATATTATGTATAATAAACATCTTCTAACTGGAAGAAGCATCTGATGCATTTACAACCAATACCTACCCTATATTTTTTATTTGTATAAACTTGACTACCTTGATAAAATATTTCATACTTACAATACAAAAAAATGTACCCAATATTTTTTGTTGAATGATAATAAGATTTTATTAGTATACATATATACAAGTAATTTATAACATACTATTTCCTTGGTAACAATCAGGTTAAAATGAAATTTGGAAAACCAACAGAATATTGTGTTAACATATTATACCTACATAAATATATATATATTTTTTGTATTTTAAGTATTCTCAGCCTATAAGATATTTCATATACACAAAAGAAAAACACTGATCCAAGAGAAGGATAGAAAAAAACAATAACAAAAAAAATAATATCTATTAAAAACAATCAAAATCTAAGGAGCTCATAATATAAATATTAATAATAAAAGACATTAAAACATATTATTAACATGCACACACATTAAACTAACATCAGTAATAACTAAGGTAGAAACATACTTAAAACATATTGCAAGATTTGCGATGATTCGAATCCAAAGTATATACTAATTTATATGACTGGTAACAAATTACAAACACTGGATGTGAAGCGATATGTTCAGTGTCACCATGTATGTATGTATATTCGATCTTGATCATTGTGATGTATACAGAGGAAATAAACACAACCCACGATATGTTTGTTCATAATATATGAGTAATTTTTGCCTTGTATAGTATATAGCACCCAACTATTAGTATAATAGCAGGTATATTATACAAAATACCCATGTAGAGGCTTGAAATTCATACCATATTTTGTATGGGATGAATACTATTTAAAAATTAAAACTAAACTGTGTTTGTTTGAAAGCTTTTATAGAGGCAATGATTAAACTGCTTTTTTGTTTATTTCTGTAAAAAAGAATACAAAATTTCATGTTAAAAATAGCACTATTTTTTAATTTCATTAAACAAAAAAAATTGTCTCAATACAAAAGACTTTAGAACCAATTATTTAATAGAGTAATTTTTAATATTGCATCATATCGTCCTTCCTATGGCAAATTTTAAACATTAAAGTATTTATCACCGCATGTTGTTCTGTCAGAAAAACATATGTATTTTAAAAACAGGTACAAAATGTAATAAGCATGGTCTGCTTTGGGTGATTACACATGGTATAAATTGGCTTGTAATAAATATGTTTCTATCATCGTTATTGCCAAAAATTTATAAAAAAAAATCATTTGGTTTATCTGCTGAAAATATACCTAAATAAAATAAAATACATCATAACAATAACCACTTATGTGTATTGAATCTCCTACTTATGTGCCGAATTTCATCATTGAATGTCAACAATCATGTTGACAGTTCTTAATTTATTCACTACTGCTCGAAAGCTTTAAATAGAAGACTGGCTAAACTATTGATGAAAATTCTTAGCCACAATGTTTTCCTCCATATTGGACTTCACCTACCAGCAAAATTGCCTTACATTATGCAATGTAGGATCTCAAGTTTGTTTTTTTTTTCTAAAATTACTTCATTATCCTTATTCTTTTGAAAAAAAAATACTGTCTTTTGTTAAAAATTAAATTGCTGTTTTTTTTAAATCCAAATACTATCAACACTACTATGAATGAACATTATGAATACATATATAATATGTATTTCAATCCTTAATGTAGTAGATTAAAGAAAATAAAAATATATCATGTAGTTTTATGTCATAAACATATATTACAATAATCTTATTTTATTAGAAGATCAGTCAACAAAGTATATATGTTCCATTGAAATAGATTAAAAGATCCTACAGGAGCTAATTAAATATTGGAGAATATTGAGATCTTGAATGTATAGCAAATGCACAAACAAAGACACATCAATTATAAAAAAAAACATGAAAAACACATGTACCAGGACATCAAAAGTGTCAACTGATATTGCTTTGAAGGAATTCTTATAGTGGAAATAATAATAAAAATTGGAAAATAGTTGGAATGTATGAAAAGGAAGACACAAAGAAATTAATAAAACTTCTTCGCAATATTTACTACTTCTGGATGTAGCTTAATAGTAAAACTGCTCTTTCTTCTTGTTCGTTGTCAGTCACTGACTAGCAACATTAATTTAGGAAATTTATATGATAAATATGCTCTCCTGGTTCTGCAAAAGGAAATCAGTGAAACTGTTTATTGGGGCGATCGCTTGAAGAGACATCTGTCCTGTTGGTGGCCACACAAGATTGGGTCCAAACACAACAGCTAAATTACTACTTGTCATTTTGTTTAAGTCACACCTATCCATGACCTGAAAATACACAATAAATTATACATATTAGATGACATTTATCTTTTTTTTAAACGGCTTACCAACTGTGCCTGGCGGTCGGCAATAATTCTCACACCGGACTAAGGTTAGTATACTGTTTTTCATTAAGAGAAATAAATTCTCTTGAACAAATCTAAAGTTGGTTTGAAAGTTCTTAATGCTTTGACACTCAGAATTTTTAGGATGATATCAATAGACCCATGTAATTATGTATAAAAATATTTCAATGATTACTATCAAGTAAACTAAAATGTCAATACTTCTTGTGTATACCATGCAATTCCAATTATATTTTTACTGAAATGAGGTCTTTACAAAGAAATATACATGGATTAGAGTATTTTTTGCATAATAAGGGGATGCAAGAAATAACAAGAGTAGTAAATCTCATATTAATAGTCAATTAATTATGACTTACCTTCCAAAGAAATTGCACAATATATTTTAGAAGTTTGTAGTTATCCAATGGTAACTTCTCCAAAATGAGAATTTTGACTTTTCTTGGCCGATCTTCTTTGGACCAACCTAAGCAATAAAAATAATCAACAATTAAAAAAAATCTTACATATTGCATTACAAAATATTAAAAAATAATAAATCAATTAGGTGGAAAAAAACCTAAAAAAAAATGCATATAAAACCTTTATATGCGGAGCGGGTGGTTGAGGTAATAGTGATATAAAGCCTTTATGACAAATGTAGAAGGCAAAAATTATAATAATATACATGATGTTAAAAATTGTATGAGATTTTTTTAAATATATCGCTTTAGGAAACACACTAGTCAAACAAAAAAACTTTGTAATGGAAGGAACGTGATATACCAGAAATAATGATCTCTTCAGTATTCCTGCAGTACGTAATAAAATTGGTTTTAATAAGAGTTTGCTCCAAATTTAATACATACTGTGGAAATATAGACTTTTTTCTGAATCATCTGGGGTATTTAAGCAATGTCTACAAAGCAACTTAACATTGTAATAAACATTTATTCCTAATGAATGTATGTGTGTGTGTGTGTGTGTGTATGCATTTGCATGTATGTACGTAAGTGAATATGTAAATATTATGATAAATCATTATAGCATTATGGAGTTCTCATCGTGATGACATGTAGTAATGTTGTTAAACTTCTCTTTTAATCCTTTCGATTCAGATTCACCATCATTCATGTTTGTTAATTAGTTTAATAAAATTTGTGTTACATTTCTTCTTATGTGGGTAATTAACTGTCTTATTTAATGTATTTTGTAATTGTGACTCTTTGTAACCGTAAATTAACACTTCATAATTGTTAAATAATAAATAATTTTTAAATGAATGTAGAGTAACATAAGATTTCTTAAGTTACTTTATATTTTAAGTTACAAATATTCAGAAGGGTTGATAGTTAATAAAGGAACCTCCTCAATATAATCCATCGATAATCTAAATAAATGGACAGGTGAAAAATATATACATTTGAAGCCAAATAATTGCATGATCTGAGTTTTATTTTAACATTCATTCATATCATAACCGCATTTCCCACATAGTGGGGTTATCAGCGACAGGTGTGTGAGTGTTCATAACGACACATACGTGCATCCCACACACCAGTCTCGTCTCATCTGAAATGGCACTACATTTAGAATGAGTGGTGAACCTCATTACTGAACTATGTGAGATGTGTACCTCAAATAAATTTTGTTGATGAGTTTACCATAAGAATTCCTTTGGTTTTTTTGTATTGTCATACGGAAGAAACTAAAATTTGCCAAATGTGACATAATACAGATAACATAAAGTTGGATAAATTTATTCTGTAGAATTAGTCATAATGAATAATAAAAATAGTTTTTTGATATATCCCACGAAAATATAAAATGAGCTTTAATTTCATATATACAAGCAAAGTCTCCGTAAATTTACACAGTAGCGAAATAGGTATTTAAAATGTTAGTAACTCTGTAGAACTAAACTTGCAAGATTGTCAACTATGCAAGCTTGCAAAATGATATTAAAGAAACAAAAGTCACTGAACTTGATCTCAAGACCGGTCTCGAAATGTATAGAAGAGTTAAGATTGCTTCGAGACAAATATCCTGCTGTCTTGAGCACGATCTCAATAAGAGAGGAGACAGCGCTTTACACGAAAAGAGACACATAGATACAGGCGAATTTCATTAATTACTATTTTGACGTTTACATTGTTAGAGGTACTAAAATGGATCGAGAATCTTATTTAGATCCTTCCGGGCGTAATTTGCATAAAATCATTAATAAACTAATTATGAAAATTAAACTTTGTAAGATTTCATAAAATTTCTGGTACATCCAGTAAACATCATGTTGGTATTCTATGCATGTTGTATCTATTTTGAAATGGCTGCCTTTCCTGGATCTATTTACTGTAGATACACACATTCCCATAACATGCTATATGACAGATAAACGAAGAAGTATTTCTTTTCCTCGTCCAAATAAAATGGTCGACATTTTCACTATTTAATCTTCTTCTTTTGGTGTCATGTTAGGACCTCCAACGTTGACTATCACCCGAGAGAAAGTGTCCTTGCCCTGGGCAGCCCGAAACAGCTCTCCAACATGTATATTGCGGAGCCAGGAAATTTGTCTCCTTCTAACACCTCTTTGACCCTCTATCTTTCCCATAAGGATCAAGTGGAGCAATTCATACTTTTCTCCTCTAAGCACATGACCCAAATACGATATCTTTCTAATGAGATCCCTATCAATTCAATTTTGAAAGTTCTATATATTGTAATACTGAAATTCTTTTCGCTTGAAAATAAGGAATTTTTACTACAGCCATCTATGGGTGAAATTATGAACAACAATCTTACAGATAAGGCATAATTGGTGAACGTTGCGCAAGCGCATAAAGTGATCACGTAAACCAGCCGATGACAGGTCGTAAGCCCTGTAGGTGCCTTGATTTCCCGGTTCTCCTACAATAAATATTCCAACTTTGTCTCTATTGAGATAATTAAAAATCTGTTAAAAAATATCTTAAAAAATGTTTGCGCATATGCAATAATAAAAATATATTCGATATCTTTCTGATTTTGATATTAGTCAGAAGCTCTCTATTCTACACTCTAGCTCTTTGAAGAACTATTTTGTTGCTGACCATATCCGTCTAGGGTACCCGGAGCATTCTCCGATTCAGGTATCATAATACGGATTTTCGAGCATGATCTCAAGATGACACATTTGGAGAACGGTCTTGAGAATTATTCTATAATTTGGGCCTACATCTTTTTAGAATAATGTACAAACCACAAAAGTGTTAAAGAGAGATGATTAAACAGAATGAATTTATAACAAATAAAATTTGTGCCCGTTGACCAAAATAGAAAAAACAAGGGGTGAGTTTTATTAAATAAATCCCACCCAAAATTACTTCAATAAGATGTTTAGTTAAACAGATCAACTTTCAATAAGTTACAAAGCTTACTTTGGAATTGTGTAATTTCATCATACAGCTCAAATGTCATGATTGGCTCTTCCAGATCACGCAAGAATGTCTTGAGCAACACGGCCGGCACATGAGGATTCTCAAAGATCATTTCACCACCGACATCGCAGGTTTTCTGATATTGTTTGATAATTGTAGCGTTAGCAGATCTCCTGAATATTCCCTCTGTCTCCAAAGCTATGAAAAACAACACACTAATATAAAGCAACACCTATAACAAAATTGAAAGAAAAAAACATTTATACAGTTACATATATAACAAAAATAAATCAATGCAATATATTTAAAGTTAAATATAATATTGAATCATTTTACTTTCAAACATTCTTGTAATAAAAAAACAGGAATTATTGTCCATAGACAATTTATAGAATAGACGCTCGCTGATCACTGTCTAATTTGGCACCCCCTGTAATCTGACATGCCACTGTCAATATGTATGTAGATGCGACAATGCTTCATCAACAACAGTTTGGCACTTGCTAGTGCATTGTAGCTTAATACATGCTGCGTCTTGTCTCAATTTTTTATCATATTTTATCAGATTACAAGGTACTCCTAGTTTAGATGGGTCGATGGCAGAGCGGTTAGCACGCTGGGCTAGTAATTCAGTGGTCGCGAATTTGAATCCTGCCTCGAACGATTTTGTTCACCTATAGCATTAGCATTTATGCTTATTTTAGGGAACGTAGGAAGATGTATATGTACTTGTTTAACAAGGACATATTCATTTCTTTTGAAAAAAAAATGTTCTGGACTATGAGGGATCTGTGAAAGAACTCTATAGTCCGACATTGTTATGCAAAATGTTAATCGGATTATCGCGAGTCTATTGTATTGGACAATCACAGTAATATGTAATTGATACAAGTTCATAGCATAGTAGGTAGTAAATAACAATGAAAAAAAAATGGTAATGAGTTTCAAACTTTTACGTGACGTCTTACGTAAGTGATTCAAAGCAAACGCAATTGCCAAGTGACCCCATGCGGTTACACGCGAATTCAATGCAATGGGGTGCGACGTGGCGTACCTTATCATACATGCTCGCGAATCGCGCTTCTAACATTATACAAAAAAACGATGGCACTTAGTCCAATTCACGCGAAAATACCAGAACAACTGATCGCGTTTGCTTCATATCGCACCGTACCCTACGCGCTTTTGGTAACGTAGGCCACTTCTATAGTTACTGACTGTTTGTTATTTTCTCGCTGTGCAGTTTCGAGTTCGCATTCAGATCGCTCACATAGGACGTCGCTTTATATATTCAACATAGGTATATAATTAAAAAAAAATTGTCTTTAAAATTAAAACCAAAATTAATTATTATATTTGAAATGTATTTAAGTTGTCACATTATTTATTGTAATAAATGCAAAATTATACAATAAAAAAATATAATCTATATTTTGAATATATAACTAGTTTTGAAAATTCAACTCTTTATTGTTTTATTATAAAAATAGAATAAAGAGTTTTTTGTAGGATGGAAGATCCAATTGGCATAGATTAAAGTAGTTGTAAATACATAAAACAATACAAAGAAATAGATTTATTATATATAATATTGAGTTGCTTACAATATATTTACTTAAATTACATTCATGCACAGATCATTTTGTTTGTTTATGTAATTGTACAAACTTTCTTTTTTATTTTTCGTGGTTGTATTTTGTAATGAATTTGAATTTTGTGACCAGTATGCACATGTAAAAAATTCTTAGTAGATTACTAAATCAGGGGGGCATGTCTGGTTCAATCGGCGAAATCAAAACCCTCGTGATTACCCATATCATGGATATAATTATTATATGGAGTTCTACAATATCTTTAGGTGTCATAGAACTCCATACGATAATTATATCCATGATATGTGTAATCACTAGGGTTTTGATTTCACCGGTCGAACCAGACTTGCCCCCCTGATGAAGAAATAAGTGCAATACATTATTGGTTCACACCTTAGACCCGAGATACATGGACTGCTTGGAACAATCGAGATCAGCTGCTCTAGAGCAGTTGTACCGACTCTATATTACAGTCGGTACAACTGCTCGGAGCAGTCTATTCAACTACAACATATGATACAGTTGTAGCAGCAACTCGACTGCTTCAAGCGGTCTGTGAACTACAAAACGCCGTGCTGCGACAGCTTATGAAGCAGTTGGCCCTGACTGATACAAGCAGTCCTTGTATATCTGGTCTTACACTACAAAATAATGTTTTTAGTATACATACGTAAAGATAATGCAAATAAATTAGGATTTCAATCACTTTTTATGAATACAAAATATGAATCGAATAGAAATTTATGATGCAATGAAATGCAACTTAGCAAATAGTTGGCTTAAAGTGACAAATTTTACTATGCCAATGTGGAATAAGATTAGGCTGCGGCAGCAATTAATGACCTAATACCACCATACATACCATCACGCCATGTCCCTCACAAGGTACGCAAAAACCTGAACTCCACATTCTTATATATTGTCACATATTCATCGCCTCATCTACATTCATGGATTCAATTATAAATAATTAGTAACAAAATGGTATTTTTGGAGATAATGAAGTCTAGGTTCCTATACACATACATACCATCACGCCATAGCCCTCACAGGGTAGGCAGAGAGAACCAAATGCCACTTATTTCTATCTTGACACACATACATCGCCTTGTCAACATTCATACATCGTCTTATACATGTTTGTCTGTTGTTCACGCTTCTAACATTTCTGTCTTTCAAAATACCGTTCACATGGATGTGACATCCCTTCCTTGGGTGGCCTCGACCTCTCATTCCATTCCTGTCCGCAATGTATATTTTCTTCGTTATGCGTTTCTCATTCATACTCCCCGTGTGGCTAAACCATCTCAATGTGTTCACTTTCATTATATTAATGACATTTTTCTTTATCTTACATTTTTCCTTATGTCCTCATTTCTGACCCTGTCATACATCGTTCTATTACAGATTCTTCTTAGCGATCTCATTTAAACTGCATTTATTCTGCTTTCGTGTGACTTCTGCCGTGTCCAGGTTTCACTTGCATACATCAAGGTTGCCACTAAGATAGCGTTATGAATGGCAACTTTAGCATCATTTGATATGTTGCGATCATTCATAACTGGTCTAGTGAAAGCAGAACAGCATGCCAAATAAAATTAGAGAACGAATGGCTTGACTAAGTCAGTAAATATGTCTTTCTGGGAAGCATGTTTCAACGCCATGGACGGATTAGTAAGGAGATCGAAAGAAGAGTTATGGCAGGAAACAGAGTGAATGGAGCACTTAGACCAGTTATGAATCATCGCAACATATCAAAGGTTCCTATATATAGATTTGGTAAGTGATATGATCCTTTTTATAAATTTAATAATCCTTTTATTCGTTGTTTATAAAAAGGAATATTGATTTTAGTAATCATAGTTCAGCTACTTACAACGCTACAAATCATTCAATAGGGATTAACTAGCCAGACTGATAAGAATATTCATAAAATACATCAGAATATATCGCTCTCACAGAACAATATTATGTTATCACACTACTAAAGTAATAACTTTTATCATTAATTCCTGTAACTTGATAAATGCTGTACATTGATAATATTGGAAACAAGAAAAAAATATTTTGATTTATCAGCTCACTTGATTTGATACAAGGTACTGTAAACAAGGAAAAATATAATTGAATAAATAAAAAATAGATAAGGAGAATACATATGACAAGTTAGGATATTACAATACCCAGGGACTCTTTGATGCTCTTTGTTATATCTGTAAGTATAGAGAAACTGTTTCAAATAGTACAATACAAAACAAAATGTGTTATAAACTTCTGACAAAGTTTGAACAATTCATGGATCTATTTTGAAAACTTGGTATGATAATATAAATTTATAAAATCATAGATAAACAGAATCAACAGAATCATTTCTAAAGACTTCATGGAGACAATATGAGATTCTATAATTTTATATTATTCTGTGCTACTGCCGTGGCACAGTTGGTACCAGTTCGGTTTCTGTGCGGGCGTCCTGAGTTCGATTCCCGGCAGAGGAGAAATTTATTTAAATTCATTTCTCATGCAAATATTGCTTCTCTGGGCTAGAAACACTGAATAGTTGGAAGAAATTGCCATACGGCAATAAACTCACCACTTGCGCAGGGTGCAAGGAAATGTTCATTATTATTATTATTATATTACTGTACAATAAAACTTATTAAAATGAATATTAATAAGACACATTCAAGCATATAAATAAATTAATTAAGATGCCTCCCTCCTTGTATGACCAGTAAGCACTATGTAAAGTATAAACTATAAAATCTAACTAAAAATCATAGTGAAAGACTGGCTCTACTGGAAAATTAATTAGTTATCTATGACCTCAAAAGTTAGTAACATGTCTAGTTTTTAATTAGGGTTAGCGTTCAAATAGGTACAGCAAATGGATCAGACGCAGCGCATCAAACGGATTTTAGTATTCTTTATATAAAAATTCATTTGAGCGCATCGAATTGCAAGCAATACCGACGCCGATGCTAGGAGACAAAAATGTGATCAGTATGCTGTGCCTACGTGGACGCTAAGCTTTAACTAGCTATTGGAATGATACATATTGTTTCCATAAAACGGCCCTACAATGATTGACAATATTGAGCAATAACTCAACACAATAATGCACTTATTTTCTAAATCGACGCTTCATTATGTTTTGTTTAAACAAATAAACCTAGAAAAATCTGTCATCAGTTTATCGCTTTCATGAATAAAAAAATATTTTGAATATAAAAATAATTGCTGTTTTACACAAAGGGCCAATAGAAGAAACTATGTTATATTATAATTAAAAAAAAATCTAGAAAAAAAGTACTGTTTGTACCATTTTAAAAATCGCTTAAGCAATTGTTATTTTAAAGATAGTAAAAGGATATCACACATATTATAGTTTTTGTATTATTATTAGTAAAATAATTAAGGGACGGAACTGAAAAAAATATGAACACACAATAAATAACACATGTACATATTGAGTAGCAAATGCCATTTTAATCGCATACAAATAGACTGCCGATAAAATATATTTCGCCAGCAAAATTAGTTAACTACTTAACATTTCGCAGATAACAAAGTACAGAAATTAAACATGTAATTAAAAAATTAGCATACCATCAGGTTTTGATAAAAATTCCACACACTGCCTTACTATGGGTGGAATGGAATCAATCATCAATGTGTTGTGTTCTTTTATAAATTGTAATGAAACTCCAAATTGTTGTGTATGAGGTATTGTCTGCGCCACTTGATGGGATGCTCTGTTTCCATCAAATGAAGTATTTTGTGATGCTTTGGAACTTGTTGCCGTACCAGTCCCTTTCTTAATTTTTGATAGAAGTTCTGTATCATGACTAAATATGAAAAAAAAAATAATAGTAATTAAATAAAGTTTAAATAGTACTAGTTATAATATTATCATCTAAAGGAGTTATACCACAGACCTATAATCTATAAATATGAAAAAAAAAATCTCGGTACACACTGTCACTAGCATATCAATATTTTTTATTTTAATATTTTCCGAATGGTTCAGATTTAAAATTGAATCAGTATTCAACACTAATATCATAAAGTTCATGTTTAAAAGAGAACTAAATTTTGTATATAAATGTGTCATTAAAATCCAATTTATGTATATTTCAACTTCAAATGTGTTAAGGATCCCCCCCTGTTCCACCTCACTTTTTGTACCAATCTCCTGGCCTAAAACCAGTTTCACGTCAGCTCTATATATTCTGTGAGCTATACCAACAAATATGAAGGAAAATATTGAGAAACTTGATTTACACAATTTCATAATCACACAAATTCAAAAATATTTTTTCACCACCACCAATAGTACATATTTTAATGTGATCACAGTGTGGTTATATCTCATCAATACTGTGTTTAAAGCAAAATCATACATAACTAGCCACTATTACATAGTTTTGAAGTTAAATTATTTTCTATGTGCATTCATATATATTTATTTAATAAAATATATAAATCTATTTGTCATTTTTATTGTAAAATACAGTTCATTACAACATTTATGCATCCAGATACAGTATATTACAAATAAAGATACAGAAAAAAGCAGTTTATGATTTTATATAATATTATGTGTATGATTATAGTGGCAGTTGCTGAGCGCTGGGCCCCAAAAATCCTTAAATAAAGACCATGGGCAAATAGAAGAGGCATCGGCAGGCCTCAAAAAAGATGGACCGATGATATTGTCAGGACGGCAGAGAGAAAATGGATGCAGATGACATCATATAAACAAAGATGGAAGGAAATGGAAGAGGCCTACCTCCAGCAGTGGAGGAAAGAAGGCTGATAAAGAAGAAGAAGTATGATATAGTGCAGTCAAATTTCAAATTAACATATACTTACTCAATGACAGGTTGCGGGATGCATATCTTATCCAAATCAAGATGTTGTTCTAGTTCATGAAGATAGTTCACATACATCATCTTCTTTCCAAATTTGGCACTTATAGCTGGTTTCAACATTTGCCAAACTATTCTTATGAAGTTCGTTGGGTGAACCAGATACAAAGCTTTCAGATTCTTCTTATATTTACGATCAAAGGCCTTGTACGCCTTCCACAACCACGATAAAGTGGGTTTGTTTTTACTAGTGAGACCATGGTGAAAATATACTACACTATAGTCTTGTTCCACATATTTGTCTAAAGTAAACATCAAATATCTGGAAATAAAAATAATGCATTTGAACAAATATCTAACATATGTTATACTGTGGACTTTTAAAATTAAACTTTAAATATTTTTTAATATAAAATTAATGTCATGTTTGAAATATCATTAAGACTATATTTAAGCCAAGTTTTTTAGAACTACCTACATATTTGATATTAATTCCTTTGAGTATCTTCATTACAATGCATTAAATTTATATTTTAAAATCTTATTTTCCACTGATATAAGTTATTTCAATTACAAATAAAAAACATTTATACCTGATACATATTGATATAATGTACCTATACACATTTGTAGGTTTTGTATACTAACCTATCAGGGTACAAATTATGCATACAAACAGTATATATTTTAATAAGTTAAAAGATTATATTCACATGAGTAATTTGTTGGCAAAATATAAATTTATCATAAGAAATTATAACTTTTATGATGCGAATTCCAAAGACCTTATTAAAGTATAAATTTGCCCATTTCCAAACATGGCAAGTCACAAAAAAATATCTAAGTCCCTAAGGCAAAATGTTTTAAAAAAAAAAGGAAACCCTGGATCAAATTTTTCATCAGCATATCTAATATAGGTCCAAAACAGAACTTGTCAGTTGAATGTAATTTATAAAAACTCTCTTACTTAAGTAATTTGTCTTGGTGTACTTCTTGACTGCTGGGTAATCTGCAAGCAGACATAATAATTATTCTCCGTCCGATAGCATCATCTCCGACAACTTCAATGAGTCCTTTGCCATCTAACTCTGCAAAGGTGTCACCATCAGCAATACCCAAATCATCATGAAAATCAAACAGTCCCGCTTCATGGGTTGAATCCACTTCACCAGAAACCTGAAAATACTCAATACATTTAATATATTTAGGTATAAATTGGGAAGCTACAGGGGATATGTCTTTGAACATTTCAGTTGAGAATTAAATATCAATAAAAGTTACTTCCTCCAACACAAGACTTTCCTAGTGGGGGAGGCTAATGCTATATTTTTTTGTAATCATTGTTAACATTTATTAGATAAATAAATAAAAAATAGTATTGGGTATGTATTTTTTTTTTAATCTTGACATTTAATATTTACATATATTTAATATTTACTTTAGTTGTCACCAAATAACTTGAACTTTTAGCCGAGAAGGGGGGCGATTAGCACGTAAACCAACGAAGCAAAGATACACATTTTCGCTCTGTGCAACCGGAAGCTCGTTTAAGATGTTTGGCAAATATTATACCTATTTAATATTTGTATGAGGATATTTTACTACTTGTTTTAAGGACACATTCATTCTTTAAGTAAAATATATACTAATCTTAGAGAATAAGCACATTGATACTGGAATTGAAACTGAAAACATTTGTTGCATTTTATTTTACACTGTTACAAATAATTTAGAATTGATGTCTTTAAAATCATATTGTGTATAAAATCTTTCTCTAAAACCATTACAATTATATCAGAGCTTAAATTAAAATTATACTAAAATTTATATTCGTATTTTTAATGAATAACCTTAACTATTTTTAAGTTGGATAAATATCATATTTTATTTTACTGTGTCAACTTATGCATGAGTTGATCAGTAAAATAAAATAAATAAACAGAAAAAATGTGGTAAGTTTATTAATATTACCTGTGTATACACTTGTGGAGCTCCAGCTAACTGTTCTTCAAAGTTATCTTCTATTGTACCATCACTAACAGGGCTTTCCAAATAATCCCCGTGTGATTCAGATCCTAATGTAGGAGGTAATCCTGCTACAAAAATAAACGATTTAATGAATTCATTATCTATGATAGTAATGAAATTTTCTTATGATTTGTAAACTACTATTAACACAATGTATAAGAAATCAATAGCATGCAAATCATATAACTTATGAATTCAAAACATGCTAGGTAAGGTTATCACATATACTATTTGAACTTTTGGTTTATATAAACAAACATTCACTGTCATGATTCACACTTAATGTATATTTGATCCATAATTGGATTAATTAAGTCTTGAAACAAATTAAAAGAAAGTAAATTAAGTAATATATAAGTAGGAATAGAATTAAAATTATTGCAATACATTTCATGTTTGAATATTCTTTTTACCGATATATTGGTTCAAATTTAATAATAACTAAATATTTGTTCAATTCAATAAACTTTATTAAGTATGTAACTTAGTTAAAAAACTGAGTTACATACTTAATAAAGGAATCACAACATATTGAAGATTTTAAAGGGGTTCGCGAGATTAACTGTAATACATAATAATATAATATTCTTACTTATATGCCTTAGGCATTCAAATTAATAATAATAAAATATTAATTAACAAATCTCATATGATAAACAAACAATTATATTTTGTAATAAAATATGAATTTGTAACATATAGTTCAAATAACAGACAAATGTAAGTCAATATATGTGATGATTATAAATAATATGCTTTTTTTATAAATGATAGGTAGGTAATAATTAAAGTAATAAATAAAAAAAAACATTTGTCAATGGTCATTGTTAGACTTTAATGAAATAAATTATTTAATAAAAGAGAAAGCCAAAAATAAGAATTCATCAAAAACTAACAACAATTAATCAATAATTAAAAAAATAATTAAGTATATATAGTAATTAACTTTTTTAAAATCTTGGATAAAACCATGATTCCTAAGAAAAGTAATGCAATAATAATAGTGTTAAAATGATAAATTTTTAAATAATCCACATTTCCTTTATTCAATTGAATTAACTTGTTTACATGAAAACATTTTAACATGTGTTGGCAGTAACAATATTAGACAAACAAACCAAAATACTACTATTTACCTTAATTACTTTTTAATGACCTGTCATACAATAATCCCATTGTGAAACCTTTTACATTAAAACATTGCTCATAACAAATTATTTCATACAATAAATATATCCATACTATCTTATTAATGTTTATTTTGTAAACTCCCAATTCATTGTTTGATCTTTGAATAAACCTGCTTTATGTTGTAAAATAATATACAGTAAGCTTCATCAGGATTAACCAACAAAATGTCCTAATATTTAGCATTTTTTGAAAAAAAATTATATGCCTAGGTACTAAATTACTAAAGATTTCTGTCTACCTACATAAGCTCTCAAACTTGAATATTATTTTCAAAATTCTATTATTGATATTACCCATAATATTAAGAGCATTTTTTTAAACCAGTTACATGATATCATCATCAAATCCTTCAAATACATGATAGGATTGATCATTTTGGCTAATAGCTTTTATATTTTAGAGAACTAAAATTGAATCTTCCTTAACAATAAAACCTTGATATTCATGACCTTCTTGGACAAATGATATTTTTACTACCAACATACTTTTTTAGAGGAAATCTGTAAAGCATCGTTGTAATGTTTTGAAGAATGTGTCAACTTTTATTCATATTTTAACACAACAAAGTGTTATCAATGAGAAACTGCACCCATATTACCAGAATTGAATATACTTGCCTAAAACTCCGGAAGAGTTCAAAATCTCGGAGTCATCAAACTCTAGTCCTGGTTCGTAGTCATGGTTGTCTGAAAGGCTCGGATACTCATCAGTTACAGGAATGGAAGCCCATCTGTGGGTGTTCACTGCAAAAGCGAAAAATAAAATAAACAAAAAACGCAACAACGCAATATTGAATATGTTATGCTAAAATTAATTTATACAAAGTTTTTACAAACCTTCTTTTGAGTCGGTGTCCATGGTACACACAATAATTAATAAGTCACAATATCGTAATTTGCCAAATGTCACAGCCCATCCTACATGTTAACGTGAAAATATGTAAAATATAATAGTGAATCCTGAACAAACTTGTAAACAATATTTCACTGCGTCAAAACGTTTCGATTTAAATATGGTGAAATAATTTAGACAAACATCCACAATATGGTATATGTTACAACAATTTATCGCATATACTCCAAAACTATACACAATGTAGTAAATGTACCAAAATGACACCAAATGACACAACGGAACAAACCAACAAACTGCACATAGTGTTGCAAATATTCATGTTAACATTTTTCCTTAAATGATATGTAACTTGTTTTGCTCATTTACGGCGCATTTATTTACTGTCTCTCGTGAATATTCACAGTGACCTTAATATAATATTAAAATTCGTTCAAGTAAATAAAAAAAAAAGGATTTTTTATGTATTACGACAAGCAAATATGCTCAAAAATGTTTTTATATTGTCAATGTTGACTGTATTTATTGTAGAATCCGTCTTATGAGTTTTTTTTTCAATCAAATAAATTGATTATAGTTCCACGTGGATATTTTCCTTTTGACAGGACGACCGTTTTGGCTCACTAGGCCCTTATCAATATATTTAGTAGCGGATACTTAAGTCATTCAAATAAATAGATCGAAAACTCACAACTTAATGTCCAAAGGTGAAGAATAGATGAATACAAAGAAAACTAATAGATTATTATAATATGTAGATATGAGTATACAATTTTTAAATTATCTTTGTTTTTGTTAATAATAATGATAATAAACACTAAACTTCCTTGCACCATACGCAAATGGCGAGTTTATTGCATCATTGCATGTGGTAATTTCTTCTAGTTTACAAGTGTTTCTAACCCAGAGAAACAATAATTACTTGACAAATTATATTAAAAAAAAATATCTACTGCAGGAGATCAAACCAAAGATATTAATGTATATACATATAATATCTTTGGATCAAACACATATCATTATTAAAATTAAATCATGGGTCTGGGTAGGTCCTTATTTTTTAGGGAAATTTGAACAATATCATTTTTCATAGACAATATTCGAAAGTTTCAATGACAATTCACGATTTGAAGGTAGTATTATATCGACTCAACAAATGCACCGTGGAGAAAAACATATATTAGGTTGGATAAAAATAAACATTAAAAATTCACATTTGATGAGTTTTTCATAGTATGTATAGGCGACGAATCAACAAAAAAATTGTGTATTCTAGATACTTTATATTAGGGTTGTTGCTGATGTACGTTTTTTTCACATCAGCTGACTTTCTTTTTCTTCCTTCAGCCAATCTCTCCACAGCTGGATGTAAGCCTCTTCTAGGTACTTCCATTCGCCTTTTTTTGGCTTTTTGGACCCACCTCCTTCTAGTAAATCGCCAGATGGAGATGCGGTCGCTGGTTATCATTTTTTTCTTTAAAAAATGCAAAAATGATTTTATTCCCAAAAGTTGCACAAATTTACTTGGTACTGAAATAAAAGGTTGTTTAATAATTTTGTGACTGTTTATAAAAAAAAGCAAAACAAGCAAGCAAAAACAACACGTGCCAGAAGTGCCGCCTCCTATACGATTGTATTACAACTTCTGCATGTATCATCAGCATCGATCAATATGGATGTTGATGTTGAAGATAAAAATATGCTAATGTTCCACAGATGCTGATGCTACTGTTCACAACAACTATGTTTTATATCCAGGTTGTTGCAATATGTCTAAATTTGCTTTGTTTTGAGTACTTAAATGATTTTTTGTTTAATTGCATAAAAATAAAAATATATATATTAATAATCGTTTGTATATTCATTTTATTTAATACTAAATATGGGTAAAAATTAAAAATGAATTAATTAATCTTCCAAATCAGAACATTGCAATTTATGAAATGTTATCTCAAATTTAAAAATCATTTATATGATGTGTAAAAAGTATAAATAAAAAATCGAGCGTTAAATACAATAATATTTTCGGATTACTTTATCAGGGAAGATAATTTTATATTATTTATGTGATCACGGATAATTATATATGTTTAGTGATTACTATAAACTTTAAATTGCATTTTTTGTATGCTTTCATGAATATTAAGAAATCTGGAAAGACTACTAAATTATTTCATATAATTTGATGTATCGAGTAATTGAAAATAATGGACTTTAGTTGAATGTCAAGGAATAAAAGTTATTTGATAAGTAATGTGAAAGTAGAATTGCCAAGAAGATTAGTTTTGTGAAGTAGACAATCATCTTTATCTTTATTATGTATTCCAAATTAAAACGAGGAATATCACATGAGGAATTTTTGACAAGAAACAGTGAAAATTGGCACTACTTCCATATATCGATGGCTAACCGGACATATTCTATTGTATGTCCACTTTTTGGTAAAATTAAGTTATGATACACATTTTGTAGACCTCGACTTTATCTTTGATCAGTGAAAATATAGCATTTCTATAAGCAACACATCAAAAGATATAGTCAATTTTAAAATGAATATTACAATCAAATGTACCAGCAGTATGAACATTCATGTTGAGTTTTCTCAAAACTTTCAATAATGGACATATGTCCGGTTAGCCATCGACATATAACATATCATAGGAATCCAACATTGATTTACAAATTAGTATACCTATATATGCCGACTTTGATGATTTAATGTGAAGCATGTATGTGTTACATGGAGTGCATGAAAACAGAAACGCAGTCGAAATTAGATCATTGAGGAGAATTTGAATAAAATTATTTACGACAGAACTAGATTATATAGTAAAAGAGTTATCAATGATGAAAAATAAGAACAAATTGAAATTGTTTGACCATACCATGAAAACAAGAATATCGACTGACTGAATATTTATATAAAGCCAAAATAAGGGGATCGATAGATAAGGAATGATTAAAAACGATGACATGGCTATATTTATGCATATTTTTTTTATATATAAAAAAGTATCAAGTCTTACATCTAGTAAAAACCTTAAAAAATAAACAATATCAATGATTGGCATGTTATTTAGTTTTTGATGAGGAAACTAAAGATAAAAGTATAAAAAAAATACAAGAAAAAAAATAGGCTTAATTTTAGCCGCTAGAAGCGGGAGTGTCTCATGACGCTGGGTATTTTTCGGCGAGTGACGCCGCGTCGCTGCCTATGTTGCAGATCATTTTCCTTTGAGCGTTTATCGGGTGTGGAAGTATTACAAGTTGCCGAAGTGAATAGTTTATTTGTTTCTCCAAGAGTGATTTTTAAAATATTAATATTTTTTATTATTTCTACGTTAGTGAATCATCGCGGCTTCAGTTGAAATGGATGGGTCGAGATTAGATTTGGGTGAGCATCTAATTAATTTTCATTTTGGTCACGATACATTTATTTATTTTGCATCCCTATATATTTATTTTTTTTACATTGTCTTACACAAAATATTCGTCATTTTTCACTTGATATATAATTTTGTACTTCGATGTGAGTAGTTATTTGTGCAGTTCACGATTCTCCCTAACCATATTATTTAACCACATATTTTTATTTGTATAAGGTGTCGTTTATAACAAAAAATACTAGAGACGAGGATTTCGAATCGCTTGTGCAACGTTTAGCAATAACATTTTTTTAAGAAAGACAAAACTTTCTTTTAAACAATGGAATAAGGGAAACTGTATTTTCACATTAAAAGAATTAACAGTTGATTAAAAATATGCAAAGGTCTAAAAGATCGAGTGCAAAGCAGGAATCGCCCTAGAAAAGAATGGCCATGACCATGTGAATGATATTTTAAAAATAAGTAAACATAAGAAGTTTGAACAATCGGCCAGCGTGTTTGAAACGATGTATGAATGCAAAGGAAATCATGAATGTTTGCGAATATATCAGTATATCGTGTTGGTACTCTCTGCCTTCCCCGATAGGCATGGATATGGCGTGAGTATATTAGTATGTGCCTGGTTTTCTTTTCCATTTCAAATATTTGTTTACTTAGCTATTATCCACTTTACTTAGTTATTGAGTGCAAAAACAAGTAAACGTTTGTTTTGTTGTATCCAACTCCCGGTTCGACCTTTTGATATCTAATTCAATTATAGATTACTTTTGGTTAGCACTGAATTTAAAAATGAAGAAATTAAACACAATGGAAAGTAAGTAAGTTAATTTGATTTTTTTTCAATGTTGTATGCGTGGAATGAAAATATGTTTATAATGTATAAATATACATACATAAATACCATCACGCCATGTCCCTTATGGGGTAGGCAGAGAGAACAGGGCGCCGTACTTTTTATTTTTGCACACATTTCTGGCTACCTTTACACCCATGCATCGTCTCCTACATGCTCGTCGATTGTACAAACTTTTTATGTTTCCTTCTTTCAAAATATCATTCACATGGTCATGCCATTCCTTTCTGGGGCGACTTCTACTATTCACTCCATCTCTTACACCCATGTTTATGTTTTTTGGTCAGTCGTTCATTCTTTCAATATGTCCAAACCACCCCAAGTCATTCACTCCCATTTTTTTTTTTTTTACATATAATATCCTTCTTTATCTTGCATTCTCTCCTTATGTCTTCATTTTTTATTCTATCATATATCGTTCTATATCTAAAGTAATAAATCAATCAAAATGTTAGTGTCTGTGTGTGTGTGTGTTTGTCTCACGCCTTCTGAAAAACCAAGAGCATCTAAAAATCTAATTTATGTGCGAACGTGTACCTGTATACCAGATGCAGTGTCACGCTAAAAATAATGCGATAAAAATGCTGAATTTTAAAAATATTTCAATAATTATTTTTTTCATACAAAATTTTCCAAGTCGTATCTGTCAAAAAAGTGTACATTTTGCACGCAAATATCTGTTAGTTTAAAAGTTAGAAATACGTATTTACACGAAAAAAATTACTTTCAAGTATAACTTAGCGTTTAAGTGAAAAACATGGTGAATATTTTGTATAATTATAATGTTTAACTTATTTTTAAAGTAAGCGTTTTGTACATAAATGCCGCCGTTTTAATATCTTTTCATACAATATTTCATTTTCCTACCGAATGAATATGTTCTTGAAAATAATAAACCTTTGAAATAAATATAATTATGAAATAATAAAATAAAACACATGACATTACAGCAAGTTTTAAGACGTATATTGTAAAAGTCTGTTAATTATTAGTAAAGATATAGGCATAATAAAATTGCATAATTTGCATATAATATTTGATATTTCGGACAATTTTCATATTTATGGCATCGAACAAACCAATGTAGGTACTTACATATTATTCAAAAAATGTCTACAAACCATTTGATATTTTTTACATGTTCTATGGTTACTATGGTAACGGACACATTCTGATATTCAAATAAAATTTGTTATAAATCGAATTCGAATTAATTTAGAACATCATTGTAGGTAGGTACCTACATACCTAATACCTACTACTTAAAAACCAACAATATACTAATTTCGTATAGGAAAATTATTAAACTATCTTAGGTTAACTACAATACACATGTCATTCAATCTACAAACTATTTCCTGTAGTGAAATTCTTCTATTATTTAAGTAGACCTTTGGGTGATTTTTTATACAAGCTATTTCTTGGAGTTTAATTCTTCTTCCTCTTCTTTTGTGAAGTCATTTGGGACAGTTCATAAATAAACTATTTCCTATAGTCTAATTTTTCTTTTTCTTAATTTACGTAGACCTTGGGTGAGTTTTTATACAAACTATTTCCTATAGTCTAATTCATCTTCTTCCTCTTCTTTTATGTAGCCCTTTGGGTGAGTTTTTATACAAACTTATTCCTATTATCTAATTCTTTTTCTTCTTATTTTATGTAGACCTCTGGGCCAGTTTTGATACCAACTATTTCTTTTAACGTATTTCTTCTTTTTCTAATTTTATGTTGACCTTTGTTGAATTTTGTATAAACTAACTTCCTATAGTCTAATTTTTCCTCTTTTATGTAGACCAAGGGAGAGTTTTCATGCAAACTTTTCCTTTAGTCTAATTCTTCTTCGTCTTCTTTTATGTTGACCTTTGCGTTAGTTTTTATACAATCTATTTCCTGACGTATAATTATTCTTCTAATATGTAGACCTTTGGGTCAGTTTTTATATTAACTACTTTCTATAGTCTAATTCTTCTTTTTCTTATTTTTTGTAGATCTTTTGGTTAGTTTTTATACAAACTATTTCCTTTAGTCTAATTCATCGTTTTCTTATTTAATGTAGACGTTGGGTGAATTTTATATAAAATATTTCCTATATTTCAATTCATCTTCTTCTTCTTTTATGAAGACCATTTGGTCAGTTTTTTATATAATACATTTACTATTGTGTAATTCTTCTATTGCATCTTTTATGTAGACTATTGGGTCAGTTTTTATTACAAACTATTTGTTATAGTCTTATACTTATTCTTTTTTTTCATTTAGTCTTTTGGGTTAGTTTTAGTCTATTGTATAGAAATATTATAAACAACATGCACACTTGATGAAAATACATAAAACGAATGGGATGTGACCATCACTAGAATCTTCTCAATACTTTTTTTCAATCGAAATTTACACCATTTATTATATCATCATATATTGCTTAATTTTCAATAACTACATATTTGATTTTGATGACAATATAATAAAAAATCGGGGTTGTGGCCATTACTGGACTCTTCACAATGTTTATATTCAAATTAAAAACTATTTAAGTCTTCTTCTGTTATGTAGATCAGTTTTATTGTGCAAAAATATAATAATCTATAGGTATGCACACTTGACGAAAAATATAAAAACGAATGGGATGTGACCAACACTAGAATCTTTTCAGTACTTTTGTTTATTTAATTTTTAAGCCATTTTCCATCATCCAAAATTACTAAATATTTAAAACACATTTGCGTTCGATGACAATATATAAAAAAAGGGGTTGTGGCCAAATCCAAACTCTTTACAACGTTGTCTCTTTATTATCAGTCATATTTAAACCATTTACCATAGTCCATGCGTGCAGAAATTGTATGTACCTACTTATATATAAAAACAAATGGGTTGTGGCCATCACTTGAACATTTTACATCGCTTAAACTCAATTAAATTTCAAACTACTTTTCATACTACGAATAAGCAAATATTTTTTGTGACAATATTATATAAACGATTGCTTATTCCTTCACTAATTTACATTCTTGGCTAACGGCGGGACATAAAAGCTAGTAAATAATAAATTTGAAATATAAATTTGCATGTGAAATGCATAAATAATAAATTTGCATGTGAAATGCATAAATAATAAATTTGCATGTGAAATGCATAAATAATAAATTTGCATGTGAAATGCATAAATAATAAATTTGCATGTGAAATGCATAAATAATAAATTTGCATGTGAAATGCATAAATAATAAATTTGCATGTGAAATGCATAAATAATAAATTTGCATGTGAAATGCATAAATAATAAATTTGCATGTGAAATGCATAAATAATAAATTTGCATGTGAAATGCATAAATAATAAATTTGCATGTGAAATGCATAAATAATAAATTTGCATGTGAAATGCATAAATAATAAATTTGCATGTGAAATGCATAAATAATAAATTTGCATGTGAAATGCATAAATAATAAATTTGCATGTGAAATGCATAAATAATAAATTTGCATGTGAAATGCATAAATAATAAATTTGCATGTGAAATGCATAAATAATAAATTTGCATGTGAAATGCATAAATAATAAATTTGCATGTGAAATGCATAAATAATAAATTTGCATGTGAAATGCATAAATAATAAATTTGCATGTGAAATGCATAAATAATAAATTTGCATGTGAAATGCATAAATAATAAATTTGCATGTGAAATAAATTAATATAAATATATATATATATATATATATATATATATATATATATATATATATATATATATATATATATATATATATATATATATATATATATATATATATATATATATATATATATATATATATATATATATATATATATATATATATATATATATATATATATATATATATATATATATATATATATATATATATATATATATATATATATATATATATATATATATATATATATATATATATATATATATATATATATATATATATATATATATATATATATATATATATATATATATATATATATATATATATATATATATATATATATATATATATATATATATATATATATATATATATATATATATATATATATATATATATATATATATATATATATATATATATATATATATATATATATATATATATATATATATATATATATATATATATATATATATATATATATATATATATATATATATATATATATATATATATATATATATATATATATATATATATATATATAGAATTTCCAAAGCACGAATGTATTTCAACTCAAAAAAGACAACGTAAAATTTTAACCAATTGTATTATTAATTTCAACCACTGTGCGCTCGAAAAAAATTGTATCACTTCCGGCCTAATGGCGGGTATATTTAAAATTGTATCTAAATTAGCGAATGTTACAAGTAATTAGTAAAACTACGGTATTTTCATTGATTAAATTGAAATAAAATTGTTTGAAGGATATTATAAAGGAATTGTTTTATAGTGTGATCCATTTTGTGATCAATTTTATAAATAAGAGTTATTTGTTGTTTTCCTTCTCATATTTTTCAGGTAAAATGTGCGCAGGTCCCAAAAAATTGTCAAAAGATATTCAAAATGTGTAGAATATCACTAAATATTAAAATACTTACATTTCATAAATTAGTACAATTGTTATTGTTGTAAATGTATATAAATTTGGTAGAAAAATACACTATATAATATACATAAATACATAATGTACGCGATGTCCGTTGCTCTAACGAAATCTAGCGGAAAAAACTCTAATGCCCGTATTGATATCTTATGGTCTAAAGCCACGGAAGATTGCATTCCTAAAAATAGTGTCAATAAGTACTCCATAATAGTAATTGTTGTGATGATAATCCTTTGTACTGTTTGACTTTGTTTTGCATTAAAATGATTATATTCACGGTAGTACATTTGAAATGTTATTTAATTTAGTTATTGAATTATGTTTCAATATGAATTTTTTTCTTCTTAATTTTGTACCATCTGAACGCTCGCCTGCGCAAGTGAATTGTAGCGGGTCACGTGATTATAATGTATTTACAACAATGGCGCCAAAGGGCTGTAGTGAAAGTGACCCTGTTTTTATTATATTGAAATATATTTAAGTCATAAAAATAGTACAATCGAAGTTACTATAATTGTCACATTTTTTTTCAAAAGTAGGATGTAACGTTATGCGCGTCTACATAAAAAAATATTAATTTGTCTAAAACCACGTCAGTCTCTTCACAAACGGTGCTGCTCTCTGTGTTGTCAATTTGGTTAAGCTTACCAAATGGAGTCTGGGGACACTATAGTTCTTATAAATATTTACCAAAGAAAAACATTGTTAACTATGGACTATTGTATTCTTCGTATTTTAATTCTGTGAGTGATGTTCCTGTAATTAATACGCCATTTATTTGATTATTGAAAGATTTGCTCTCTGTGCGCTGGGCGGGCGCTTGTGTTTACAGGGACATGTATACAGAGGGTCGCCGATAGGAGACCCGCCATATATTTTACCGTTTGCTTCCTTTAAACGTCAAGTTCACGCTCGAAAGGTTGATTTTAGTTTTAAATCGAATCATTTATTAAATTGCTTGAACGGTATGCTTCCTTAGGTGACTGGGAGATGTACGGATATCGAGACTTTTACAATGGCTGACTATTAGGCCTGGGAAAACTCTACGCAGTTCGTGAAATATTTGATTGCGAAAGAAGCGCTAGCGAGCGCCCCCTTAGCATAAATAGTGGGCAATATATCTTTATATTGAATATTATAAGTACCTTATCATGTTGACTAATAGTTTTATGTTTTGGTGTTGTGTCAGATGAACTCGAAGCAGTGTGGCGGCTAATATGTAGCGACAAGCACAGCACCCTCGCGATGTTGGTGCGCGGCAGTAAGCGCGCGCTGAGCCGCGGTGAGGAGGGCGGCTGTAAGCGACGACGCACGGAGCCTGATGAGCCTTCTTGGCAGCTCAGGTCCCTCTCCGACCCCAAGATATCTGCCATCTACAACCGCTGTGCTTCTGAGGCCCCTGCTGAACTATTCAGGTAACTGTTTCATATTCACTACTCCAATATTCTCCCATCCTTACTCCCATATTCACTAACCTACTTCCTATATTTGCATTGTATTGGCGAAATTTATTTAGCAGTACGTTTATTTAAGTGTGTATAAAATATATGTTAAAGCGACAGTATAATTGCATTTAGTGAGTTTTCTTTATGTTATAGCATTGCAATGATGTATGTTTTAAAATAATGCATTTGATCTGGATCCAATGTAAACACCCAATATCAATCAGTCGAGTCATCACAAAATCATTTCTGGTTGGGTTATATTAACCCTGAGATCTCATTTTCTCACGATGTCACCGATCCTATTAGTATTTTGTTTATTTGTCAAAAACATTTTATTGACCCCTTATTTTAATGATTGCATTGCAAAATTTATATATTTTTTTCTGCTGTCATTTGCAATTTCATTAGTTCTTGTTAACATGTGTATTTTGTTTACATTGGTGTTACCATACTGTACAGTTATAACCACTTCATGCTCGGTTTTTTTTTTCACAAAAATAGAACTAATTAACTAATAACCATTATTCTTTCTACAAAAACATTTTTTAAATGGTAAAATTTGTGATTTATCACTAATTTTTGAAATACATACAAAATATTTTTGCTATGTATTTCAATAAATTAAAACAGACAAAACAATTTTCATAAACCTCTATGAGCGTCAAGTGGTGACTATCGAGCACAGGTCGTTTGTTTATCTTTACGCAAACAAGTCAAAACACATGAGCTGTGCTTGTTTTGACCCGATAGGACGTACAAACATTGCTTGTTTAAAAGCATGTAGTGGTTAATTGGTTTATGTCAGATCAAGATAAAAGTTTGCACTTTTTTTAATTTATTAAATTATTTATTAGCACAAATCAAGCAGTGAAGCAAACAATTATGTGCTGTGTTCATATTTTTTTCGCGATATGTAATAAACTATGTTGTCATATATTATTAGCTGTATAGCGTTTGCATTTATCAATTCTTTTTCAGCGGTACTTGATCTTGCAGCATAGTTGACTGCTGGATATCCTCGTTGAGTTAAAGAAATATTGTTTTGATGATTTAGTTTATTACACAAAAGAAAGTTTGTCATCTTGTTCAGTATATTAATGTGCAAAGTGAAATAAGAGCTACTTATGTTGTATGTTTTGCAAGTAAAGCTGTGTTTGATGGAAATATTCATCACTCGAGCAATGTTTCTCTATAACTCAATAAGGTTAACAAATTATCAGTGATAATTATATAAATTTTAATCACTTTGAATTATGAGTTGTGTTGATTTTTTCAAGTGATCAAATTGGTTGTCCTTATTAGACAATTGGAACCAAAACAATAATCTATCAGTAAGTTTGAAATTCAAAAATTGAAAAATCTATTTAGAGTTCATTTGAGAAGATACAACATAAGCAATTCAGTGTCTCATAATTTATTTTTTTACATTAACTCTTTTTTAAAATAATGTTAGGCAAGAGGACCCTTCAATGAGACACTTATATGTAGATGAACTATTCTGATTATTTCAAATTTAATATTTGTTTTTTAATCTCTGGTATTCCAAGTAAATTGACTTAAAAAACAAATTGTAAGTAAATATGACACTTTCTTGTTAAATTATGAAAGAAATCTAATGCAAACATGTGAATTTGACATATTTTGACAGTAAAATATCTATTTTTATAGGGATCTGATTATAAAATGTTCAGAAATAAGTAGTAGTTCTGTAGACAGTACAATCAGCACTTTTTGCTTAATATCAAGAGGGTTAATTAGTTCTGGGGGGGCATATCTGGTTAACCGGCGAAATTAAAACCAACATTGTTTACCCATATGGATATAATTATCTTGAGTTCTATAATATCTTAAGATGTTATAGAACTCCATTTGATAATTATATCCATGATAAGGGTAATCACGAGGGTTTTGATTTCGCCGGTTGGACCAGACATGCCCCCCTGGTTGGTAAGGCACAGGAATTAGTGTACTTAAATTTTGTACTATCACAAATAATACCAACTACCTTTATATTTAGTTTTCCTATGAACCATTGAAATTTACTTACTTTACTGGTCCGAGCACTTCACCATCTAGGCCATCCCACTCCAGAATACACCATTGATATTATTATTATGCAAAGTAATTTAAGTACACCAATAGAGTTTGGTTACTTCTGATTCTTTGTTTTCAATTCTTGTAACTTTATAAAATCACTTCAGTATTTAGTGCGTTATTATTCATCTCCTTTTTTTTCAAATCTTTCATTTGAAATTTTGCTGGGCATTCTGATTATTTATTTGATTTTTCCTCATTATCAAATCTTGGGCTCCTAATTTTTTGTTCAGGTTTAAAGTTGATTAAGCCGATTTGTAGTGTAGCATTCAATTTGAGGCAAAAATATACTAGATAATCTTTTTGTTATTGTTTCATAATAACTCAAATTCACTTTTTGTAACAAATAAAGGTAGTATGCATGTACATAAATCGTGCATAGTCTGATAAGGAAAGTATAGAAAACTGAATGTCAAAAGTTTCTATTCTGGTAAACATCTATCCTTGTTTACATCTACATCTTCTCTAAGCACATTCTTCTGGTTTTTACTTTTTCTTCTCTCTCTCGGTTTTTTTTTTAGTATTTTGTTATTCAGTATTAAGTATTTTTTTCATTAGTAGATAATTTTTTCAATGTTATTAATCAACTAAAACATATTAGTTTTCATTATGTTAACAAATTCCTTCTTATAAACCCCGTTTTCATGTTTATACTGTCATAATGCTTGAAACTATACACAAGTTTCACTTACATTCATAAGTATTGGAGTATTTTGTATTATTTATGGCAAGTTCTAAGTTCGCCCTTGAGGTGACCACGGTTGTCACTAAACGGCGCTTTATAAATTGTCCTTATTATTATTATTATTATTTGATTCAATCTGATTAGATGTTACCAAAATCAATGTTTTTTTGTTATAAAATGTTTATCATTGTTATAACTTTTATAAAAAAATATTTTTAAAAATGTACATGGGTGTAAGTGATTTAGAGTAGGGATCGCCTTAGAAAGTGATGCCATGACCATGTGAATGATATTTTGAAAGAAGGAAACATAAAGAGCTTGAACAACCGAGTATGTATGAGACGGTGCATGGATGTAAAGGAAGCCAGGAATGTGTGCAAAAATAGAGGAATATGGCACTCGGTTCTCTCTGCTTACCTCGCAAGGGACATGGTATGATTGTATGTATGTGTTATTACTTTTATTGTTACAACTTTATTCTTTTTACTTTATTTAGGTATTTTTTAACTTTATTTCCTAGTTATAACTCTTACAAAGTCTTTATATAGTTTTCAATCCTTTTGCAATATACTTCCTTAGAACAAATGTTTGTCAACTTGACATTATTTCATTTGTTGAATCATTCTTTCTCAGCCCAGCCCCCCTAGACAACATGCCATTTAAGCTAAGCGTTATATCGCTAAGCGATAGTAAATGTATGGAATTGGTGGCTATGACATCACGTGACAGCCACCAATTTTATACATTTCTATCGCTTAGCGATATAACGCTTAGTTTTAATGACATGTTGTCTAGGGGAGCAGTCTGCATGCAACCCTCATATACTATATTCACTAAACATTTGAAATCTTCCTTACAATAGAGTCTCGTTACATCAGCTCAGTTTTAGTTTGCACAGTGTTTATCTAATATCTTCATTCTTCTGAATTCTCACACAAAAGATGAAATACAGGCTAAATTATTTTAGTGATAGTACACACCCTTCTATTACTCCTTTATTTATGAATAAACTATCATTTTAGAGTATTAATTCCTCTAAGACCTGCTTTACTATCATAGGCCTTCTCAAGGTCATTAATAACTCAAAAGTACTGGTTTTTGTCAAGTACTTTTTCTATAGATTTAGAGAGAAAATTTGGTCATCGTATCCTCTTCCATTGATAAAAGCACACAAAACAATTTGATCCTTTGATTCTCACTAAAGTAGGAACACTTACTGTAATAGGTAATACTTGACTTACTATTTTTGTCTAATACCTCCAATAAATAATGTTAAGGTATACTATTAAGATAATTTGTTTTGTATTGTACATATTACTTAACGTGTCTGGGCATACATATATATTAGACCTTACCACTCAAGTTCGTTGCAGCAGAAATTGCCACAACCAAGTCTTCTTCATTACATCCATGTACCGTGTTTCGGCAGACAAGAAGATGCTTATCATCTTGGGTTTCCCCGCCCCATACTATACCACACCTGCACAAGTTCTTCTTACATTTTGTGACACATACACGCAGACTATTCAGTGTCTTTCATGTACGTTAGGGTAGATGGTGTCACGGTCCCAAAGTCCCTGACAGGTTGTTTTGACCACTGTGTAATTTTGTGTTCTTGGTTACTTTTATTTTAAACAAAAAGAAATGAGGCATTTTTGTAACTTTTGTTAATCAGTAATTTTTATAAACAAATACCAATGTTCATACACAAATAGAATTTAGATTTTTATATACTTTGAATAAAATATAGTTGATTTTGGATAGTTTGAGGAACAGTGAAGACTAACATAATTTTGTTATTACTTATATCAAAGTAACATTTTCTTTATATCAAATATGAAATAAAGGGTTTCATAGAATCGCTCTACTCTCATTCGAAAGGAAGCTTATTTGTAACATGATATATTCAATAATATATACGCTGTCCTGGGGTAGGCAAAGAGGAGTAGGTGTTAATACTTCTACTTTGGAATAGATTTATCTCTTCATGTGTGATCATTTGTGATTCTGGTTCTTTTAGTCTTGTTAATTTTGTGTTAAAATGAATATAAAGAATTTTTACTTTTTAATTATCAAAATTTATAAAAATATCTTACAATATTTCATAACATTTCTGGATTTTTAAGTCAATTAATTTTGTAGTTAACTTATCTTACACCATTGATATGGAAGGCTTGTGACTGATCTCACTGTGATAGATATAAATAAGTAACATACTCAAACCCGAATGTACAGTCCTAGGTAGCTAAATACTATCTCCTAACCTCAATTGAGTATTTAGTATTCTTAAGTTATCAATTATGTTGCAGACACATTGCTAACTGAATTCTATGTCAAACTTAAGGTGGATGGTGTAGCATTTCACATTGTATACCAAGAATAAAGATAGATAGTATGCTATGGGTTTCTACTGACATTTCTAACTGTTTTTTGTTTCAACCACACAAACTCATAAACAAGCCAACACTGCTCTGTCACGATTCTTGTGAAATTCCAGTGAATTTTCAGCATCTCGTATAGAACTCTGAATACTCTTTGTGGGATTCAATTTGATAAAATATTCGACCAAATCTCTAAAATTATCTTTCATTGAAATTATCTCATATTTTATTTAGATATGTCTCTATAATGTAATTCTCTTACAAAAAGTCATAGCATTTTCCAATTTTGGAAGCCACATGATCTCCTAACTATAGCGAGCACATGTGTAATGAAAATATGGTTAGTAATTAGGTAGGATTCTGCATTTGACCTTATTGTTTCATTACACATATTTCTCTCAAAATGAGCACAGCTTATTTAAAGTATTCATTGTTATAAATGAATATGAATGATAATCTCATAATGGATACGCAACATTACATTGGTCCTCTGATGGGTTAGGTAGAGAAAACCAAATTCTATATATCTCTGTCCTGGGAAAATGTTTCTTCTGCATCTATTCTTGTGTTATTCTGACCTAATTTTTCACTAATAATCTTATTTGCAATATTTTTCTTCACCCCTTTCAATCTTTTTATCATCATCTTATTATGATCAAACTATGTAAGCATTAAGGGCGGGTTTTTTCACAGAATAGTTAAATCGGTAGTTATAGTTATAATAAAACCACAGGTTATACAAGAAATAGCTAAATATCTTAAAACGGTTTTTTCAAGTGTAGTTATGTCATAGTTATAGTTACGGGTGTTGCAGGTATAAAGACCCCAAATATTCCATACAAATTGTAAACAGTAGGTTCCGAGCGTTTCCTATCTCTTTTTTGCTCATACTATATAAAAGATAGAAGATATAGTGTGTCTCGTTTTCTATTATTAATGTATATGTGGTTCCGAGTAATGGTAGCTGTCATAATTTTGTTGTAATATGGTGAACGCATTTGAATTTTGAATGTTTGTGAATGTCATTGGTAATGATATATATATAAAGAGATATCTCACTATTTCTTTATACAAGCGTCATCACGCTAAAAATTCTCAGTCGTGCAAACCTAACCTTTTTCTTTTTTTTTTCAATACGTATTCCATTATTTCATCGTATATATTACTATCAAAATTATATTATACCTACTGTGTTTAGATATTATGCTAAAAAAATAGGTAATTGACCCGTACACACGTCAAATGGTCAGTCATGAACAAAAATTACCAGCGACATCTATCATAACTATCAAATTTAACTATAACTACTGATTTTTGGCTGGTTACTTTTCTGGCTCTAGTTACAGGCTAAATGCGTAGTTGTATTTTGAAAAAATCCATTTCTGTGATTACCAGGTTGAAAAACCCACCCTAAGTTTTCTTTCTGGTAACAAAATCCCGTTTATGTCTGTTACATAGAGATCTCATTTACAATACATTATTTCTGCTTTGAACCACATTAGAATTTATAATTATAAAATGTTTCTCAAAGATGTCAAGTTCAAGAAATTTGATTTAGTTTTTTAATTCTAAATACCAAATTTTGGAAGCAAGATTATTAATTATAAATCTATTCAACAACTTATTTTAGTAATAAAATATTTTTCTAACAATCTCCCTATATTTTAATTTACTATAGTTAGATTTAAAATAGTTTAAAATATACATACCTATGATTATAATTTAATAAAATTAAAAAAAAAATATTTATCCAATCTGTTTTTTTATTTAATTCATTTCCTGAGTTCACTTTTTTCTCCATTAATAATAGAACCTAGCGTCTTTATTGTAATAACAATATACATTGCTTCAATAATCATATTGAAAATAATATTTGAACAATCATACAGTCTTCGGGTTTATGTTTGATTTCTGGTTCATGGTTAACCACACCTGATAAGGGTTTAAAAATGAATTCTTGTTCAGGGAATTTTTCTTTCCTTTAGATTTGAAAAATTGTTTATACTCTGTAAGACCTCCTTAGATTGGTTTTAAGTTAATGTTTAGTTCTTCTTTGTAAAAGACTACTGAAAAACTTGTTTAAAGTTACCAATTATTTATTTATTTAATAATGCTTCTTGGGCAACTTACAGTTACTATGTCAAATATTAATTCAACATGTACCCAATAACAAGTTGGCACATTCTGGAAACTTACGATATTTATCGTCTCACAGATCCAGACTGAAAACACAATAAAAAAAATGTGTCTCCACCAGGAATTGAACCTGGGACCTTTTGTTCAGGAGACAGATACTCAACCCACTGAGCCACGAAGGCCGACTAAAAATATATAGATGACATGACTTTTGCTCTCTGATTTGCTATGCAATTATCAGTATTTTTTAGACTTACAAAAACCTACATCTCTCTAATGTAGATAACATGAAAATGGATGACAGTGTACCTTAGCACAAACTATTATCCTGAATTAAGAAGTGTCATATTTACTTACACAAATATAGTTTATTTTTGTATTCCATGAACATTATACTGTTTCTGTATCTTGTCTGTACTTTCAATTCTAGCTACATATATTAAAGTTTTCCTAACATTTTTGTCGGGAATAATTTATTGTCAATTGCCACATTGACAGTGAATTTTTAAAATTATCTTTAATGTGATTTCATCCAAAGCAAATATAACAGTCAAAAATTTATTTTCCTGATCCTATATTGCAGAAATGGTATTATGTGTGTTTGTATGCCTAACATTTTTGTCTGTCACACAGAAAGGACCTCATCAGTGCCATGAAACTGCCTGACAATGAGCCATTGTCTGCAGATGAATATTGGGTTATAACTGACCCTTGGAAACAGGAATGGGAGAGAGGTGTACAAGTTCCAGTTAATCCAGATTCACTACCCGAGCCGGCTGTAACTGAAATTAAACAAAGTTCATCATTTCCAAGAAATGAATTTAAACTGTAAGTAATAAAATAAGCTTTACTATTTATATATTGAAAATAAATCTGTCTGCAGTTCCATTATCAAGTTGTAGTCTTTGTTTTAAAGTTTGTAATCAATTAATATTTATGCATTTGTTTTTCAATATCTACGATTGACAGATCTCAAGAAATTAATATTCGAATTGATTTTTGTAGGCCGAAACAGAAGTATGTGCGGTTATCACGAGATGCTCACTTCTCTTCTACGGAACATCAGTTAAGCAGTGCTGGGGCTCGTGCAGAAGCAGCTTGCTCTTATGACCTGGATGCCTGTGATGCAGCATGGCTCAGGTCACTCAATGGAGAAAGAGCAAGAGCTGGATCTCATCCAATAAGAGAGGAACAGCTAGAAAGGGTGATAGAGGAATTGGAGGTAATTTAAATTAAATTTCTTTCTTTACATCCTAACATTTTTTTAAGATGAAAAAAATGTATACTTCAATCTTTCTTACAAGTACAAACTGAGCTGTATGATGTAGTGCATATTTTGTTTGAACTAGTACCCAGGATATTATGATGAATATAGGATATTGACGACTATTTTTCAGATTTACCATCCATTACATGAAGAAATATAGGATATTCTTGTTGTATAAACTGTGTCTGGTTTTTTTGTTTACATTCAATGTGATTCTTCAAAATCTGACAGTAAATTTATTTATAAACCTATTCGGCAATGTTTTGTATGCATTTTACATAATATACTGAATGTGTTGCATTTTTTGCTTCCTAATTAAAATATGTTTAAAATGTCCATTTTGTTGAAATATTTGTGTTTACAAATATTGTGTGTGTATATGTCCTTGTAACAAGTACATGTGCATATTCATACCTTCCCTAAAATAAGCATAAATGCTTGTAGGTAAACGAAATCGGTCACATATTTTTAAATGTGTTATTAAATATACTTTAAAACATATTGTTAGATGGGATTGGCTTTTTAAGTCAATTCCTTATGTTTTTATTTTTCACTTTGTCAATGCACAAGAACATATTTATACTAAAAGGAGTATAAAATATAACATCCCAGTGAACTATAAATTCAGATACACCTTAACATAGATGTAGAAAAAAATCATCAGTATTATTGGCTCTTTGTGGTTTGTTCATTACAGATTTATTTTGTTTAATGATAATATCATACAATTTATATTATAAACCCTAGTAGTGGTTTAATACAAAAACTATTGTCATGTATTTATTTTACATAATAATTTTTATGTACTTATTGTGTCTTACGAATTTTGTTTGTTTTTGTTGTTTGTAGGTACGTTGCTGGGACAAGATTCAAGCTATTATAAAATCCGAAGAAGGCCTTGGTATCGAATATGATGAAAATGTTATATGTGATGTGTGCAGATCACCAGATTCAGAAGAGGGTAATGAAATGGTTTTTTGTGATTCCTGCAACATATGTGTTCATCAGGCATGCTATGGAATCACAGCAATACCTTCAGGTAAATATATTTTTTTTATTATTAATTTGAGGTATAAGTTATCATCAAAAATAAGTTTTTGTCCAAATTTTAGTCAAAATATATGTTTAATATGCACATTTAAAATATTAAATGCAATAATTCTACTTGGTTATATCAAAAATATTTCACTAAACACTATTGGAATTTGTATTTAATAATAATGGTATTGTTTTTAGGACAATGGCTTTGTCGACCATGTGGCGATAGCGTGAGACCTGTTTGTGTGTTGTGTCCTAACCTCGGAGGAGCTATGAAATGTACACCCTCTGGACACAAATGGGCTCATGTCAGCTGTGTTTTATGGATCCCTGAAGTATCTATTGGATGTGCTGAAAAGATGGAACCGATCACCAAAATATCTGCGATACCTCCTTCACGTTGGTCACTTATTTGTGTTTTGTGTCGTGAACGTACCGGTGCCTGCATTCAGTGCAGTGTTAGGACATGTAAAATTGCTTATCATGTAACTTGTGCATTCAAACATGGATTAGAAATGCGTGCAATCATTGAAGATGAAAATGCAGATGATGGAGTGAAACTTAGATCCTATTGCCAGAAACATAGTGTTAATTGTAAGAAAGATAAATCTGCAGGATCTGGTTCTGAAGAAGATGACAACAAACGTAAAAGAAGAAAAGATATGACTTCGGAAGAAAAATCTCAAGCTCGTGCAATCCGTCTTCATGAAGTAGAGGCAGAATTTGATAAACATGTCAGCATTAAAGATATTAGCACTCATCTCCTGGATGTTGATCAAGATGGAATCCAATATATTTATAATTACTGGAAACTGAAACGTAAATCGGGACATAATAGACCTCTTCTACCCCCAAAGGCAGATGAAACAGACATGCTTACACATCGTCAGGAACAAGCTGATTTAGATAAAATGAAGATGTTTGTGCAACTGAGACAAGATTTGGAGCGGGTTCGAAATTTATGTTACATGGTTAGTAGAAGAGAGAAACTGTCCAGATCATTCTTCCGAATGCGTGAGCAAACTTTCCATAAACAGGTAGCAGTTCTATCTGGCGAAAACTCCTTAGCTCCTGCTGCTATGACAGCTGTTATAGAAGCTAATCATGGCCCTTCAATTTATGATAGACTTTATTCTCATCCCAATGCTGTAGATCATACATCTGATTTTGAAACTTTAGTAGCTCAAATAGCTGGTATTGAGTCTGGTGAAGATAAAAAGAAAGATTTAAATGGTCTAGTAAAGAATACAAAGACCCCTGAGAATCCATATAAACGCCTTTATCTGAATGGATCAGCCCGTAGAAGTGCAAGTCTCTACAGTGGCTTATCAAGTGGTGCAGAAAGTTTACCTGATAGAGATACTAAATATCGCACCCCTATCTGTTCTACCACTGATGACGAAGAAAAGACATCTTCCCAAGCACCAAAGAAAAAATTGTTCTCTAAAGATAATGACAAAAACAAATTATCAGATAAGAAAAAACCCAAACAAGTGGCACCTTCGCGTAGTAAAATTGATAGTTCTAGTGAAGAAGATGGTAAGAATTCATCAAAGAGGGAATGGCCTAAAAGTCGTACTCTAAGGCAAATGGAAAGAGAAATGGGACCGGGGCCACTATCTGGTTCTGAAAGCGATGAACTAATGCCAATTCGCACAACCAAGAAATTAAAATTATCTGTAGACATATATTCAGATAGTGAAAATAGTGATAACAATAAAAATGAAGATGTTAATGAAGATAAATCATCAAATGCTACCAGTGATTCACAACAGCAACTGTTCAGAACTAAAGCTGCTGTGAAAGAATTTATTCCATTACAAAAAGGTGAAATAAAGAATACAAGGCGAACAAAGAAATTAGTTAATAAAGACAAAACTCCAGATTCTGATGAAGATATGAAAGATAAAGAAAATGTCAAGTCTTCTAAAAACAAAGATTATCCATCTGATTTAATTGTTCCGCAGAGGCAAGCAGCGAAGAAAGCATCTGAAAATATGAGGACCAATACATCTAACTCTAAAAGAGAACAAAATGAGTGCACTGATATCAAGGTTCCTCAACCAGCTGTTGAAGAAAGTAAAAATAAAATTAAACCTAAGGTTAAAGAAAAACGAGAAATTAAAGATTTGTTTAAAGAAACTGGCAAAAAAGAAAGGAAAACTTCTGCATCTGGGAATGATGTATTTGAATTTGAAAAAGAAGAAAAAGATAATTCCGATATTTTGGCTTATGTTCCGCAGAGACAGGCTGCAAAGAAAGCTGCTGAACATATAAAAAGTGGAATGACCAAAATACCAGGAACAGATAATATAATCGAAGAAACTACTAAAAAGAAGGAACTAGTTGAAGTTAGTAAGAAATTATCTCCCAAAAAAGAAGAAGAAAAGAAGATAAAATCACCAAATAAATCAAGTTCATGTTCTGCATTAAGTAGTAGTAGTAGTAGTTCTTCTAGTAGTAGTTCAGAAGGAGAAGAAGAAGTAGGTAAAATAGTTTCAAAACGAATGGCAGAAAAGAGAAGTATGGTTAAGTCTTTATTTTCCCCTCCCAGACGAAGGAATGACGACCTGCCCTTTCTTGACAAGGGATCTAAGGTCGCCACTCCTCGTAGTCCATCCAGTGAGGGGGCAGACAGTGGTGCAGAGAAGAAGCCGGGATCTCCTGTGGGGAAAGCGGGTAGTGCCAGTGTGTCCCGTAAGGCCCCGGACAAGAAGCTCAAAACTTCCGATGGGCAGCCTGAACGGCGACATCCAGCCCCGCCTGCTGAGGGAGAGGAACCACCTCGAGCCACACGTGCTAGGGCAAGAGGAGCTACTGCAGGGTCGAGAGATATGCCTCACTCCGCACCACGGCCGAGAAAATCAGGCCAAGAGGATCGCCAGTCCCGTCAGCTTTCATCTTCGCAATGGAAAGAGAACCAGAAGACAACACTAAAAGACATGTCTCCCCCTCCTCCACCCCGAACCCCCTCTCCACTTTCACGTTCTTCAACTCCTGTAAAACAAGAACAAGATAAAGACAAAATTATTATGGATAAAGAAAACACTCCGATTCTTCATTCACCGAAAACACAATCTAAACCTGACATACTCAAATCTTCAGGCCACAGTCCAATTAATTATGGTCTTAAAAATTTGGCTTCTTTAGATCCACCTAAATGTGTCTCATTGGATAATGAAAAATACTCCAACACAGACATAGATAATGGAATAATTGTTGAAAAGGAACCATTCATGTCCAATGATAAAATTCTTTTCAAAACTTCTAACAAAATATTTAGTGGTACACATATTGTGAAGTCTCCAAAGACTCCTATGGATGTTGAAAATAAAATGCCTGAACCATGTGAAGGTCAAACACCTAAGTTATATTCTGAAAATCAGGATGCTACAAGAATAACAAATTTAGAAGCCGGTGAGAAAGTTTCGACATTTGAAATAGTACCTCCAGAATTCAATGAAATACAAGAAGCTGAACAAAAATCATTTAGCAAACCAATGCTTCCTCAATCATATCAGAATCGTTCCATTTTTTCACCTCAACCAAATGATAAAGATACGGGATGTTCTGAATTCTTTGATTTTGGTAATGATATTTTAGCAGTAGATGCAACAGCTAATGATGATGGCTTTAATATATCTCAAGGAAATGAAGAAATTATGAAAGCTCCATCTTTTCTTCTATCTCTTGGATCAGATTTCTTATTCAAGGAAGATTCGAAAGAGGATAGTGTAAGAGAAACATTGAATTTAGTAGAAAAACTAAGGATGCAAATGAGTTCTAAAAAATCCAATCCTTGTATTCGCAATGATAACCAAAACCAAGAAATAGTTGAAGGAAAAGAATCTGATAATCCTTTACCATTATTTACCGAAAGTGATCTTGATAATAAACCTGAGATTTCAGAAGAACAACCTTTGTTAGATGAATCCAGTGTTTCATTAAAAGATCAAGAAAATCAAGAGGCTGATGTTCCTGAAGAATCACAACAGCCGTCTGATATTTGTGAGACAAGTCATGAAGAGAGTTTACCTCATCTTGAAAATATCAATCCTATGGAGGATAAAGACAAATGTGATACTGTTGAAAATTCTAATGATCAAAAGTCATGGTCCACTGAAAATAATTATACTGATACAACAAACACAAATATGGATATCACGAAAGATATGCAATACAGCATGGACAATATTGAGAGCCAGGATTCACATGACCCATCTCTGCATGGTGATTCACACAACCAAGAAGTTATAACAAAAGAATCATTTTTACAAAATGACGAAGAAAAGAGTTTTGAAAGTCATCCGGAAACAAATTCTAATATGGACATGGAGCCTCTGCAAATAACTATGTCTCAATCAAGTGATATAAATATTGGTTTAACATCAGAATCACAACGTCTTCATTATGAAAGAGACATTGGAAGTATAATGATGCAACCTCCGGAGTGTACTCCTATTCCATCACCTTATAACAGTATGAGACAACAACCTAAGTGGGCAGATAGCGTACTGATACCAGAGCGAAGATCACCTACATCTAGTTCAACATCAGATTCATCAACAAGTTCACCTAAAAGAAATGACAATGAACATTCAAATATTAATGAAAACATTCATGAACAAGAACATACAGGATTACATCACAACATAGATTATGGTTATCATCCATGCAATTTGGACAATCATCCATACAATATCTTCAGTTCTGAGGCATCTCAATTTGGAAGTGGGCCAGTATCATTATTTCCTCCAACTACTATGGGGTCGCAGGTACCTCTTCCTTCTCCAGGTGCTGCTCTATTTCCTCCTAATATTAGCTTGCCGTATCCAAATACAAGTTCTCTGTTACCTCATATTCCTAAAACTAGTGAAGAGCCAATGTCATACAGCGCTCCATGTTCGGCAGCCTTTACTTCTTCATCGCATAATATGGCCCTAACTACTGCATTGGTTGCATCACCGACACCTAAACCATCTAGTGAACACTCACCTACACATGATACAGAACCTCAGTTGACACCACCTAACTCTTTCACAATGCATGAATCTCCAATGGCTGTAAATGAAGAATTTACTTCACCAACTATGTCTTTAGCTAATCAACTAACTAATGAGAAACATCTTATGGAGAATGAAATATCACCTTTAGGACAAGGAAAGAAATCCCCAACTAAACCAACAAGAATGTCATCAAGATTTATCAATCAGCATAGTAAATCTCCTGCTAAGAGTCCAGGAAAATCTCCAAGACAAGGAGAAATTGTCACCAAAGGTACATCACATAGAAGAGGTGTTTCTAAAGCAAATCGGGGTTCGAGAAGTAGAGGGAGACCAAGGGGCAAAGGCAGCCAGCATATGCACAATTTTGATATGGATTACCATCTTAGCAACACAATCCATAATAAATTAGCTGGAACTGTTTATGATTTAGATTTTGATGAAGATATTGCCAACGATAGTATGAATGATTTGAAATCATTAAGAGAAAGTAGAAAATCTATTGATGTTCATGAAAGAAAATCTGATACAGCTTATAGAGACTCCTCTCAGTCACCCAAGTTTACTAGTCCATCCCAGCAAACACAATCTGTTAAAAGACCATCATATTCTGCAGATGTAAAAGATTTGAGGCCCCCAACACCAATTACTGAATTGCCCCCTGTTGTTGAAAAAGGTAAATCTCCAGCAATCCTGCCAGCTCCAGTAGAAACTGCTCAACAGAGTTTTACAAGCATTGTTCAGCCTGTTTTGCCTGGCCCTGTAGATATGCGTACTTACAGCGCTTTTGAACCATCTATAACAGATGCTTTCAATAACCATCTTTTGGGAGATTTTGCAAGTGGAACAGCTGATCAACAATTGGCAGACATTGACGAAGAGATGGAAAAAGCTTTACACTCTGCACTGAAAGCTAGTAGCAATAAATCGCAAGAAGCTATTTTACCTCCTGATAAATCATATATAGAACCTAAAGATAATATAAGTGATGATGTTATACAGCATCATGAACCTGTTACACCTAAAGTTTCTTTAACGGATTCAAGAAATCAACTAAAGGTGAAAATAAAGGGTCCATTCCTAGATGCAAATTATCCAACAAGTTCTGTTGCACCAGTCATACAACAACCGAGTATACCAATAATGGAACAACCTCCAGGTCTATCCATATTGGGAGCTCCCAGTGCTGTAGGTTCTGTAACTTCAGCAATGATCTCTGGAACATCAAATTTGAGAAGAATGCGTAAGAAGGAATTATTGAGGCAATATTGTACTCAGGATATGAATATGGATGATCCTATGTCAGGTTCAGTTGTAAATCAAATAACCCCTCCCACTCCCGTTACTCCATTTAGTAGAACTGTCATTACAATACCCAAAGCCGTTGCATCCATGACCAGTATTCCTACTAGAGATGATTATAAGGCTGTTGTTGATGCAAACATGGAGAAAAAGCGTAGAAAAGTTTCTAGTAGCTTGGGTAGAGATATGCGTACTGATAATGATATAGATATTCATGATATTAGAAACGCGTCCAGTGGTTTTCCAACTACACAATTAGCTTTGTCATACAAACGTCGCGGAAGGATATCCAAGCCTTCACCGGCTTTATCTAGTCCTAATAATATTGCATCTGCGCCCAAATTGAAAATTAAAATTGGTAGCTTTATGAGTAGTGAACAGAGTAGCAATGTTAGTGATCCTAATTATGTAGTACAATTTAAACCTCCTAAGAAGAGACTTGCCAGCATACCAAAACCAAGTGTGGAGGATTTGCGTAGGGAGAGCATGAAGTTTAGGAGAAAGATCTTTGCCGCCTTTGAAGAAGGCAAAAAAGAGAAAAAGAAGCGTATTAAAAGTGAAAAACGTAAGAAAAAAAGAGATAAGCGCAGTCCTGAAATGCATGTGGTTAACAAGCAATCAGAGAGTACAACAAAATTGATAATTAGAATTGCGAGAAAAAAGGAAGATAGTGGGTCGTGCAATGTAAAGAATGATACTGAAGATGAGGCTGAGGCAGGTGCTAATGCTGAGATAGGTATTGTGGCTGCGGATCCATTTGATTATGATCCAACTGCACCTGACCCCTTGGCGCTGGATTCTCCCAGTGAAGCTGGACGTAGTGGTACTGGTTCCAAGGTGTCACCAATACGTTTGAAATTGGCACGAGGTGCAGGAGGAGCGGGGTATGTCATGAGGGATTCCCCACAACCACCGCTTACTCCACACCCGGATAGTGACGATCCACTTGCCTGCCAAGTCAGGTGATGTTAGAACCTCTCAATATAATTTTATATTATACAATACCAAGGAAAGGTTCAACCAATGAAAATTAGACATCTATCATTATTTTAGGTATGTTTATACATACCTATACCTACTATCTATACAGCAGTGTGGATCACTTCATCAAGTGATCCTTTTATATGTCATCACAGATTATTTTATTATAGTATTAAGTAGAATACCTATTTATTAAATATGTAACAGTGATAATTTTCATTTAAAATATACATTATAATATCATTTTTATATTATATTTTCTAATCATATACAGGTTTTATTTACTAGCTTATTTAAAAATAACATATTGTTTTCAATGTTATGGAAAGGGATATTAGTACACTTATTTTCTACTTATTTTTTGTAGTGATATTATTTTGTTGTAAAATCAATCCTTGATAAATTCATCGTTGTTATTTTTTTCATTACCATCACAATTTTTGCCCTGTCATTTTTCATATAAATATTGTATAAAAGAAAAATGTGCCATAGATATTTATTGACACTCAACATATAAATAAGTTCAGCAAGTATTGTTAATATACAACAAAAGTCATAATTATCAACGTGGAATAGTATTTTTTGAATAATACAAATTAGCAGCCTTTTTCATTTATGTTGCTTGTGGCATTATAATATTTGACAACATTCTTTTGTAAGTAATTATAGATAAATTTTTATAATTTTACTGTTGATAACAATAAATTTTCAACAAATGTCAATCGAATTGACTATCACCAACATACACCCGTACATATGTCCCATCTTTTTTTGTGTAGTTATACTGTAAATGTAAATTGAATTTTTCTCCCTTTTCTTCACTAGTATGGTATTTATTTCAAACTTTACAATATCTTAAATAAATTTATATGACGGAGAAGTTAAATTTATGATTATTTTTGTTTATCAAAAATGTTAACTTAAAAGTGACTGTCCATTGAAGTGCAAATATAAGAAAAAATATATAAATGTATTGAAAAAATCATGATTTATTAATTTTTACAATTTTAATTTCTTTATATTTCTATAAGAAATGAATTATTTCTATTTTTTTAATGCTCATTTGTTCACTAAGTGTTCATTTGTTTCAATTGTGGTATTTTTTTATTATTCAATTTTACTATTGAAAATACTAGTGAAGCAAAGAAATGTATTGAAAAAAAAAATTATGCGATTGTTGCAATCTTTGCCTATGATTTGCCTAATTTAAGTGTCTAAATGTAAAAAAAAGTTGTTACTAAATTCAATGTTATTTAGTAAAAACAACAATGTATTGAAATCCATTAGAGATATAGTTACTTTTACAAATTTTATAATACATGTGTATGTTTCTACATAAAATATGCCTTATACAAATATGTATATAATCAAATTATTTAAAATGCAATTCCTTTTCTTGTTGCAGCAAAAACAATGCAGTTATTATTTATGTAAGCATAAATATTTATTTCATAAAAATATTATTCTTTATTTATATTCATATGTATTTAATTGCTCAATATAAATATTTGTTTATATATTTTATTTTATTTTTATTTTCCGAATAAAAATAAAATATACAGAATATTATGTTTTATGCTGTTCCTGCATTGTAAATATGTTTAAGTACTTGTTTCATTTCTTTTTATTCTAAATTTGTAAGCACAAAATAGCATTCCCGATTTAATATTGTCAAATAAAGAGTTATTTATCACAAAACACACATTATGTATTTATTTTAAGCATATACATAACTACATTATATAATGCCTCTCTTTAATATATTATACATATGTATTAATATTTCAAATAATATATTTTAACTTATTTGGAGAATACATACTTTTTGTGTTAATTGTAATTAAAAAACAGTTATATAAAAAATATTCTCTTTATAGACCCAAGACCATAAAACTTTATTCTAAAATTTAACTGTATAAGTGATTAAATTAATTTTGTTTGTGAATTTATAATGCATTTATTATTTTTACATAATTATTTTTCATTTTTATAAATCAATTTATATATGTGACTTCAGAGTGTTCTCTGGGTCTAGAAAGTATATATAAAATGTATAAAATATGTATTGTATGTTTATTGTATTCTGTCAATACAAAAATTATTTTTTATGAAGTATTACTTTTTATATTATGTAGTAGCATATTATAATATGTACTTCATTTGGAATCATCACATAATGCATTTTTTATGTTAATGCAGAGTATACCTACATATATATAATTTATTGCATTGTTATTTGTATCACATTATTTTTACAGTCACCAAAAATTATAAAAATTGGAATATTAATTATTTTTATTAAAATATTTATTTATGTATAGTGTACGACCGAGGCCAGATTTTGGCCAAAGCTGATTGTTCAGCTATAGTAGCAACTTACAAAAAAGTTTTATAATAATACCGTTTATAAACCTTACTGTTACACCTAACACTATGACCCGGTTTAGCTGTTTCAACAATTCACTTAAGCCAAACTTGCTCGCGTTTTTACAAGCAATTAAGTTGTTTGCTGATAAAATGCTACAACTTAATGAAGGTGGTCAAAGCCGAAGATTCGGTCCTACACTAATAATTTATATGACTGTTTTATTTTTAGGTAGTTCTTAGCATCACATATATTCAATGCCTTATTTTGTTTGTGAAATATTTTTTTCTCGTTATTTCTTATCACAATATTTTTTTTATTATGTATATATCTGTCCATCACATAATTATTGATTATGTGTTCAATTTTATTTTTAAATGTAATGTTCATTAAATTAATGAATTAGTATATACAAATTTGTATTTTATATTATAGATTTTCAGAATATCATTTTTTTTGTATATTTTACTATTTATGTTTTTTTTAATGGTTCCATGTGACCAGAAAACATTTTTATTGACATTATATAATATTTATTATAATTATTTCATCACATTTACGAAATTATGTTTTTTTTTCACATTTATGATTTTTTAAAATCATGTTTCGTTTCTTTTTTTATAATTATTATTGATTGTTTTATGAATCATGTTTTTTAGGATTATTCAATTATTGATAAGAAATTTGACCATACTTGACCGAATATAATAACAAGATTTTTTTAATATGCATTTCATGCATTTCAAAATTTACTATTCATTTTTCAAATATTTTTTGTATACCTACTAATCAAAATATTTAAATTGGATGGTTGTATTTTATTCGGGCACGTATGGTAATTTATTATAGAAGTATTGAAATTATTGATTTTTCAGCTCATAATTTATTTGATTATTAATAAGATTATGATGTAAAAACAATCCATAGTATGTTTTAGGTGTTGTATGATGAGATGGCAATTATTATGGATTTGATGGAAGGTTGCCCAACTTATGAGCATCCAAGGGTCAATTAATCTATAAAATAATTATATTTTTGTATATATAGGTACTTGTGAATAATAAAAATATTAGATGTATTTATAAATTATCTATGTAATCTGTATTATTTTTATATTTTCATCACAACTGTGCTTAAGATTTAAATTATAAATAAGACATTACATCATTAAATATATTTTTAATTGTTACTTTAAACATAGTCAATGGTTAACTAGTAAATGATGATTAATTGAAGGCAATGATTTAAGTAAAAATGATTTGGTTGTGAGAGATAATTATCGCTATTATGTAAAATTACTATATTTATACTTTGTAAATAACAAGAAATTAATAGTTTTCTTTTTTATTTTGGATACTATTTTATAAGTTATATATATATATATATATTTACTCGCAATGTTTAATATCGTTAGCGCACTTGGTATAAGTATAATGGAAAAGTTTTGTCATGAGTCATGAATTTAAAATTTGTGGCATCGTTAATGCTTGTACAGTGAGGTGTATGTATAAACATACCCGTCATATTTATATTATTTTAAGGACCAAGCCATTGCCTTCAATTATTTAATCATTTTATATATTTTTTTTTATTATAACATTGATACTCACTATTTGTTAAGAGATTTCTAAACTTATTCATACAACATTTTGCATATTATACATCACAACATAATATATATATACATAATACAATAATATATCATTATATGGTTGCACATAAACACGCTTCATATAAACAGTAATTTTTGTACACTTCCAAATACATATATTTTCCATATATGAAGTGTGTTTGTACAAACTACTTATAGTATGTACAAATATATATGTATATATTATACATACTATACATGTAGTATGTATAAATATATATGTATACATATATACATACAGTAATACTGATTATATTATTATGAATATAATAGAAAAATTATAATTGAATGAAAAATTTTATTCTAATATTTTCCAAGTACTTTATAAATATGTCTTAGATTAATGTAAATAGTGTACCTACAACTAAAAGTGGTAATGTATTATAAATTAAATTGTCTCCATTGATGTGCACATAGTCGCCGTCATTCTATTATAATATACTTTTTTAGAATCGTAAACCTTTCTTTTCTTTTTTATCCATTATTTTATTTATTACCTAACCTTATACATACTTCTATTGTAGATATAATATACTTATTACTGAACCAATAATAGTTTATTGTTGGTGAGACTATAGGAAAAAAGTTCCTAATAAAAAATGTTTGATAATTTCTGGAATTAAAAATAAAAAAACAAATATGAGATTTTGTATTTTTCTACCTTTATACTAATTTTCAGCGTTCTAACTTTTATGGTTTTTGAGATATATGGAAAAATATAGTAAAATTCAAAAATTGAAACAAAAATTAAAAGTTCTGGGTATAAAAGTATTGTATTTCTATAATTTCTTAATTATAAGGGTGCCCGCTTTCCATGAAAATCATGTTTTATATTTGTCACCTTAGATTTATTTGCGCCTGGTTATATAACAGCATCTGAATCTGTGGTGGATCCGGCCCTGCTTGAAACTATAACAAAGTATTTCCCTACCCCTTAATATGTTTCTTTATAATCCAACTGTTGATTTGTTCAAGAGAACTTTGTTCTCTTAACATATTGACAAAGTATCATCCCAAGATATGCGAGATTTGTATGCACAGTCTATATTTTTCGTGGTTTTTCCAACTTTGGAGTCAAAAAACACCAACTTAGAGGCTTCGCAGCATATATGTTCTATATACGGATTTACTCAGAATTCAGAGTAAAACATTTAGTATCTGTGTGTCTGTCTGTGTGTGTGTGTGTGTGTGTGTGCCTGTCCCCCCCTGATAACTTTGATTCACTCAGTTTACAGAACCCAAAATTTGAGAATATATAAATAGATACAGGCCTACAAAACTTTTATACTCGAATTATGAATTTTCGTTTCAGTCAGGGGTTATCAACTTTTGAATTTTTACTTTATTTTTCCATATATCTCAAAAACCATAAGCTAGAACCCTGAAAATTGGTATGAATATAGACAAATGCAAAATCAAAAATTTTTTTCAAAGAAATTCCAGAGTTTCACAAACATTTTTTACTGAGAAAAATATTTTTTTTTATAGATTTATATGTTTAACTACCTATATTTCCAAAGTTTTTAATAATATCGAAAAAAAGCCGAAACACCCCAACTAGATAATTTAATTTTCTATAAAAAATATGAACATTGTACATATCAAACTTTTTTTAACAATTTTTATAAAAATTGAATTTAGTGACGACATCGCTTCATACAATTTGTATGGCAGTCGCCTATAAACAATATCTAAGAAGACTTAACAGTCTGATACTTAATCTCCAAACATATATACATACCATCATGCTGTTTTCATATTCTGGGTAGGAAAAAAGGACTGACCTTCATACTATCCTATCTTTACATACATACCTACATATTATGTTGTATAGAAAACAAAATATCTTAAAATATTCAATCAAAAAAAAATTTTTTTTTTTGATTTATGGGTTTATAGGTAGTTTGATTTTTATTCTTCAACCAATACATACTATCGCTATCGACAGTGGATCTCATGTGTTACATGCAACTAGTTGAACAAAATAACATTGAAACAAAACCTTAAAAACATTTTATTATTAAACAAAACATATTTTTTTACTGATGAATTTGTATATATATAAATAAATTTATACTAATAACATAGATTGATATAGTTTATCTAAATTTAGGAGAGAAACAGGTACATACCTATCTGAAGTGCGAACTTAACTAGATAGCAATATTATGAATGATAAGGAATTTGTGATAAATCCTACATTATTCAAAAAGCAGTGTATAAGAGTTGTAATGCCGATAAATGGAATCAAATATACAACGTAAACGGAAAATTAAAAGAGTTAAAAAAGGACACACACCAAATCGTGTTAAAAGAATATTACAGGTAAGTCCATTTAGGTTTATAATATTGATATACGTACCTAAATAATCCAACTGTCGATTCGTTCAAGAGAATTTATTTCTCTTAATGAATCGACAGTATTAAGCCAAAATATGCGAGATTTGCATGCGAAGACTATAATTTTCATGGTTTTTTCAACTTTGATGAAGTCAAGAAACACCAACAGAGGTTTCGCAGCATAATGTTCCATACATGGATTTACTCAGAATTCAGATAAGAATATGTGTGTCTGTGTGTGCATGCGTGTGTCCGTTCGTCCCCTTATAACTTTTGATCCACTTACAGAGCCTAAAATTTCAGAAAATATAGAAAATTTTGAGCCTACAAAACTACTCCGAAATTTAAAGTTTTGAAGTCAGGGGTTAATAACTTTTCAATTAACTCAATTTTTCCATATATCTCAAAAACCATAAAAGCTATAACGCATAAAACCATAAAGCTATAATTAGAATAAGTACAGACTTGGTACAGACAAATTCAAAATACCCCGTATTCAGTAACTATTGTAACTAAAATAGGAACATACTAAAATTGTAGATTTTATTACGGTCTTATTTCAGCGTTATAAAATACCAACATGGATTAAATGGAATAGGAACGTACCTATACTGACCGGAACGTTCTTAAAAAGTTGCCGAATTAGACGTATTTTGAATAATTATATGAAAATGATGAAATATTATAATTTTCATAATTATTCATAATACGTCTGATTCAGTAACTTTTTAAGAACGTTCCGGCCAAAATAGGTACGTTCCTATTCCATTTTGTCCAAGTTAATATTTTATAACGCAGAAATAAGACCGTAAATCTTAAATCTACAATTTTAGAACGTTCCTAATTTAGTTCCAATAGTTACTGAATACAGGGTAATTTCAATTTTTTTTCTAAAAAGTTCCAGATTTACTAAAACATTTTTTATTAAGAAAAACATTTGTTGTGATAAATTTATGTGTTCAACTGCCTATATATCCTATCCCTTCGATCTGCTGAACGTACTACACTAGCTATCCCCATTCACAATACAGAAGTTTTCAGCTCCTCTTTTCAAGTACAATCAACTAGACTATGGAATGGCCTAAGTGATGAAGTAACGTCATCTCAATCCATTCAAATATTTAAAGGTAAATTAAAAAAACTTTATTTGTCAAATAGTTCCTAAATTCCTTCTATATCCTTCCGTAACCTCCTTTTCCTCATTGCTATGATCAGTGTTATTTTTATTATTCTTTTATTTTTAAACTCTCTTTTCATTTTTTTTTCTCTTTGTAATTTTTTTTTATATTTCTTACTCTTTTATGTTATTTTTTATCAATTTATTTCTCACTTAATTAGTACTGTACCAATTTAACTAAGAGACTTCACGTTGCTCGGGTTGGTTGGAAGAAATTGCCTTATGGCAATAAACCTGCCTTTGTACACATGTACATAAATTATATAAATAAATAAATAAATAAATATATCCAAAGTTTTTAAAAATATCAAAAAAAGCCGAAACACCTCAACTAGATAATCCAACTGTCGATTTGTTCAAGAGAACTTTCTTCTCTTAACATATTGACTCAGCATCAAGCGCATACGCGAGATTTGTATGTAGGGTTTATATGTTCACGGTTTTTCCAACTTTGAAGTAAAAAAACACCAACTTAGAGGCTTCGCAGCATATATGTTATATGTATGGATTTACTCAGAATTCAGAATAGAACATTTAATGTGTGTCTGTGTGTCCGTCCTCCCCTTATAACTTTTGATCCGCTCAATTAACAGTGCTCAAAATTTCAGAATATATAGATAGTTATAGGCCTACAAAACTTTTATATTCAGAATTTTGAATTTTTGTTTCAGTCAGGCGTTATCAACTTTTGAATTTTCACTTTACTTTTACCTATATCTTAAAAACCATAAAAGCTATAACACTGAAAATTATTATAAATATAAAAAAATACAAAATCTCATATATTTTTTTTTAAATTCCCGAGTTCCTCATACATTTTTTATTTGGAAAAATATCTTTTTACGATAAATGTATGTGTTTAACTGCCTATATTTCCAAAGTTTTTAAAAATATCGAAAAAAGCCGAAACATCCCAACTAGATAATTTAATTTGCTATAAATAATATCAGCATTGTAGTATTACATCTCATAATATTTTTAACAATTTTTATAAAAATTGAATATAGTGACGACATCGCTTCATACAATTTGTATGGCAGTGGCCTATACACAATAATATCTAAGAAGACTCAATAATTTTATTTCCCAAACGTACATACATACCATCATGCTGTTTTTATATTCTGGGTAGGAAAACAGACTGACCTCCATACTATCCTATCCTGACATATATAGGTACATACATGTTATATAATATAGAAAACAAAATATCTGTGTTTATAGTTGGGTATACGTATTCTTCAACTATGCATACTATCGCCATCGACAGTTGGATCTCATGTGCTACATGCAACTAGTATATAAAAATTAGAACATTTTAGTAGTACATCTCAAACTCTTGGTAACAATTTTATAGAAATTGAATTTAGTGACGACATCGTTTCATACAATTAGTAAGGCTGTCTGTATAAACTACACAATATCTACGGTGACTCAATATTTTGACACTCATCTCCAAAAAAATAATTTAGAATATGAAAGGTATAAAATGAAAATTATACACAAGAAATTAGCAAAAAAGTGGCAAAATCCATTACGGGTAAATGAGTACGTAAGAACTATTGAAATCATCCTACAGGAATCCGAGGGCGGAGAATAGAATATACATAGATGGATTAAATGAAACAGTTGTAAAAGCAATATCGGAGTCTGTTCAAACAAACTGCCCATGCATAGAACGGATAAATAAACTGAGTCAATATACCATGGACTTAATGGAGCGGAGAAGAGATCTTAATCTTAAGAAAGATATAAGCTTCGATGCTTGAAGAAACCTAAATCGGGAAATCTCTAAAAGCATTAGAAATGATGTAAGGAAATTCAACGAGATGTACATTAAGCAGACCACCGAAGAAAATAAAAGTTTGAAAGTTCTCAAAAGACGTATAACAATCGGAAGGAGTGAAATAGCAAAAATGACTGATAAACAAGGGAACATTACGACAGACTTAGACAGCATATTAAAAATAGTAGAGGAGTTCTATAGATAACTAGTCAAAAGCCAGCAAAAAAAATTCTAAGACTAAAGAAATAAGTCCACCAACTGGTGTTGTTAACCAGGGCTCAGAAGATATACCGGATATAACAATCGACGAAATAGAATCTGCCTGTAAGAAAATGAAGAACAAAAAAGCTCCAGGTTAGGATGGAATTGTTATAGACAGTATAAAACTTGGAGGAAGAATCCTCCTTGAAAAACCGAAGCTACTCTATAATAAGTGTCTGAATAAAGACGGTATCACGCCAAAGGAATGGAATAATGCGCAGATAATATTGTTGCATAAAAAGGGCAACAAAAGCCGATTTTGGAAACTACATACCCATCACTCTTCTTTCTCACTTATATAAGCTAATTACGCGAATAATAACCAACACACTGGAAAATAAGCTGGATTTCTATCAACCATGTGAGCAGAGGCTGGCTTCCGTTACGATTTTAGCACAAACGACTATCTTTTGACCCTAAAGATATTGATTGAAACAAAAATAGAGTACAACAGACCCCTTTTTTTTATTTTGTCGATTTCCAGAAAGCATTTGATACTATTGACAAAGATGCTATATTAGAAGCCTTACACCAATGCCATATAGATCATGGATATATGAAACTGCTTAAATACATAATACATGATAACACAGTGTAAAACTTGACAAAACCTCTGAATAGTTCCCAATAGAAAAGGGTGTGAGGCAGGAAGGAACAATATCCCCAAAATTTTATTTTTTTACTAACAAACTTTTTTACATCTCAGTAGAGACGAAGTTGGGATATTATAGAAGAACCAGGAACTCCCAATAATATTCCAACTTCGTATCTATGTTAAAAAGTTTGTCAAAATAAATATATCACTTGAAGATCCCCGACTAGATGGACTGACCAGATCAAAGCGGTTACTGGCCTAACAGTAGTAGGTGCATTGCGAACTGCGGAGCGTCGGGGGAGATGGAGGAGTGCTGTCCACCAAATGATGATGGCGAAGAGAAGAGAGGATCGCGACCCTCAGTGATGGGGAAAGCGACTCAGAAGAAGAAGAAGAAGTAGGTAAACAAGCCAAAAATGAAATCAGTGATTCAACTGTCGATTCGTTCATGAAAATTCAATTCTCTGAATGAATCGACAGTATTAAGCCAAGATGCGTGTACGAAGGAACATTTTGTATGGCGTAGTGGACTTTTTGCATGCTAAAAACACCAACTTATAGGCTTCGCAGTATATATATTCCCATATATGGATTTACTCAGAATTCGGAGTAGAACATTTTATGTGAGTTTTGTGTCTGTGTGTCCGTCCTCCCTTATAACTTTTGATCTGCTCAATTTACAGAGCCCAAAATTTCCGAATATATAAAAAGTTAAGGGCTACAAAAATTTTATACTCAGAATTGTGAATTTTTGTTTCAGTCAGGGGTTATCAAATTTTGATTTTTTTTGGTTTATTTTTCCATATATCTCAGAACTCATAAAAGCTACACTGAAATGAAATTTGGTACACACACTGAAAAACTGAAAATTGGTACAAACATAGACAAACACAAAATCTCAAATTAGTTTTTTCAAAAAATTCCAGGGTTTCTCAAACATTTTTTATTAAGAAAAATACTTTTTAATGTTAAATTTATGTGTTTATCTGCCTATATTTCCAATTTTTTAAAAAATATCGAAAAAAGCCGAAACATCCCAACTAGATAATTTAATTTTCTATAAAAAATATTAATATTGTGGAAGTATATACTAAAGCATTATAAGGTCTTTGGAGAAAAGCTAATGTATTTTCAGGTATGTGGGTACTTTTGATGGAATAGCGCTATTGAAATTTCTTTGGATGATATACCTAATATTACTAAAAAATATTAAATCTTAGAAGTACAAAGCAGGCTATCATTTTTATTTGTTTACTTATGAACACTTCCTTGCACCATATGCAAGCTTAATGTCAAATGGCTATGTTAAATTTTATTTATCCCTTGGTGGGAATTGAACTTAGTAATCCGAACTAGACATCGATCGACTTTAACTAGTGCTTTCTGTAGTATTCTGTTAACTATCATAGAGAAAACCCAGGGTTGTGCCGTATTATGTAAAATATTATCAACAATTACATTGGTCCGAATTCAAAACTATTTTTTAAACTAGATATAAATGAAAACACTAATTTGTTTAAGTTTCACTATTTAATATTAAATAGTGAAACTTAAACAAATTAGTGTTTTCATTTATACCTAGTATAATGGAGTTTCACCACGAATTATCCGTCGACAGAATTAACAAGTTATTTTTTAAACATTTTAATTATAAATTCATTTTATAATGTTACGTGTAGGTATGTCGTTTAATAATACACTATGTTTTAAATATTACTACTCAAAAATTTAGTATTCATGTCAACTATGCCAAATGTGGGAAAATTGATAGCTTTTGTTATAATTTGATAGCTATTTTTTTAAATACATATATGTACTTCGTCTTATATACTTCACAAACAATCCATCGGTATATTTATATTGATATTTACAAATTTATTTTATACTCGTGTACAAATTATTTATATAAAACGACTTGTAATTAAAAAAAATGGTAAATATAAGAATATAAATAAAAATAGTATCGATTTAAAGTAGTTTCATTATATATTATGAAGAAACAAGAATGCATGATTTTTAGGTGGTCAATATATAACTACATAATATGTAGACATTAACAAAAACTAATAGGAACCAAAAATTGGTTTCATTTTATAAAAAAGAAACTATTAAATTCGTAGACAACTGGTTTAATTCCTCGTGTCAAGTAATGTACCTAACTATGCAGAAATCCTGAGCTCATTTTATATCATATTCTACCCGTCTGGCTACAGATACTTCATTTCTCTCTTTCGAATTGTTCGAGAGATCGTTATAATAATGAGATATATATGAATGAATATTTAAATGTTTATTTAAAAGAGGAAAATTGCATATCTATTGCAATATTTGTAAATGAAGTGTGCGCGTGCGCGCTAATCGGTGAAAACATAATCGATAGTTGGGTGTTGTAGTGAGCGGGCGGTCGTCAGTTAAGCAGGAGGTTTCCTTTCGTATGGGGTGACAGTGCCAGCATGCAGCCACCCCCGAGAAAGGTGAGTTTTCTATCGGAATAATTACTGACTTACAATAATACGTTGCAACCACAATAGTCATCTCTAACTATATTCGATGAGATCGTTCGCGAGGGATATGCATCCTTACTTTTAACACCAAACCTCACTCAAAAACTCATGTTGATTCGTCAATGAAATACTATCGAATTTAAAACTCGTCTAATAATATAACGTTTTTTTCTTTTTAACTGTGAATAAAAAAATTTCCCTGTTGTTGCACCAATACACTAATGGATTAGTTTTAACTCTCGTATAAGTGGTTGTGATATAGAAAATTTTAAGGTGTAATGATTTCTCAGGAAACGCTACAGGAACGAGCGTGGGTGTAAAAGTTAAACACACTTTTATGTATTATTTCCCCGTAAATATTATTTCATTATATTCAGGCATTCAAGTAACAAGTAGATTTGTTGGGTAATCTTTGTTTATTATTCATTTTGTACTATGTGAAATGTAATAATGTGGATATTAAAGGAATCATTAGAACTGACATCGTATGAAAATTTACAACATGGCGCACCAATAGAAATCCATTCAACTAACGCCCCGCATACAGAGGAAATAATAATTATATTATTCTTGTGCTGGATTTAACCAACAAATGGAATAATCACAAATTTTGAACGATTCTTTGTTGTTTATTTAAAGAATTCGACTTATTGCGTTTCATTTACTAATCCTTTAATATTTTAACACTAGAACAGCTGATAATTTATGGAAATGGCTGGAGAAAATTGTTAAAATTTCGTCGTTAATGTGTGCGCTTAGTTGCTATTTTCCTTGGGGTTTTTGGTGAATATGATTGTATGTGTTTAGCTGTTCAATGCCTTAATAATTGACCTCTGTGACTACTTACCTAGTTTTTTGTGTTGATCCTTTTCAAGAGAAAAGCTTTGGATACCGATTTTCTTAGTTTTCGTGGACATCCATGAATAATAATTATTATTTTTAAGAAAGACATGTTGTTTATGTAGCGATCCATCAAAATAAAATAAATATTGTCACGTCAACAGAAATATCACACTAATATCCTTATAATGAATTTAATATTATTGATCTATCAAGAAAGACCGCATAGGTACCTACTCAGTGTTATACCAACCGCTTTAATTCAAACAGTTTTTTCTTAGTCAACGTTGTATTTGTTACTAACATCACATACGAAGATCCTAACCTTCAATGAATACGAAAATTCGTTATTTTTCAAAATATTGGTACTTTACATTTTTACGAGTTAATACATATATTTAGATGAGTAATGTTAATAATTCAATATAAAAGGGTGTGACATGTTAACAGGTAGTTCAAAAAAACGATCACGTTGGTAATTAATACATATATTATACTTTAATTTCAGGGAAATTATGCGAAATTCCTTAAAAATCTTCACAGCGAACAGGTGGCCAAGTTACAAGCGAAAAATCAGCACGAATGTGATCTCTTGGAAGATATCAGGCAGTTTACCATCAAAAGATCTGCCATCGAGAAGTCATATTCTGAGGTAATTATAAACCGCACAATTTTACCATTTCTAATAAACAAAAAATATTTTAAATTTCTTTTGTGTAAGTTTTTTTAAATGCCGAATAAAATTATAATAGGATTGATTGATTGATTGATTAATGATATTTTTTTTATTTCTAGGCTTTGCTAAAAATTTCATCGGCATACCTAAATAAGAAAATCCCAAATATTCCAGATATAAAAGTCGATGGCGGGGAAGAAAAATGGTAAGAATATTTTTTAATTGAATTATTAAGTAAAATATTTCTACTTCGGATAGTTATTCGGATATTATTCGGATAGTGAAATATTGATGTTTTTCCTACATGTTTATCCTACAATCTTCAGGTACAATCTTAGTTAATTTGACCTGTTTGTGAGGGTGGACTATCCTGGGAGGAGGAGGTCTAACTGACTTTCCATCTCTTCGCAGGTCTTCCGGGTAGTCTTCTGTTGTTGGGTATTTTTGACTTCGCAATTTTGACTATTCTATTGTAGTCCATGCATTTGACATGGTCTCTCCAGAAGCGTCTTCTGCTACGTCCCCGTCTTGTTATGTCCTCGAAACCGCATATAGACCTGGGGGTCTACTTATGATACGTTATTGATACGTTCGTATCTTGGCTTAATCTTAAAAATGTATAAATCAGTCCTCGATCATAATCCAATATTTATCTTTCAATAAATTTATTCACAAAAAAATGTTAAGATCAAAGTCTTGTATGAAATCGCCATTAACTTTTGTATAAATTAATATTATTGTTTAATTAATTTTAACTCAAAGATTGCTTAGGTCTGAAACTGATCTTAAACTTATTTTAATCAACTTCATGAGTAACGCTGCAGATCATTTCAGTTCTGATGCGGTCCCTGAGGGTTCTTCCAGCAATGGAGCGCAGGGTCTTCATTTCAGCAACTCTAAGACTGCTTTTTGTTCTGTTGGATTAGGCTCTTACTTCTATCCCATAATATAACAGAGTCAAGAGTGGGAGCAATTTTCCAATACGATGCCTCACAGCATAGCATAAATTTAAATTTAAAAAATTACTGATCGCATTCTTTGGGAGTTTTATAAAATTTTTTTTTATCTCAATAAATTAATGCCTGTATACACGATGATGAAGAAGAATCTGTTATATTATCATTGTTTTCGGATAAGAGACGGGTAATCGAAAATACCAGAGGCAAAATAACATCTCACATAGATACACGCCTGATTAGTGCTTCCATCTATTAGGTGATGAATACTCGCACACAAGTCGCTGGTAACACCACATTGTGTGATATGCCTTGATGGTATGTATGTATGTATGAAATATAATATAAGTAATGTTTTGTTTATTGTAATATCTTGCCTAAAGGAACATGTGGAGTGTATGGAGAACTGTCTTGGAGGAAAACGAGAAATTGGCCAGGGCGAGACTTGCTGCAGTTGAGGTTTTCCAACAGCAAATAGCGGATGAAGCCAAATCTCTTCGTACTCACAAATTGGTCACATCAAAAAAGGTTACAAACACTTTTTTATTATTGTTAAAAATATGCAAATTAATCACGAACGACCTATGTTAACACTTTCATAAAAAGATGCCTGGCTATCCTACATTAAAAATATATCAAAATTTATTTAATTATTTATTCTGCTGTAGCGTATTCTGCGATCAGAGGCGAATTGTATCTGGACTAGATTTATTGCATTTCGCATATTTTTTCTCTTAATTCTTTGAAATATATTTGCATAATGTATGTATCGTTTCTTTGTCCTTAGTGTGCTGACCAACTGGTAGTTGTACATAAAGAGCTTCAGACTTGCGTCCAAGATGTTGATAAAACCAAAAAACTCTATTTTGACGAAGAACATTCTGCTCACGATGTTCGAGACAAGGCTAAAGACATCGAAGAAAAGTGAGTTTTTTTATACATATTTCAATGTGTTAATGAAGAATTTATAAATTACATCCTAGTTCTTGAAAAGGTTAATTATACACAGGGTTCATAATTTTTCAAAGGGAAAAGAACTATTTTTTTTTTAAAATCATTACTGAGATGATTATATGATTGCTTGATGTTTCTCAATTCAAAAATCTTTATCATTTTAGTTTTATACCTACATAAAAAATAAAGAATTCTTTAGCGTTTAGTTTTAAATTATGAAATACTTTTTTTTTTAATTTTAATTATCGACATCACATTAACAATTGACGTAGAAAAACACATAATTTGGACTCAAAATAATATTTCTAACGCGTGTTGCTAGTATAATTTAAACTAAATAGTATGTGTCAGTAAAATTATTTTAAATTATTATATTTAAATGGATGTATTTTATTTATCCTTCTTTTGCACAAATATGATCATTTTTATGCTATGAATCGATATTGTCCAGTTTTAGTCTGCATTAATTGTCTATTATAATACTTATATTAGCACAAATGCGATTTATAAAGCGAATTGACCAAAATAATGTTGTTTGCATTTTTGCGAGCTCTCCATAATAATTTAAACAATACAAAATAATAGATTTAACTCTAGAATTAACGTCGTTCGAGTCAGGTCGAAATCATTTTCTCACAAATCCGTTACTAACATCGATTATGATCGAATAACGTATTTTGTAATATTGTTGTCAAATATTTAAATGTACTAAACCGATATTATAAATAGCGCATATTGATAATTGTGTTTTATATTATTCATTCGTATATATTAAGTATAAAAAAGTATATAATTGTGAGTTTTTAAATTATTATGACTAGGTACTTAATTATAAATATATATAAAGCTTTGGATTTTTAGTATAGATTTATACTTATCTCAATATTGCAAACAAAATATATTTACTTGACATGTACACAATTTTTTATGTTTTATTTTTTTGTCAAACAATATAATATTTTAAATACTTACTCTGATTTTACATGTTATTTTATCATATTATTTTTTTGTTTATTGTTGATCATATATTATGGTTGATGTTTATGGTATTATTGTTTTGATGTGTGCGTATGTATGTGTATCTATGTATGTGTGTATATGCATGTATATATGTATATTATTGTATTGTCTGAATACCCTCACCTTAAGACAGGCGTAGCCGTTTAGGTGAGGTTATGATGAATATGAATAGAGAGAGGAGGAAGTTACTATGTATTATATGTTTTGTTGACTTTTTAGTTTCTTTTCTTTCTTTCTTTTTAACTTGCATTCTTCTTCTTCTTCTTTGTCCTGGCCTTTTCTTCCCATTATGTGGGGTCGGCCCTCCTCGTCCTCATTCGCCAAGTCCTTCTCTCCTGTGCGTCTCCTTCGCGCAAGTCTGCCTCCCGCAACTCTCTTGTGATGGTGGAGTGCCACGTTGTCAGCGGTCTGCCTGGTCTTCTGGCCTGCACTTGGATGTCCATCGCTCTACGTATCATATTTTCCTCTGGTCGCCTTATGATGTGTCCGTACCATCTCAATCTACTCTCAAGCAGCTTATCGGTGATTGGGGCCACACCAAAGCTTCCCCGAACGTGGACGTTCCGTACTCTGTCCATCATAGTCACGCCCCCCGCCCATCTCAGCATTCTCATTTCAGCTGTGTGAATGCTCTGCTGGTGACTTCTTTTTAACTTGCATTGTTACTGTTTAATTAAATAAATAAATAAATAAATAAAAATAAGTATTTTCGTAACAAAAAAGGTTCATAATATGTTAATTTAAGTTGACATGAGTGAGGAACCGGTTTAGAATGGTACTTCTACTCTTTGTTACTGTCATCGTTTTTGGGTAATAGAAAATAGATATAACAGGCAAAATAACATCACACAGTTCTGCAACGAGGTTCACCACCCATTCTAAATGTTACCATTTAGGTGAGACGAGATTGATGTGTGGATAAACACTCATGTGTTGTGCTTACTTTTATAAGGTAATGCACAATTTCTCACCTGTCACTGGCTGCCCCGCATTTTGATGTATGTCGTGATAGTATGAAAGGACCAATGAAATATACATTAGTTTCATTTCTTAATATACAACCTATGAATATTAGTATCTTAGGGTTTGATTTCCATGTTGATCAAGATTATAAAAAAAAAATAATAATGAGAAATAATAAGAAATAGATTCAGAAAAAAAAATTATTCTGAAAATAATAGATATTTGAATTAAGTCTAAATTCACTATGATTTGTATAATTCATGAACGTTTCATAGTTATCGATCAACGGGTGCGTAGGTATATTTATAGCCCTATATCGGAAATTAAACTGATTGATTTAAACACAGATATTTGCGTTTTTTTAGAGCATTTATAATTTTTTTACTTAAGTCACACTGCATATTTTTTGCGATGGATTATCGTGTGAAACCCATTGACATTAATTTATATTACTACCGCATATCAAAGCTGGTAAAATTTTTAGTAATCTTCAAATCAGATATGTTGCGGACATTCGCATCTGCAGCTGCAATTGCGGAGCTTCCGTATCGATTTGAACATTACGTTTGCATTTAATAATGCGGATGTTCATGCGGATGCAGATGTGGTAGCGACACGAAAGAAATTTGACGGGACTGGAAACAGGCTTTAACCATAAAGCCGGGAACATTTAACATGACAATTTATTTATTGACTAAAAATGACGTCGGTTTATTTACTAGTAGGTTCGTAATGGAAAAAACAATTACTTTTTTAATAAGTTTTATTTTATTCTTCCAAATAATATTTAATACAAAATTATAAAAATATGAAATGAAAATGCGCAGTTATTTTTATATTTGTCAGAGGAACGAATTTGTTTAAATACAGCTGGTGATGATTTTAATTGAGAGTAAATTCTTTGCATTTTTTTAAATTACATATTCACCTTAGTTATCAACATCGCCATAAAGATCGGAACCTGCAACTGAGTGTTATCAGATGTCCACATTTTTTTTATTGAAAAAAAAAACATTGAACAATTTTGCGTCGTGAAGGGACAGCCCAGTTCAAAACGGGTCATATGGTCACGTTAGCTATATTTTTTTTTAATATAATGTACCAATTTTAAACTTTATATACTGAATATTCAATAATTAAATTTAAATATTTATTAAAATACTATTTTTTTATATTATTTCTGCACCTAAACGAAGTTTTTTTTTAATTTTAATATCCGCATCGTGTGGATGTAAAAAAAATCTGCATCCGTAACATCTCTCCTACTAACTATATTCTTTGCATGGATTTTGAATCAAATTTAACATAGCATTGTCATCTCAATAAGTAGCGGTGTTAAATCGCAATAAGCGGTTTACAAATAATTAATATGGTATTAACTAAAAAAACTTTTTTTTAAATATAGTTGACTGGACGTTAGTCATTTGTCGTTCACCAACCTGTTTGAATTGAAATAATAAAACTCCGTTTAAACATATTAAACGACACGTATTTATTTCCAATATTCTAAAAATAGTGATGTAAAATCTTGAAAAAATATAAAACAAATTTATGGCTTCATAGAAATTTCGAAAGACATAATAATATATCCATGATTTTAACCATGGGTTGCTTTTTGAAATCATTTTTCGGATAGAATACCTACCGAATTAAAGTGATAACTTTTTCTTATATGAATAAGTCTTAAGGAGAGTCTGATGGAGTAGGTGACTACATAATATTCTTTATCTGTGTGCAGCTTACACATGTTGCTCTATCCGTCATATTCCTTTGTTTCCTTAACAACTTGGTTCTCTATTTCTTGCATAGTCGATCATCTATCGAAACAATCGTTTTATACATTAACTAGTAGCCAAAAAAAATGTAGCTTCTCGGACAACTAACAGGTGCTATGTCAAATAATTATTTAACACGCACCCAATAACAAGTTGCCACATTCTGGAGACTTACGATATTTATCGTCTCACAGATCCTGACTGAAAACACAATTTTAAAAACTGTGTCTCCACTGGGAATCGAACCCGGGATCCTTGGATCAGCAGTCAGATCCACCAATTGAGCCGCCACGAAGGCCAACATTTAATTTTTTTTTACATCTTTAGGTATGAAAGTATGCAGTTCAGTATCGAACAAACATATTAAATTGTATTACATTCACGATCGTCACTTTATATACGATTATTTACAATTTATATCAATATGTATAATTTTCAAGTACCTAGACCTGTGAAAATAATATTTATTTTGAATTTTATCCAAATAGGAGAATGTTTGTTTTATATTTTACATGAAATGATGTATTAAAAATACATTCTTTCATTAGAATCAACTACTGTTTACCTACAATATTATATATTGTAGTTCGTATTATTAATATGCAATAATCCAAAATGAAGAAGGTAGCTTAAAAAAATCTTTTTAAACTTATATAAAATTGCAAATGCGGTATGATTGCATTATAGCGCAGTGAACATTGTTTCGATTAAGTACTTACTTACTTTACTTTGCGTATGGCATCGGCATCTGCTTGGCTCAAAGTCGAAACTCTGCTGTCAATAGCCAGTCGACCGCCGATTATAGTCGATGTCGATTCTATAATACTGAAAAATTTCCTTAATTCATTTGTTTGATTCATTGTTTTCCTGTTGAATAGTATCTACTGGAGATTTCATCTACTCCGTGACAATGTATGCATCTACCTATCTGTTCAGTGTTGGAACTGTTGAAACAAATTCTTTCCTCACTTTATTCCTTTCCCCACCCATCCAGGCCTGACCATGTCAAGGTTGTATCGAAAACAGTCTGCGTCCGAATGCGCTCCAGTCGACACGTCGTGCGTGTGACATAATCTCGTGGATTATCGCAGCGAAGCGTAGTTTTGGAGCATATTGCCGGTCGCGAAGCATCGTGTGTTTTTCCCGACGGCAATCGGAATTTGGTACCTTCCGGGCTGCTCCTGGAAGGTCAGAAGACTCGTCGAACCTCAAGACAGCAGAGGAAGAGAGTGTCATCTGGAAACCGGCGACGGAAGACAGGTCAGTCCTTATTCCTTTCGTCACAATCCCGCGACCCTCATAGGGAAATATCCTAATCCATTAAAATGGTTCACTCCATCAAACGGTTGTAACATTTTTCAAATCAACTTATATTAAATTCATTCAGAGGCGTAGGTATAATTTCAACAGAGGTATAATTATGAATATTCAATGAACTTATTTCGCCTATCCACAACATTGTATTTCTGAAGTACATTTTATGGAAAACATACATGTATATTAATTTTTGTCATTCAATGAATGTCAAAATAAAACTCAATATTACAAGTGTAAGGTTGGGTTGTTTCAACTAAAGTATTGCTAATATTATAGTTAAAATACTTTGATTTCATAAAATTATTTAATATTACAAAAAAAAATTTAAAATTAGATTATTATTAGATTTCAACGAAACAACCAAAAGTTTTGAACAATTTTATGAAATCAAAGTATTTTAACAATACTATTACTGATAGGGGAACTGTGCCAAAGGAATGTTCCATCAGGGAGGCAGCTTACGCTGAGATCGTCTGAATCACAGAGTACCAACTCTTTGAAAGAATTGGACAGAGACAATAAGGCGGCTTACTATGATCGCGGTTTTAGTGTGAACGGGCCTTTAAAATGGAATAAATTGTCTCTTGACATACGTGGAGCTCAGAGCATTACACCTTCGGTAAACTTCTTAAGACTGCCTTGTTTCGTAGAGCCAACAAATAAGCTACAGCGCCCTTGGAATGATCTGGTATCACTAGACGGCGCTTATACGAATTCATAAATTTTAATTATTATTATTATTATTCGAGAAACACAGCCAGTGGTTGAGGGTTATCAGAAAACTAATTATATTTACACATTCTACCTCGTTCACAAAATTTATATAAAAAAAAACAACTTTACAAGCGAGAAATCTATTGCCGAATAGTGATTCGTTCCAATTGACCAGTGCTTCCAGTCCGGTGAGGAAAGTAAAATAATCCTCAGCTGGAAGTTGAGAAGATTTCTTGGAAGTCGGCACAGATCTCATCCTATTTTTAACACTTACATATACAACACAATTCCCGGGTTTTGGTCTCGGGTTCGATTCCCGGTGAAGGCACAGTTTTTAATTGTGTTTTCAGTCTGGATTTGTGAGACGATTAATATCGTAAGTCTCCATAATGTGGCAACTTGTTATTGGGCGCGTGTTAAATTAAAATTTGACATAGTATCCGTTAGTCGAGAAATAATATAAAAATAAAATAAAACAATAATTTTCGCATAATTTATGAGGGTGTACTTATACGTACTATGTAGTTCCAAGGGCACACAGTTAATTTAAAAATCCAAGGCTGACGACAGGTTCAAGCTATTATGGAGGCGCGTAATTTTCCGATTTTTACAATGAAAAAAATATATGTGTTGGAAAACATTTATGTAATTGGCTCTCTAATCTTTATACATATCATTTTTCTTTACGTGTGTATTTCACTGAACTCCTAAACGGCAGGATATATTTTGATGATTTTCTGATGTACCGTAGGAGCCGGGTAATCGAATATACAACAGGCAAACTAACATCTTCCCCTTCTGAATGTTGCATTTTTTATTTAAGGCGAGACCGATGTGTGGCTATACACGCTGTGGTGCATTAAATTTTAAATGATTTTTTTTTTGTCCTGCTTCCTTTTATAAAGTAATGCCCACCCGCACACCTGTCGCTGTCACCTGTCCCATGTTGTGGGACATGCAGTGATGGTGTGTGGTTATTTTTATGTTTGCTGCAGGCAAACCAACATTCGGGCAGGACAACGTCTGTCGGGTCCACTAGTGTAATGATACATTTATTTCATCATAAATCTGTAGAACGATGTATGACAGGGTCAGAAATGTGGACATTTGGAAAGAATGTAGGATAAAGAAAGATGTTATTAATAGAATGAAATGAACACATTGAGACGGTTTGGCCACATGGGGAGAATGAATGAGGAACGCCTGATGAAGAAAATATACATTGCGGACAGGAATGGAATGAGAGGTCGGGGACGCCCAAGGAAGGGATGGTACGTCCACGTGAACTGTATAAGACGATGTATGAATGTTGGCGAGGCGATGAATGTATGTCAAGATAGAAGTAAGTGGCGTTCGGTTCTCTCTGCCAACCCTGTGAGGGAAATGGCGTGATGGTATGTATGTATGTAAATTGTTTTACCTTTTCCGATTTTCATTTTTTCTTAAACAAACATTATTGTCGTGTACGGTCCCCTTCATATACCTATTTTTATAACATGTCCCATTCATTGTAGTCAATCAACTGTATTGACAAGTTGCATTATTTATGCAAATATACCTGTGTCGGTAGGTACATACATATATCATTTATTGGCATGCAAAACGATTTTGTAAAGTGTAAAGTCGCAAATATTTATTTACCTGTGGAATTGATTCCCACTATACTAACGACTGTAATCACGCGATGTAATATACATATTTTCTTATACACGTCTATTATGATATTGATCGTAGATATATCGAATACGTATTTTTTTATGAATTCATACAATCGCGATTATGTCCTTTGTCAACTGAAATATTTTCTTCGAAAATGGTTCTTTGAGGTCATTATAATTTTCAATATTCAATATATTAAAGAAAGAACCTGTAAACGCTCGGGGGGCTACTCATTATATATTCTTAATACATTCTTTGCTTGCCTTAATCTTAAAAATGAATAAATAAGTATTCGATTATAATCCAATCGTATGAAATAGTAATTAATTGTTGTATAAATTAATATTTGTATCTATTAATTTAGCTTCAAAGATTGCTAAAATCTGAAGCTAATCTTAATTTTACTGTAATTAACTTCATGAGTAGCCCTGCTGGTCGGGTCTCCATGTCTGTCGGTCTTGTGATGCTTTACGTCAGTTATGGATGCCGATGTTTTTTATCCTTCATTACTCCGTCCAGACAACGAATCTTCGGTCTTCCAATTCTTCTTGGTCCCCCCGGTGCACCATTCATAAGTCTTCTTGGGACGTCCTCCTCGCTTATTCTCTGGATGTTTCCGGCCCAATCTGAGTCTTCCGATTATTATTCAATTCAAGATTCTAGGATCCTTGTACAGATCTTACAGTTCCTGGTAGCATATACACGTCATAGAATGACTGATTTTTTTATGTGTACCATAGCAGGTGGTTAACAACGATTGGAGAGTATGAACTCTGAGTAGTGGTGGATTTCGCAGATAACATACTTCGAAGTATAGAAAATTGATATTTTAACACTTTTTTTAATTTATATTTTTAAAAAGGTTTTTTTTTAATTAATATTTTATGTAGAAGGCAGGTCTTCCATTTACAGACACTGGTTGGTGGGAATCCCATGAAAGACACCTTTATAGTATGATGTATGTCTGGCGGTCACGGACGAATAAGCCCTAGGCCAGACATATCAAAGATTTTCACAAAACATTTATATAGATAAGGTGGAGAATTCTGAAGAAAGCGGTTAAAATGCATATGCTCCGCCGTTGAGCTTTGCGGTATAATTTTATTTCCTGTTCTTGTAAATTATTTAATATTTGGTCTTTAAATAACTAAATATGAAATACTTACATAACAATCAAAGTTCTCGATCACATGGGACAGTGTAAGTAAATTAATTTTGTTTCACGATACCGATAGTAAAACATAATTGTCTTAGGGAATTTATTTTGATGATAACAATATGGAGTCCTTCATTATCTCCACATTATAAATGGATTTTATTTTTATGAAGAATTTATTCGATTTTCATGCGTCATGTACCTACGTATCCAACGATGTAGTTATTTCTACATATGTAGGACATGATAAAGAAACTACGAAAAAAACTATTATTGCCATGAAATTTGTGTTTTTATGACAATTGACATTTTTGCTTGAAACTTATCGTATCTTGTTGTTTATTTTTGCTTGCAACTTTTACGATATGTGTGATTATATTTTTAATTTAATTATTTGTTAAGTTCCTGTATATTTAGTTGTAAAATTTTATCACTTAAAAATACTGAATATAGTATTTTTTTCTCAAAGAAAAATCGTGAGAAATTGTATAACTATGGTTTGCGCTTTAATTAACTTGGGTTGAAAACAATTTTTTTATACCAACGATTTGTATTTTTTATAACGAGAACTTTAAACATAATGATAATGTATTTACATAATTTATTTTTAAATATTCACAATTTTTTTCGAAAATATGTGTGAAAAATGAATCCAAAAATCTGGTTACATAATATAATCTTTTCAAAAAATGAGTCGAACTCTGGTTAGTTTTAATTTTTACTAAAATTGAAACAACAAAATCGTATATTTTTTATATAAAATGAGTAGGAAAATCTGATTAGTTATATTTATATGAAAAACGAGTCGTAAAATCTGGTTAGTTATAATTTTTACTAAAATGAGTATCTGTTAATCAATATTTTGACAAACGACCGTCTGAAAATTGTATGGGTAACGCAGCGAGTTTAGAGTGTATTATTTATTCATAGAATTTAGGTAAGGTGTTTTCTACGTTATCTGTGTAAGATGTCTTCAATAATAAATATGTAGAGCTACTGTTAGTCAGTAAAATCGAGAGTCATAAATGGAAAAAATTAAATCGAACGATTTTTCCGAGTGTATAAAATATTCACGTTGATGGAATAATCAAGTGCACACAATATTCTTGTTCAAACAATGTCATAAAAATATAATATTGTAGGAAATTGATGACGTTATAACAAACATTTTCTCACAACATATTGTGCATAGCAAAGAGTATAATAATACCTACGTATAGTGCATAGAAACAACTTGTATTCGTAGGTGCTCTTTCTCATCAAGGACGGCGATCTCTTTTCTCAATCAATGCACTCTGAATCATTTTTCATTTATCAGAATTGCCAATTTTCAAACAAGAAAATTAGAACGTTGTAACGTGTAACGTTATAAAAGAAAAATATCCGATTATACTGGAAAATCATTCGATTGGAATAATAAATCAATCGATTATATAAGCAAATCATCCGATTATAAAAGTAAATCATTCTATTTTGAAAGTAAATCATCCGATTATAAAAGTAAATCATCCGATTATAAAAGTAAATCATTCTATTTTGAAAGTAAATCATCCGATTATAAAAGTAAATAATCCGATTATAAAATTAAATCATACGATTATAAAAGTAAATAATCCGAATATAGAAGTAAATCATACGATTACAAAAGTAATTCTTACGATTATAAAAGTAAATCATCCTATTAAAAAGTAAAACATCTGATTATAAAACTAAACGATATCGCTAAAATAATAATGATCAATTTATTTTTGAAAGTAATCGTACAACCATTGTTTCAAAGAAAACCATAAGAATTGTAGCCTAAAAGTTTGGAATTATATTTGCGTAGAGAAACACAGAGTTAACTATAATTGTTTATATTCTGGTTGGTTGGAAGAAATAGCCTAATGGGAAGAAGCTCGCCAGTGTGCAATAATTTTTTTTATATTACGTAAAAAAGATAAATAGATAAAAAATATATAAATATAATATTATGATGTTTATTATTGGTGCCATTTTTCTAATATACATATATGCATATGAGGCACTTATATATTAACTAACTTAGAAACTTAATATTCTGAAGTAGAGTTTCCCAATAAGTGGTTCTCATACCTCGAGGATATCTTAGACCTACGATCGTAGATATATGTAAAAAATCATATTTATCAAACAAACGTGCATAGTTATCGTACTATAATTTTAAAAAATACATAAACTTTAAGTTTTATTTATTCCACGAGTACACTGATATTTTCTCCGAAAAGGTACTTTAGAGAATAACTAATTGGGAACCACTCTTCTAAAACTAAAGGGAGTTTTCAGTGTTCTATGCTGAGCAATGTGCGCGTTAATAGCATGCGTTTCCACATTGGAGAAAAGCGTTTGCACGTGCGAAAATGCAGATATACAGTTTTATTTGAATTAAAATCACCCCAATGTTTTATAAATATTATAAAAAAACATCAAAAGGCACTTATTACCAATTAATTTGTTTGAATTAAACTGGATATCGGTTATTGCGAATTTTAACGTTGTCCCATTGATTGGCGATTATTAACAAAAGAAATAAAAACGTTTGCAGACTCAAAAAGAAAAAAGGATCATTCTTCCAGTCTATAACATCACTTCAAAAAAATAGTGCCAAGGTTTCCTCTCGTCGAGACGCTTTGGAGGAAAAATCCACAGGAGCAAGAAACGACTACTTACTGAGCCTAGCTGCAGCCAATGCCCATCAGGTATGTTATTTTACTTTATAAATAATTATTTTAAATGTTTCATTTACAGCATTCTAAAGCATTGGTATGTATGTATAAAATGATTATCAATAAACAAAAATGCAAGGTCGTATCCATCTTGGTGAGTCATTGTTGTATATGGTAGCAGGTGGTTATTCAGTCTGGTTTTAACCCCAAGCTGGTCTAGGATTGAATTGTTCGTACGTCTAGCTGTCCTCGGAATACGCAGCATTCTTCGCCAACTTCACATTTCAAAAGCATCAATCTTCTTTCTCTCAGAAGAGCTTATTGTTCACGACGTTGTTGGCCTTAAAAATCGGAATGGGACACTTGGCTACGGCCACTTGGGTGCGGGACACTTGGGTGCGGGACACTTGTACTTTATACTTTCAAACATAAATATATCTCTCTATATTTTAAATGTCTGTGTATACTTGTATATCAACTTCATGATGTATGTAAAGAGCATTACAAAAAATAGTAATAAACAATTCATTCCTAAGCAGAAAAAAATATTTTTGAATTCGCGACCAAATGGGCTCGCACCCAAGTGTCCCGCAGCCAAGTATCCGCTGCAGCCAAATGTCCGCCGCAGCCAAATGTCCGCCGCAGCCAAGTGTCCCGCAGCCAAGTGTCCCGCACCCAAGTGTCCCGCACCCAAGTGTCCCGCAGCCAAGTGTCCCGCAACCAAGTGGCCGCAGCCAAGTGTCCTAGACCGCTTAAAAATAGTACACTGTCAGTATATATAAATGAAAGTTTATTTTCTTCACCATACATATGGTTTAATCATAGATTTTTACTATAACAATATACCAGATCTCGTAGTTAGCAAATTTTGTATGAATCGAAGTGAGGCATTTTCCCGGGGAATTTTGACGTTTTGGTTGGCAGACTACATCGTTTTTCTACAGATAATAACGACTAATGTGAATTGATTTCGGATGTATTTGTCGAAAAAAACACTTTTTTTATTAAGATTTAGAGAAAAGTTATCTAGGATGTGTTGAAATGTAAGGAAAACTGAAATATGTTACCAATCAAAACGTATAATAAAAATCTATAGGTTTTATCAGCAGTGTCCATAGACAATAATCATTTAATTAATTTATTTATATATCAAAGATTATTGAACCTGACTTAAAACATATAAGCAACAACTTAAATTTAATTTTTCCAATGTCCATTTAAGTCACCCAAATCTAACAGTGAAATATTTTTGCAAAAAATTTAACAAAAATCTATATATTCAGATTACATCATTTTTTTCAATTACTTTTGTAACTACTGTATATATTTTTATTGTAAAAGGCTTCTAGCCGTATGGACAAATAAATAAATATTTTAATAACTAAAACAAAGAAAAAATTCTTTGTCATAAATTTACTCCTGTTTTTTGCAATATGTATTACACAATGACATGAGCCAAGTTGAAAACGCTGATGCGATATCGCCAAACGCTATTTTTTGTATGGGTTTTGACGTTTGTTGTTTGTTATTGTAGAAAAAAAATCTACAACAAAGGTCAAATCCCATACAAGAAAAAATAGCGTTTGGCGATATCGTTTTCAACTTGGCTCATTTCACATTTTTAGTGGTTTATGATGGTTTTTGGTGATGTATTTAATTTCTAAACAAGCATCATGAACTTAAGAATATTAGAAACGTGTGCGTTATCTTTAATCAAATTTTCATTAATCCATATTACTGAACACCGCCACACAGTCTTCGCATATTTTGTCATACCTACTATAGTATTACTATAGTATTGTCATAAGTATTACTTAGTCTAATTAAATAGACAAAGTAATACTTGAATTGAAGAAAACAATATTTATAATGAAAAATACATTTCATACGGAACCTACCCCAACTTTACAATCTCTCCAACTATCGCGTTCATTGAGAAAATGTTGTATAGCACGCAAAGTATATCTAAGTATCCAATATGTAAGCAATACACGTAATGTAAGTATTTGAGGTATGCACTCGACGAGGGAAGACTTCGATGTAACAATAATAGTATCAAAGTATTAAATAAACAGTGACGACACTTTATTTTTGTTTAACAGTCGTAGAGTTTGTTCGTATCTTTCAGCGAAATTATTTCTTGACATGTAACTTGGAATAGTCATTACTTTCGTGATACAAACCGATTCAATGTTGTAATGTAAACAAACAACGCGAATAAAAAAATAATAATTTATTATGACTTTGAACTATTGAATCTAATAAAATGATGTTAATTAAAAAAAATACATCAGTCATATTTCGGATATAATGTATATAATGATATTATTATGAAAAACTTAAAATAAAATCTATCTTATTTGTTCGGGCGTTTAAAATCCAGCGTTTCCATATTACATCCTTGGATTATTACGACTACGCTGAGGTCAGACATCGCTCACCGCCGCGTCGCCCAGAGAAGAAAATATTCACGTAACCTACATTAAAATAATTCTAATAATTTGGAACACATTAAAAAAACATTATTTATTTAGATTGAGTCAGTTGCATTCTTTCACAAATGTTAGATATTAAAAACAAATCCATAAATTTTCAATTGGGAGTTATTTAAGAATAATGTAAGAAAAAGTTGAGGTCCCGTAAGCAGTATTCTCGCAGAACGCAACCTTACCCTTTTCTTATATTTTTCTAAAATAACTCTTGTAATACGACCCTAAATGTAGTGTACGTTTATCAAGAAATTTACAACGCTCTAGTCAAGAAAAGCGGAAGGCAAAATCCAGTACCTACATCACCAAGAACCCGGGTAACTCGATCTCCGTTCCTGGTGATAATTTCTCACAACCCAATCAATTCTCCAAAATATACAGTCGACATAATAGTCGGGCAGATTCGTCCAGAGCCAATATTACAAATTTCATTCCGCCAAGGCCACAACCCACAACATTATAATATTTAAGAGCTCTGACTGCTACGAGCTGTTCTTATATTCAATATATTTTTACTTTTTTCTCTGTAAGCTTATTTTCTTTTTATTTTGTCACGTGATAACCGTATTGCCTTAGTACACACTGTATTGTATATTTAACATTAACTCTGATTGGTTGGAAGAAATAGCCTTTTAGAAGTAAACTACAAGCAAAAAAATATAACTATGTACAGAAAGCTACACATAAATAAATGTTGAAGACACATATGTTGAAATGGTGAAGACACAAGTAAAAATAACACAAGTGAAAATATATATAGCGCCGTTTTCGTGAGACCTCACTTTAAGAGGACATATAACGCTAAACTTAGTGACTGAAAACATGATATATTAAAACCGCCCAATGCACTATGAAATTACGCGTTAGTAAGGGTAACTATGGCATGCGTTAAAAAAGGTTTATACGTGATTTAAATTATCAGAAACCGCAAATTTGTTGATTTTTTGCATTTTAAGAACAAACCTAAGTTGAAATGAGAAAACTTTATCGGTCATTCACTTTAGTTTTATGCACTATTTAAGCATATAAAATATTTATTTCTCTACGACACATATGTAGTTATGGAGAAATTAAAAAAAATGCTGTAAAAAGGATATATTTAATGATCTTTTTATGGGAATTTAGGCTGAATTTTAAAATTGTGTGACGAACATTCACTAGAGAAATGTTGAAAAAACTTATATTATTTTTTCTAGAAACACACTGTTTAACATATTCGAGGGATTTGATTTGAAATTGAGGTGTTTAGGTTTATATGGCCGCTTAAGGTCGTTAATAATTAATTTAATATCAACCTTAATAATAATTTGATCAAGATCAACATTAATAATAATTAGATCAAGATCAACATTAATAATAAATAAATAAAACATTAAGAAGTAATGTGATTCGCACAAACGTTATTCATAGTGTTCGTTTTCACCGATTTTCCAGCTTGACTTTCATTTTATTCTTCGTGTCTGTTGAGACGCAGCATCAACCAGTTCCGTATACAGATGTTGGTTAAAAATTATTTATTTCACAAATACTGATCTAACATATAATATGGTGATACCGACCATGCCATGATAGCAAATATGTAAGGCATATTGAGAGCAATCAGGAGAAATTCAAACATTCACGCCTTTTCTACTAGCAAAGTTGCATGTTGGTAATAATCATGAAGCTATAATACCATTATAATACTAGTAATAATAGTTCCGTCAAACGCCTGGTTGTTTATTTTGTGTATAACGCCGTGTCATTATCCAGGCGTCAAATATCATAAAAAAGAATATAATCAGGCGTTTTCCTTTGGAGAAAATTTAGTATTTATTTGTAAATTGGATAGGGGACTAAGTTCTGTCCGAAAAAGGTAGATCATTGTGATTCAAACACTTTCTTGTAACTTGTGAAAGTGGCAAGTTTATTTTCACAGAACAATTTATTCCATCTAACATTTTTTCAGCTAATATAGGCAAAAATTGTGTAAGAAATATTTTTTAATAAATTCCTCTTTGTCTGGGAATCGAACCCAGACAAAGAGGAATATTAGTCAATGTAAAATATGGGTAGTTTTGGACGTCACAGATCCAAATCGTAAATAAAAAAGGACTAAAATACAGTGGAAACATCACAGAAAAAAATATTGTTCTTGATAGCCAATTATTATCTTTTCCTCTTTTCACACGGCCATAGTACAAAAGGCACGTCCAATGCTAAGACTGACGTCGACATTTTAGCTGATGGGGCAAGCTAGGGATATGCTCCCCTTAACCTAGACAGCGCCAGATACTGGCTGCATTGGGAACGGCAGTGTTTTGGCAAATCCTCAGAGCAGCAGGGCACAAGAAAGAGCTGCATGCTGCGGCTCTAGGTTAAGCACGATCTCTGACCTTTTATTGGAAATTGTTGAATGATATTTTTATAAATTAACCTCTTTGTGAATGCATATTTTCAACATAAATAATGTCAACTGACATAATAGATACCACATAAACAAATAGAAGTTATTATTGCACAGATAAAATATAAGTCAATAGATACTATACCTGTTAGAGCGTTTTTCACCCGACAATTTTACTGAGCGTTTGGTGCATATACTCAACGATCAATCTGAACACCACAGAGTGTTTTTCGAGCATCTGTTTCCGGTCATTATGAATGGCTTAGAGCGTCACTAAGTGTAATCGGCGTTCATTGTGAACGTAGCCCATACGTAGCCTTCTACGTATTGTCTCTGTTATCTTGTCGGATTACTCAATGATGTATAAAAATATTACATACGTTTCTAGTTTTTTAATTCGCTATACAAAAAGTAAGGCACATGCCTCACTTAATTCTTACTGCACTTTAGCTGCACGCAAGAAGTTGTATTGTTCAGACGTATTGTCGTAGTCCAAATGCCATATTTTGTGATGAAGCATGTAAAAACTACACTAGATCTGTGAAGGACCGACCACATATATTATGCTGTATAGTTAATATATTTATATGGATTTGTCGATAATTTTTTTATTTTGAGTAAATGATAGAGAAAGACGCTGGTCTATGTCATATTAGCATATTTCCAAAATCTACCTTGTAAGGACGCCGGTGTCATCACGAGCCTAAAAAATATTCTTCTTTAACTGATTGAATATCATTGGGATTACTCCACTTTCAAATATTCTGGACTACAAGGGTTCGGAGGCAGCACCCTAGTCTGACAAATTGGATCGTTCAACTGTGTCATGCAAAATATTTATCGGATAGCCACGGGTCTACTGTAACTAAATAATTCTTGAATGATATTCCTTCAATTCTTTCTTTCCTTTCTTCCTTGCATTGTGTATTTTATTTTTCTTCTTAGGAAGGTACTATATGTGTACTATTTTACTTGAGGCTTCACATTTCTCAAGTTGTTTGGAACAGAGATTGCTTCATAGCATTAAACCTACCTTTATGCTCTTTGTTGTATAAGAAGTCTATGAATATTTATAAGACAAATCCTTTTCCCTGAATCCAAGGAACCACTTCCTGACCAGCAGGGTTGTGGATGCCTGGAACAGATAAAGTTGTGAGTGCTGGAATACTCAATCAATTTAAAAACAGATTGGATGCACATTACACAAAGAAGCACATAATACAGGCCCATCACCAATAGCTGCCTGCCTGTTAATTCTTCTTTTTCTGCTTTAGTTAGGACTGAGTCCTGTTATTGTCGGAGCCTGCTCTTGTGAGGTGGACGTCCAGCTATCCTTCCATCGCTTGGGTGGTCTTCCAGGGGGTCTGCTATTTGTTATCTCCCCATCCGCTGCCATCCTCACCACTCGATCCGAACCCGCTCTCCCCACATGATCTCTCCAGAATCGTCTTCATGTTCTTCCCCATCGTACAACATCTTCGACATCACAGATTCTTCTTATTTCCGAGTTCCTTACTCTGTCACGAAGTGTAACGCCTGCTGCCTGTTAATTAATAATAATAATAATAAATATTGAAAATTTTCTTTTATAATGTTTTGAAATTTATTCCAATGATAATTTGAATGTATTCCTAGACATCTAATGAAATTTAAATTTTCGTAGAATCGCTACTTTTTAGTAGATCTTCAAGGATGTATGAGTACAATGGAAGCGGCGGTATACGAACGGGTGGCCGAATATCTTACACTCATGGGCCGCACAGAATTATTGACGTGTTCTGCTACTCAACATTCCTTCGGCAAGATCCGTGACCAGGCACAGCAACTCACCCGCGAGTACAACCTACAGTGCTGCTATTTATTCTATCCTGTTCTCAAGCAACACATACAGGTAACAATATCTTCTTAATTCATCTTCTTACCAATTAGAAGTCGGGGTGGATGATCTAAAAAAGGGTTTCCCAAACTATTCCTATGATGGAATATATTTTAAAATTGAAATCGACAAAATTTCTCAATATTAGGCACAATATTTGGATGATGAATTCTCATATTCTGTGTGGTGTCAAAAGTACAGTTTTGTGTATCATCACCAATGGCACTATAGCTAGGGTTGCTAGATGGGTTGAAAAATAAAACCGGACAAGATTTAAAAAAATAAAATTTAATAACAACACAAAAGAACAAACTACACAAAAGTAATCTAAATATATAAATCTATTTTTTAATGTATTTAGTATTCAATGCCACTCCTTTTAATAAAATTTTATTGCCCGAGATTGCATCTCTAAATTCAGTGCAAATTGCATTAATATTGAAAAAAAATGCACAATTCACTTTTAACAGTGTTTATGGCCAGACGATTTCTTTCATCTGACCATAAATTCTTCATCACGCTGAATATTCTTTCTACAAAAGCATTTGATATGGGAATGCTACATACTTATTTTGTTATTTTCAACAAATTCAGTGCTGCTTCTTTATTGGAAAATTTGCACAACATTTTAAGGGAGGTGCCTTCAGCTTTTTAGGCAATTTTTTTTTAAACCAAACTCTCTTTTGTCCGGATTACCAATATTTTGTTGACTGGACAGACCTGAAAAAAATCGGACTGTCCGGTCAGAAACCGGACGTCTGGCAACCCTAACTACAGCCCATCATGAGCCTTGGTGATTGTGTATTAGCATACTTGTTATATTGTTGAAAATCATTATTTTGTTATATTAAAGTATCTATGCACAATATAAATTAATATAAAATTAGGGGGGTAAATAAGGGGGATCGGAAGAAAACAGCTTTCCTGGCTGCGAAACATCTGCGAATGGACCGGTATAAGAACTGTGGAGGAGCTGTTTCGCACTGCACAGGACAGGGAGGCTTTTTTTATGGTGGTCGTCAACGTCGGGGGGACCTGAAATGACACAAGAAGAAGAAGAAGATAAAATTAATTGTTAATATTTTTTTGTGTAATTGATAGTATTTCCAATTGATAAACATTGTCATATTGAAACTGGCAAATAAAAAATTGAATTCTTATGCATTTAAAATAATGATACAGTTTTGCCCAAAAGAGACAGTTTATAATGAAATGAAAATATTTATTTCAGTATGAATTTGAGCCTTGTGACAATGACCCTGTCGACCATGTCACTGCTGATCATGATAGTGCCACAGCCACACTTAGCAGCGAAGCCAAACGATGGGCCACAAGAATTGCTAGGGATAACAATTCCATCCGAGAAGGCACAAGGCGTCTACAAGTGTTGCTAGCTTTGAGAGATTCAGGGCAAAAAGTAAATTTAATTATAATTTGTTTCCCCAAAATAATCAATCTACAATAAAATTCAATCCTTATACATTTTTGTATTAATATAAAATAAATTAATCTAGATTTATTTTGTAATTAAAATTTTTGTATTTTTTATGTATCAGATGTCTAATGATAACTATCCAGCAAATCTAGATATATTTACCTACTATTCATCTTATTCTATAAATCAGTAGCTATACAGGAATAACAATCTTTTGAAACAGCTGTTTTAGCATAATAATTTGTTTATTGTATGTAATTTATATGCAATTGTTTCAGGGATATATTTTTTGTTGCAAATATAATAATTATTTTTAGAAAAAAAAATATATAATCCGTTTATTTTTTGGTTGCTTGTCAGGTTGATCCTAATGACCCTAATGGTCCTGATATAGAGACCAAAATAGACGATACACGTCAGACCATCAGACGCTCGGAAACATCAAAGGCCAAAGCAGAAGCACGCATCGAATGCCTTAGAGCTGGTGGGGTTAGCGTTGATGAGCTGGTACAAGAAGCAGAAGCTCTATCGGTTCAGGATCTACCTAGAAGCAGTAGTTCACTTAGTGTCAGAACTGATGCCTCTGGAATGGCGGTAAATAAAATTATTTACATAATATTTGTTTGATTTTGAGATAGAAATATTCATTCAATTTATTAGGTATTTTTATATTCAGTTGGAATTGTTTTTTTACTCACATTTAAGTTTTTACTACTGAAATTATCATTATTTATATGATGAACACAAAGAGAATCCAATCATTTATTAAAACTAATAATTTTAATAAACATCTGCATTGGCGAGTCAGCTTCAATCAATTCATTTATGTACCCTATCAGCTTGTTTTATAATTTGAAATATGTTTATCTATAATTGGCTTATTTAAATGTAATCTCTACTGTGCTACGCATATTACAAAGCTGTTGACAATAAATAAAATAAAAATATGTATAATGTTAATAATATATTGTAATTTTTAGGATCAGCCTAGTTCTGACTCATTCTATGACAGTGATAATGCAGAGCAAGAGAACCCTCAACAAGTACAAGAAGAAGAACCGGCAGATACTGAAATGGATGGTGAGTATTTTATTATCTAGGTACTATAAATATTACACATTATGTGGGACGATTGCTGAGAAAAAGAAGAAAATAAATTTTAAATAAATACACAATGAAATGTAACAAGTAGAGTAAAATTTAATAGAACTAGTTGCATGTAACACATGAGATCTAACTGTCGATAGCGATAGTATGTATAGTTGAAGAATAAGAATCAAACTATAAACCCATAAATCCAAATTATTGAAAATTTCAACACATGTTGGTATGTATGTCAAGATAGGACTGTATGGAGGTCAGTCCTCTTTTCCTACCCGGAATATGAAAACAGCATGATGGTTTTGTATGTATGTTGGGAGATTAAGTATCAAACTATTAAGTCTTCTTACATATTGTGTATAGGCGACTACCATACAAATTGTATGAAGCAATGTCGTCACTAAATTCAATATTTATAAATATTGTTAAAAAAAATTGAGATGTACTTCTACAATCTTATTATTTTTTATAGAAAATTAAATTATCTAGTTGGGGTGTTTCGGCTTTTTTCGATATTTTTAAAAAATTTGGAAATATAGACAGTTAAACTCATAAATTTATCATTAAAAAATATTTTTCTTAATAAAAAATGTTTGAGAAACCCTGGAATTTTTTTGCAAAAATAAATTTGAGATTTTGTATTTGTCTATGTTTATACCAATTTTCAGCCTTCTAGCTTTTATGGTTTCTGAGATATATGGAAAAATAAACCGAAATTTCAAAAGTTGATAACCCCTGACTGAAACAAAAATTCACAATTCTGAGTATAAAAGTTTTGTAGGCCTATAACTGTTTATATATTCTGAAATTTTGGGCTCTGTAAATTGAGCGGATCAAAAGTTATAAGGGGGGGGGACACACAGACAGACACACACACATACACACACACACAAAACTCACATAAAATGTTCTACTCCGAATCTTGAATAAATCCATGTATGGGAACATATATGCTGCGAGGCCTCTAGTTGGTGTTATTAGCTCGCAAAAAGTCCACTACACCATACAAAATTTACAGTACATAATAATAGGACATCATAACAAATAATTTTAAAAGCTTAACATACAATTTACGAAAAATGAGAAAAAAACAAAATTATAGGAACACACCAGAAACATACAAGGAATAGTACAGAGAGGATTGTATTCTAGAATCATAACATGGGATTCTAACTCACTTAAGGATCAACGAAGAAGGTGTTGCAACCATTATGGTGACACATAAATAATACATTCATGCATATACTAGAGAGTGGAATTTTGAGTTATGCCATCAGTGCAAAGTTGGCGCTTTATCGCAATTTTGAGCGAGTGTAGAGATTGAGTATGAAAAAAGTCAATGTATGCTGCGAGGCCTCCAGTTGGTGTTATTAGCATGCAAAAAGTCCTCTACGCCATACAAAATATTCCTTTGTACACGCATCTTGGCTTAATAATATCGATTCATTCAGAGAATTTAATTCTCATGAACGAATCGACAGTTGGATTAAATATCGTGATTATAGTGATTGTCAAATTACTTGACAATCACTATAATTAAAATATTTAATTTTTGGTGTGGTGGAGGATGGTTCGCATATCTACCAACCATGAAAACACCCCAAAATTTTGTCCTGCGCAGCCCATGTGAAAATTCAATTAGTGAGTAATGGTGTTTAATATCAGGTGAAAGGAATTTTTTAATCATTTACATTAGAGACAGGTTACATTTTTCAATGGAACATGGTCTTCCTCTGAGATTGAGTAATAACGGTCTTCTTGTGATTCCCTCCCACCGATCGGACTTCTACTCTAATTCTTTCACTGTCCACAGCGCCAGGCTCTGGAATCAACTTCCTGTTTATATTCGCACCTTACCCTCATTTTTCTCCTTTAAACGGCAGTTGAAACTCTGATTTCTATTCCCTCTTGTTTTTCTCCTTCTTACCCTTGCCCAATTTTCCTTCCTACCACTATCTCTGCCCCTTTCTTTTCCCTTCCCACCCTCTCTATGTATATAATTTTTTTTTTCATATTTTGTGTTGTTTTTACATTTACTTAAGATTTTTTTTTATATACATACCTATATTTTAATTAGGTTCACTGGAAGACGTTAATTTATTAACAAGTCCGCCTTTTGGCTATTATAATGTTTTCTTTTGTACACGATGTTTTGTTTGAATTTTATTTTAGCTAATAAAGATTTATTATTATTATTATATTATTAAAAATGAATTGTACTGCCACTGTGACAATGATGTATTGTTGTTATAAATGTCGACAAATACCTTGAGAAACATCATTTTACACTGATTTTAATCGTCTCACAAAAAATGCCTTTTCATAATTGTACTGTATTTTTACTTTGATTCGATAAAAGTGTTATTTAATGTAGCTATCTTGGAGACTGAACGACGAAGGATTGAGCAACTAACAGCTGGCTGGGATGATCCAACACGTGTTGACTGGGGACATGGTGCAGCACCTGAGGAACAGGAGCCAGAGGCCGATCAGGGACCTACCTATAAATGCACAGCCTTATATTCATATACCGTAAGATATTATAATTTGTTTTTATTCATATTATAATGAAATGATTATAAATTAGATATAGGATAAGTAATCAATGCTCATTTTTGCTTCCTTCATTTTACAATTTTTCTTATGTTGTTGTGGAAAAAAAAACTATACCATCAAGTATGCAATTTTGTATATAGGTATTCAATAATTTGGACTGTATAATAACTAACGAATTAATTTTCATACAACAAACAATTCAAGTATGCATACAATAACTTTATAACTTACTTTGGGAATGTTCATGTCACTTTAAAGTCATAAACATGAACAGTATATCAAGGAATAAAATACGGAATAATCCTAATTATTTCCGAAATATTTTTCTTTCTTGAGCCTTTTTTTATTTTGGGATTCAAAAACCATTTCAAATTTAAGCCGTTATCATTTAACAAAATGTGTGTTTTATATGAATCTGCATTGATACTACGTAGCATTACTAATGTAATAGGTAAAAATAAATTTAGGAACAAACAGATGGTTAGATGGGTCGATGGCAGAGCGGTTAGCGCATTGGGTTAGTATTGCAGTGGTCGTGAGTTTGAATCCTGCCTCGACCGATTACGTTCACCTATAGCACAAGCATTTATGCTTATTTTAGGGAATGTAGGAACAATAAGGATAACAAGGACATATTCATTTTTTTAATTAAAAAAAAAAACAATTTCCTATATATTCCATGACAGGTTGAGACGATTTGAATCAAAATCATTGATTTGTGAATTACTATTTATTTTTACACACACGGCCTCACGCCATTATACAAATACATGTATACTCACTTAAAAATTACAACAATCATTAGTCAACAAATCCCATATGTTTTATATTACTTAACATTTGATGTGCTTTCATTACCAGGCAAGAAATCCAGATGAACTTAGCATAATTGAAAGTGAACAATTAGAGGTGATAGGTGAAGGTGATGGAGATGGATGGTTACGTGCCCGTAACTACCGCGGAGAGGAAGGCTTTGTACCACACAATTATTTGGACGTAGAAAGAGACGAACAGGTAAGCTATCATTCTATGTATTATCTAAACACTGGTCCATATAAAAGTATGTGTGTTAATGTTATTGAGTTCAGCACTCATTCATCATCCTCTTTAAAACGTCCCTATTTAATTTTCATTAGGTTTTTAATAAACTTTGTATAGGAGTAGTGTCTGACAGTTTTTTGAAAGATTTTGGCAATGAGGATACTATCCTCATATAAGATTGGTTTTTAGTTTGATGTGACATAATGGAAAGTAATATATGTAGTACACTGATTTGCCATATTTACTTCAAATCGTGTTGTACTCTTAGTACCAAAAGAGTTTATATATGTTAGTTTTACTAGTGTTTGAAACTAATTTGATTAAATTTTTAAAACAATATGTGATGATAAAATTATTGTAATGTAAAATATTCAAAGATAAACATATTTAATATTTATAAATTAAAATATGACAGGGAATCAAATTAATATGAATCCTGTCTGCTTAGTAAAAAAATTAAAATTTAATTGGTAATGAAATGTGGCATTTTCAAGTGAATTTTATACATTTTTGAGTCCTGTGATGTATGTGTATATTATACCATAATTTTATTTTATTTATTCTGTATTCTTATTTGTAACACACCTATAAGGTGTATGGAAATATCAATTTTCATATATATATATTTTGTGTCCACATAATAATTACTTCCTGCTGATCGATTATATATATACCTCTCCTCGTGTGATGAAAATCCCTATTAACGAATGTGCATGCAACGATCTTAAAAGTGTATTTTTGCAGATTTTTTTTTACCTAAAAGCATGTCTTCCTGGATGTGAGAATTAAAGCAATTAAATAAATAAAAAAATAATTTAACAAATTGACAAAATTTCATGTTAAAGTTCATAGTCGCGGTCTCTAATTGATATTTTAATTTGATATACATGATTGAAATTTTTCTTAAATTTACCTCAGAGTTTATTATATGATGAATATCCACCACGGTCTTCCTTTTCAGGAGTATGTTTCCACAACTGAAAACAATGTACAGGTCGGTGTTATATATGGATTCATTAAGTTGCTTGCTTTGCTGTTAAATAGTTCACAAAAGCATTGATGGTTCTGGTCTGATTTTTAGATGAATGTTTATTTATACTTTTGTTTTCTATAAAGAAAATAATTTTACTATGTTATAATATTTATTCACTATAGGCATTTAAGTATCATGCAGATATGTGTAGTTGTTCTTGCCTGATAAGTTTGGCTAACCTCAAACTAATGTAACTTTCGGATTGATTTATTCATCCACACTATGTCTTTTATCATAATAATGAACTGTGTATGTTTATTGTACATACGATCAATCCTTATTGAAAAATTACCACATAATTTTTTTAAGTGTAGTTTTCAACCCTTAAGTACATAATATTTAATCCATTGGTGCTGTTAGTAATTCAACTATATCATCATCTACATATTCTTTTTATAAAGAAATAAATATTATTCCCATACACAAGATCACAATCCTTTTATTTAACTTTAAGTAGTTTTAATGAAAGTCAGGTACCTTTTTAAGGGAAAACATAATATTTGGCTAACTTTTATTTTAAACTCTCCAAATGCTTCTAAATTAAATAAATAATGATAATTTGCATGACAGTATCCAATTTACTAAATTGTGGAATGCAAAGTCATTTGTTTTTTGAATCCCCTGTAGTAATTTATTTGATTATGATTAATTTACCTTTCTTTGAAAATACCTAATATTCTCAGAACAAATTTTGTTTGCCCATTTTTTTAATCATTTCAAACTACTTGTACAAACGACTTGCTTGTAGTATTGAACTTGATTATTATGACCCCACTGTAATACATATGTTCAATTAGCTCTAGGCAAATTTGTCAATGTATGTTTAAAATATTGTAAAATAAATAAATTGATCTAATACCACATAAATCACTGCATCTTGGTACATAATTTATATTTTGAAACATCACTGCATCTTGTTATAGTTTATGTAGGTGTCTACTTCTACTGCATTGGTATTCTTTGAATCATAAAGGCTTGATTTTTCAAATTATCTGATTGTACATATTACACTAATCTTTGATCATCCATTGTATATTTTGATATTGTTGCTCCTACATTTTGATGTTTTACGTATTGTTCATATTTCATTAATATAACAAAATCGGCTTTGAAGCATCAATGTGTACATATCTTAATTTAAGAGTTTTATACAATTATAGGTGTATAATATTGGTCGAGACTGGTTTCTTAACTGTTTAGCCATGAGTGCATCTTTTGGCCATATTTTGTTGACAAAATTCAATCAATTTTATAATATTTTTTTTAGATAGTTTTAGATTCATCCCAAGCTTTAGGATTATGAGGACATAATCAAAAATCATTTATGATTCACAAAGTTATCATTGATATGTTTATCTGCCCAGGTAAACCTGTCAGATATACCCATAGATTATTACTATAATATACTAGGTGTAGTACTCCGTGCAAAAATTGAGACATGGAATATCGCGCGTTTGACGTTTTGGTTGGCATCATATTTCAGTTTTCCTTACATTTCAAAACATCCTAGATAACTGTTCTTTAAACCTTAATAAACAAAGTGTTTTTTTCAACAAATAAATTCGAAAATTCATATTAGTCGTTATTCTCTATAGAAAAAATATGTGGTCTGCCCACAAAACGTCAAAAATCCCCCGGAAAAATGCCTCACTTCGATTATTATTATTATTTTTAGCATTACATAATTTTGACCATGATTAGTAGGTTTAATCCATCTCATAAATATAATTTGAAATTATTAGTTATTTTTAATTTAAAGGTAGGTATTCTTAATCAATATAAAGTAATGTTTTTTTCTTTATTTATAATTATTCTTAATTGATATCTATTATTATTTAGTAATTTAAATTATCATATTCCAATATTTAAGAGCCCGGGATTGCTTTCAGTAGTAAGTATAAAAAAATCCCGCTTTATATTATGATGCCTCACATTATAATAAGTGTTAAAATAGCAATTTTCAACACTTCGTAGGCTGTTATCTCCAAAAGCCACCACTACACAGGGTTCATATTATCCAATCATTGATCCCTGCTGTGGTATCCTTTTACAAAAAAATCTTCTTTTATAATATGACATAAATTTGGCAAGTCGCTAGCTCTTGATCTATTAGTTATTTATAATGAATATTCAATGTAGAAAAATTTAATAAAACTGTTTATGTATATCAGTATACATTTCTGCAAAAAAGGTGTCTTACTACTTTAAACCAGGTTATCTTAAATATCTCACATTATTTATATTCCCAAAAAATACATACATTAAGGCCCAAATTATAGAATGATTCTCAAGACCGTTGTCCATATGTGTCATCTCAACACCATCTTGAGATCATGCTAGAAAATCCGTATCAAAAGTCAAATATGTACGCCATCTCATTCGAGAAAGCTTATTCGAAAAAAATGTGAATGAATCACTGTAAATAAGTACTTTTTCTCATAAAGAGTGGTTTTGTTGGTAGCACCGAGTTGGAAAAGCTATTTATCAAGCTATTTTGACAATTCATTTTCTTGGTAATCTTCGAAAGTGTAGAGAAATTAATGCAACATAATATTATACCTAATTAAATAGCGAAAATGTCGACCATTTTATTCGGAAGAGGAAAATAAAATACTTCTTCATTTAGTTGTCATATTATAGGAATGTGTGTACCTACAGTAAATACATCCAGGAAAGTCAGCCATTTAAAAATTTGAAACAACATGATATGCTGGAATTTTATGAAATCTTACAAAATTTCATTCACATAATTAGTTTATGAATGATTGTATATAAATTTCTCCCAGAAGGTTCTAAATAAGATGCTTGATCCATTTAATACCGCTAACAATGTATATGTCAAAATAGTAATGAATTCGGGGTTTGTCCATGTCTATATGGGTCTCTTTTTCGTTTATAGCACTGACTCTTTCCCTTTCTTTGAGACTGTGCTCAAAACAGCAGGACATTTCAAGACCGGTATTGAGATCAAGCTCAGTGACTTTTATATCTTTAATACCATTTTGGTTGAGAATATGTTCTCAAGACCAGTCTCAAGCTTAAGAAGGAATCTATAATTTGGGCCTAAGTAACAGTTAAAGTGTACACATTATGTAATTTGTACTTTAAAAAGGTCATATGTAATGTCTCAGAGTTTTTATTTATTTAAAAAATTAAAATAAAACTCATGTTTTCAAAAGACATATATTTTTTGAAAGGAGAAGAAAAAAGTTAATCTATACAAAGGTACGCAAAATATAGGTATATGTCACAAGTTACATGCTGCATATATATACATTTTTTTATACTCTATTTTGTCAGGAATAATAAAAACCAATTGCATTACTCCAAAAAATTATACATAAGTTACTACACTACTATTATTCCTTTTTATTAAATTTTAAGATTATCAAATAATATTGAAACACAGATATGGAATACATATTTTTTATTTATCCTAATAATTATACAATGTGTAGTAGAGTGTGTTTTATTTTTAAGTGTACTTCGTCGTTAAGTTGGTATGATTGCATTTAGTGTTGTTATACGTTAAAAACAGGATATTCCCTATAATTAGGATTTTTTTACGTTCGTAATATTTGTTATTTATTTCTGATAAATCTGCACAATTCGTAAAAAAATGAGTTTGTTTTGTTTAAAATAAATATAGAAGATATGTTTAAATATGAGCTTAGAGGAACTTAATTTGAAGGTATGGCAACATTCTTCAGTTTATTTGACTGACTGACTGACAGTGGTAACACTACCATCAAGTGTTAAAAGTGAAACGCAGAATACAATAAATTTTATTTCATTCTATTGTTAAATCCAAAGACATTTTTACTTACAGCATCCAGTTAAAAATATTCATAATGAGTTATTCTTAAGTACCCATCATCAACAGTATAACTTTTTTTAACAATAAAAAATGTAATTTAAGTTGTATAATTTGATTTTCTCCATATTACATCAAAATAATATAGTATTGTAAATATAAAACAAAAAAAAATACATATAGATAATTGGTGAATTGCACGACGTAGATTTCAATATTTTTTTTTAAATACCTAGTAACAAATATCAAAGCACCTAGTATTCAATGTATGTATGCATGATAATTATAATTAAAATACCTATGTATGTATCAATAATTTATCTTTCAAGACTCTGTAATGAATGGTAATGACTTATAATGTTGACTTATTCCTTATTCATTTTTAACCCTTTCCGTGCTACGCGTATGCTAAACAAAGTAATACCTCATTGAAAAGCAATTTTCGCACAAAATTGAATTTGTCATATCTCAATAACTACTCACCTGAGATACTTGAGACCTTCGCCGAAAATATTTGTTTTTAGCTGGTTTAAATATTGAATACATTTTTACTTTTTATTTTGCATTCTGCATACTATTTAACTGATTTTTTCAACATTCCAGCTTACAAAAACATGAATAATTAGCAAAAAAATCACATAGGTAAAAAAAGTTATGGGAATGTATATAGTAAATAAAAACACTTTAAAATTTATGAATTTTCAAATATTTCTTTGAAAACAATCACAGTGCCTTATACGTGTTTATGAAGTTTTTCCGTAAGCGCTAAGACCTGTGCACCGCCGCACCGTGACTTTATCAGCTTATACAATACAGTCATATCGATACCTCCTACGTAAACTACCGTAAGTGCAAAAAGTCAAATTTAGAGGAGAGCAGTTTAAAGTTTCAAATGTTCACAGGAAACACAAATCTTAACATATTGCATTTATATTGAGTATGAGTTATAAATAAAATATTATTTAAAATTTACGATTTAAATAATTTCAACAGTCAATACTTTCGGGAAAATGCTACACTAGCGTCACAGAATTCTCTGCATTTTTTCTGCGTAAACAATGGAATTTGTTAATACCGTACTACACGTCGTTCTAAATTTTAGATACGATATTTTAAGTTTGTAAGAAACGTATTTTTGGGACTTTTGAATTTTTTTGTTTGTGTTTTTGATAGATCGATCCAAAAGAAACCCAAATATGTAAAAAAAACTCAAAATCGCAAAAATGTGGCTTACGGTAGTTTACGTAGGAGGTATCGATATATATATAATATAGTCATAAAACATTGTTTTTTATAAATAATATTGTAATAACTCAACAGGCTCTGAGTATTTTTCGGAACATTCATAATAGCAAAAATTATTCATAATATCAAAAAATGTATAGTTTGTCTATCACCTAGTAAGATTTTAAAAGTCCGTAATACAAAAAAATCGAAGTTACTCTCAAAAACACATTAACTTTAAAAAATCAGTTATTTTGAAATATTAATCAACATTAAAGACACAAATAAAAACATATAAATTTACAACAAAATACTTGGTTTTATAATATTAAATACCGAACCAAAATATTTTTCTTAACCGGCACACAATCTCTACAAACTCGGAGGGGTTACTGATATGGGTTGTAAGCAACATTAATATTCATACAAAGCAGTATCTCAGTGCGGGTCCCAATTACGTCTCGGGATGAAATAGACAAAAATTAAACACTCTACTGACATCTACCAAATTTTTAATTTTTTTTTTAAATTATATTTATTTAGATAAATGGTTCGATTACACAATGTAATTATTATATTTTGGATATGTCGATAAATAAGATTTCTACAGCGAGTTTAAGTGAAGCATTGTCAATCCCGATTACCCATTGTGATCCGCACTGGTGTAGTAAATGATTCATCACGAAGACGTCTCGGGATCAGCACGGAAACGGTTAATAAAATGGTATTTATATTTTCAGAACAAATTTTTAGCATTTCAATAGAGACAAAGTTGGAATATTATAGGAGAACTCAGAAATCAAGACACCTACAGGGCTTACGGCTGGTTTACGTAATCACTTTATGCACTTGCGCAAAGTTCACCAATTATGCCTTTTTTATTGAGTTCCCTATCTATCCAATTTTTGAAAGTTCTATATATTATGTCAAAATCTTTTCACTTGAGAATTAGCTGAATCACCATCGCCATCTATGAAGTGATGAAGAAACTTTTTTGTAACACCATCTATTGATAAATTGTTTTGTAAACAATGAAAGCAATAGTCCTTATACATGAGGTGACAATGCTTGATTTCGCGCCTCTCCTAAATATTCCAATTTCATCTCTATTGTGATGTTAAACATTTGTCTAAAAAAATAAAAAAAAAACCATTGACCCCCGACAGGGAAAAGAATCCAATGTTTGCGTATATGCAAATATCAAAATATTCGGTCTTTATATTACTTAAAAAATACATATTTTGTGTATATGACTACACGTACAATAGGTAGGTATATTATGACATATACAATAATCATAAAGGTAAATTTTCTTAAATGTGTGCATAATACAGGATTATTACTAGTAATAATTATACAATACTTTACAATACTCTAACATGATAATAAAAATCTGTATGTTATGTAGATCTTTTTATGTACATATATGATTTTACATATTGTGGAAAATTTAGTGTAAATGTCTTATAATGATCTTCTTTATGTCTACATCATATCAATAAATTATGATTTTGATTACATTAGTCTTACACATGGTAGGTAGATATAACTTAATACTGGATACTTTTTTCCTGACATAATCCTACATATTATGTACAACGATTTTCTTATTTCTACATTTTCTCATGTAGACATTTATTCTGATTACTTTCAAAATAAATTGATCAGGTCAGCATTTGATTTTGCCTGTTATTAGATTTATTTTTGACTTGTTTATTCTTCATTTATTACACTCATGGTCCATATTTGGTTATTTTGTCATCCATAGTTCCATTTCTTGTTTATGGCAGTGATTTCGTTTCAAAAACATTCAAATTACAAACAACTATTATATACTGGAACAACTTTTTATTTCATTCTGAGTTTCACTTTTTTTGGTAAAGTTACATCCAGCCATTAATGTGGTTCATGTCCCATTACCTGAGGTAACACTTTCTTAAATGTATTTTTCTGTAATTCATGTATCATTCATAAAAAAAATTCAATTTTAACACTTTTCACAATTGCTACGAGACACAACCTTTAGTTTTTTTTAAAAAGGGAAAGTTAAGAAAGAACAAATATTTTTAATTTTGTTTTTTGAATATAATGATCTGTAATGATCCATAACTCATTTGAAATTACTTGAACATTTAACTTATAATAATCTAATACTTCTGATTGATTTTTTTTATGAAGAATGCCTCTACGCCCGGTTTAGTGACACAGATATCCTTTTCATCTGTCGACTACACTGTGGATGGTGAAGATCCTGACACCGCTCAATCTCCGGACCAAATATCTGTCATCTCAGCACCCATAGCCACTAAACCTTCTGTACTCCCAGCAGTGACTCCTCAAGTTAATGGTGATAAAGAACCTGTTCAGTATTGTTGTGCCCTCTATGATTATGAAGCCACTGCACCAGATGAGCTGTCTTTCGAAGAAGGACAGGTTTGTATTATTTCATTTATTTATTGCAAACCAACAGTTTCTTTTACGAAGACATTAATTCAATTTTAGTTTTATATAGGAAAACAATAATAGGTTTACAATTACTTTCCCCTTAGCGCTTTTTGTCCCGCTTCTATTGGGGTACGCTTTGACCATGAGCCTGGAATTGTTTACAATAACAATAATATAAAATTATGCATGTAAAAAAACTTGAAAAAAAGATAGTATAGACAGACAACTAAGGATGGGGTTTGAGGAGAGAAAAGAAAAAAATTAAAGGAATACAATTGATATTCGGATATTGATACTTGTCGAACGAAATAATTATTTATTTAGTGATTACAATTTTAATTATATGTATTTTTTAAAGTACATTATTTTAAAAATTACTGTATTTTATTTAGGTTATTAGAATAATTACCAAGTGCGCTCACGATGATGTGGACGATGGTTGGTGGAGAGGGGAAGTTGATGGCTGTGTAGGAAATTTCCCTTCACTGGTCGTAGAAGAATGTGATGAGGTAAATAAAAAGATAATAATAATCAAGTATGTTAATAACATTTATTGAATGATTGTTTTTTTTTATTTCTATATTAATGATAATAATTTACAATATGGAACTTTATTATATTTTACAACTTTTTATACTTAAATTATAGGTTTTGCATATACGAAAAATTTAATGAACCCAATTTTTATTGATGACAACCATTTTGGTTTGTCGACATATTGAATGAAACGGTCTTTAGTTTTACAATTGGAATATGTCATAATTGAAAGATTGAAGATTACTGTAATTAGTGAATGAGGCAAGATAACATCTCATGTAGTTCAGCAATTAGGTGTAATATTAATTTTGAATGTAGTGCCTTTTTAGGTAAGACAAGACTAGTGTGTGGTGATACATGCATGCTTCCTTTTATGAGGTAATGCACACTGCACATCTGTTTCTGATTACTCCACATCGTTGGATATGCTGTGATGGTATGAATGAATGACTAAAGAATAATTAATTATGATTGTATGAATTAATTGATCAGATAATAATAGATGTAATAATTTGGATAGTTTAAAAAGCGCTGTTTTCGTGAATATCTCACCTCAAGGGCGCTGATGTGTTTAAACAACTTTCAGAATGGCGAACCTCTGACAGGTGGAGATGAATGGACTCCTCCAAGTTCTGCTCCTCCTTCTGCCACACCTCCTGGTCTCGGGCCACCACCCGGTCCTGCATTAAACTTTGAAACACCAACCACCAATGGTATTGATAACTATGACGACTGTAAGTAGCATTATGCATTATGTAATTTATAATCCCTTTTATATTTCCAAGATGGATTAGTGGCAGAGTAATAAGCATGTTGGGTTTGTAATCAAGTGATCAAAATTTGAATTCTTCCTCAATTGCTTTCATTCACATATAAGTACGAGCATGTATGCTTAGTTTATAGAATATATGTACTTGGACATGGACATATTTCTGCAGTCTAGGACCAATAATAAATTTATATGTACATACTGGGTTCAATTCCCAAGAAAAAAAATTTAAATCAACAATAGTCACTAAATACAAAAATGTGGTCACCAGAACTGTCATTTTATAATACACTAATGATGTTCTTTTGTCATCTTAGAATTATTATAAGATACAGAAGCCGCGTGTAGTACAAATTTCGAATTCAAATGTATGACAAGTTTTTTTTACATGTGTGTGTGAGGCGGTAGATCAGTAGGTGGATGTATTATGTAGGTGTGCGCATCAGTAGGTGTACGTATACGGCCGGGCGATTGAAACTCAGAACATTGTTCTTAGTTTTTGTTGTCATACTTTCATTGCGCTGAATAGGTATCTGTATCATATATAATCTAAGTTTGTCATGTTAATTTCCTTTATTTATTTCAATCTTCAGAATAACAAAAAAAGTATGTAAAATTAATTAATTTGACATTTCATTAAAATTTTAGCGTGGCTTCAGAATTGAACCCACTGTCTACAAATTTATTATTAACTATTAAAATTTTACATTTATTTATTTCATTTCCCTAATTTAAAAATGGGTGTTCTAATTGATTACATTCACTCTATAAATGAATGAGTAAAAATACAAAATTTAGAAATGATAATTTTCATGAAACATCGGCATGAATTTGAAGATTATTATTTCTTTAGTAGAAGGATCTGTGGAAAATGAAATCAAGGAGCCAGCTATGCCACCCCCTCCACCACCACCTCTATTAGAAGAAGAAGAAAATGCTTTCAACTTGGAACTCAGTCAAAATCAGCAACAACAGTACGGGACACAATTCCAAACTAAGGGACCACAAATTCCACAAATGCCACAAATGCCACAAGTAGAAATTACAGGTATGTTTTTTTTACATGCTTTTATTATGGATTTATGAAGTATACGAGCTGTTTGAACTACAGCTTTCAAAAATATTTATATTAAGTAATGGGTAGCATTAAATTTAAATTTGGTGCCTATGTGTGATTCTGAAGACTATCATGAATTGCTAGTATATGGATCTACTTCAAAATTTTCAGTAGTTACGTCTTTAAGTTAAGTTCCTGAAGCTCTAGTACCATAACTAAGCAAGTTATACAGTATCATATATTAAGATCACATGATAAAATCTTAATAGTAAAAACTAGGAGCTTTTAACATGATCTCATTGATTATTTTTTGTGATTTCTTAAGATCTAAAGAATTTTTCAGCAAAGATATTGTTTATCAATAATAGATTTAGTGTTATAAATAGATTTATTTAATGGTTGTAATTTATTTTATTATTAAAAAATATATATATTATTTCACGCTTTCTTAGTGGATGAAGTTCCAACCTTAATTATAGACGAAGAAGATGAGGAAGAGGTAATTATTTTTCAATTTTATCAAATGATGACAATTTCATAATTTTTAAATTAATTGAATTATTTATAATATTTTAAATTTAATAAAAATATTTCTTTAGGAGGTCATCGAAGAAAAAGTAGAAAAACCACCAGTAGCGAAACAGCCAGTGGCAAAAAAAGTTGAAGCGGCTGATCCAGATTTCGGACTTGGAGTTGCTCAGATTGTTATAACTGCAGCTACACCTATGATGGAAGAACCAGAGCAGAAGTTCCCTCCAGCTGAAGATGATGAACTAAGTGATGATTCTGATAAGTCTCCCATTGTCAAAGAAAGTAGTCAAGTTGACGAAGAACATGCAGAAAAAAATAAAAGAGAATTCATGAAATGTACTGAACCGGAAGAAGTTAAGGAAGTACAAGAGTTAGAATCTCCAATTGATGAAACAGTTCCTGATGTAATAGATGGTAGACAATCTCCCCCAAAGCAAGTACAAGGAGGTAGAGCAAGTATTCCAGATGAACTTGAACCACACCAGTTGGCCAGATTACAAGACCTAAAAGAGTCTAATGCTTAAATATTTGATTTGTCACATAGCAAATTTTTAAAAGTTTATTGTATGTCTCAACTGCCAATACAACAATCTATTTAGTATTTTGCCAGCAATACCTAAATAAATGAAACTTTATAATCCATTATTGTTAATTAAGTTAATCGAGTCTTATAAATTTTCAATGAATATTCTAAATTAAAACTTATTTCTATAAACAAAAACATACCTCCCAAAATCAATACTTCTAAATTTCTTCAATGAAAATGTATTATCTTTACTTCGACTATTGCAGGTAATGGCAGTATACCTAAAATAGATCATTTAAATACATACATATTGTTAGACTCTATTTTGAGAGACTTTGATGTTGATTGTAATGATTTAATTCAATACCGTAGGTTTCCAGAAATATGTGAGAGAAAAAATAATATATATATATTCAACATTTTAATATAGTATGTATCTGTTACTGAAGAAACAATGCATAAAAATATAAACGTTGAATGAAACATTGTTCTTAGAACTATAAAAAAATACTTTTTTCAATTGAAGTAAAAGAAAGACTTTGGTATATTATTAAATTTGGATGAATAGTGATTGATATAATATAACAAATGGCTATAAAGTATTAATTTGTTTCTAAATAATATATAATATTATACGAAATCTTGAAAACATGGTTTTCTTAAAAATCATCAGGCATTGAAAAATGAAACTAAAAAGCTTTTATATGTTAATTTTAAAAGATTAAAATATTAATATACATAGTTTTATTTTATGTTGTCAAACACATTTTTAGACATGCTCTACGATCTTTGCATATCATAAAACATGTAGAGTTATTAAATAGCAAGAATTTACAATATCCAAAAACAAATGCGATTTCTTTTTAAAATTATTGTAAATATTACCGAGATATGAAAATAATAATTAATAAATTTTGTATATTATCATTAATTATTTTTTTTTATTATATTATATTTTTTTTTAATAAAAATTATTTCATTATTATTTTCTTTTTTAATTTATTAAAATCTTTCTATTAAGTGACTGACAATGAATATTAAGAATTTTTTTTTGTTTGATTTTATCTGGGTGCAGAATTTTATCAAATTTTGTACCAGGAGAGTTTAAGTACAATTCTTATTTTATTATTGATGCAGTAGTTAAAATTTACCTGAAAATTACAGTGTAATTTAAATGTAACAATTATGATTGTACTTTTACTTATTTGAATTAATATATAAAGTTACAAAAAAGACAGGTTATTTTAAATTCAAAAAATATATAACCTTTATTTCATTTATAAAATAGTTTCATTATATGCATTATTTAGAAAATTAAAAAAAATATGCATATATTGTTTATATACATATATCATTGTAGTGAAATATGTACATAATTAGCATACATTATAAATAGTAATTATAACCTAAACCTCTTTTGTAACAAATCCAATAATATGTGTTAATTTTTATACTTAATCACGAAAAATTAAATAAACAATTGAAACAATTATTTAATTCTAATAAGTTAATAAAGCAACATTGTTTTGTTTAATTTAATATAAATTGTTATTTTCAATTAATATTTTGACGAAAAAAATAAAAGCTGATAAAATAAGTTCATTTCATTTTATTGGGTTTATAAATAGTATTAAAATAATTTCATGTTTTTCAATTGAGCTGTTCAGCGCAACAAAACCTAACCTGCAGTTTTAAAAGTTTTTTTTAGCTAAGGTTAGGTTTGGACATCTCAAACCTCAAATTTCATAGTGCAACAAAGATCTCACCCTATTATCCTATTGCATTGGAATAATAATATCACTTGTTTATATTCCAAAGCAATAGGTTGATATTTTTTATTGAAAAATATTCTATCAAATTCAGAGCAACAATAGCCCAATAATAGTTGCTCTAATAGTTAATAATAATGAGTGCACCTTGATGTTAAAATTTGCTATTTACTTTGTATTATCAAAAAAAAACATTGAGAGGGTTAAACTGTGGTTAAGCAGAGCAGCTTGATTGAGGTTATTACAAATTTAGAAATCCATATAACAAATAAGTAATGTAATAATAATAAAATGAATACATAATTGTTTTAAGGCCGTAATTTTTATTTAAAATTATTGGTAATTAATACTTATAGCAGACTAAATTATGATAAAGAAGTTACTCACATTCTGCCAAACAGTAGTTATTTCATGATCATAATAGTAGACATGTCCGAATTTGATTATGAAATTTTTGTGTATAAATGTTATCTATGAACTCAGGTTAAACTATTTCCATATTTGTTATCTAAATGTGAAATGACATAAAAAAAAATAAAACTAATACTTGTGTAGCATAATTAATTTCTGTATTTTTTTCCATGTTAAATGATTTTTTTGTAATTCAAATTCTCATGTATTAAATTTTTATTTTAATATTATAAAAATGTTTGAAATAAATAAATGTATCACTATTTACTCCAACATTTTGCATATGGAAACTGAGTATGGGCCTTTTAATTCTATAATTATATCTCTAAATATCTCCTATAATTATATCCCTAAATAACTATAAAAAATTACAAAATAGTAGAACCTTGCAGGCAAGGCGTCGAAGTGCCTAAAAGACCTATATGTACACAAAACTAACAGTCTTGTTGCATGTATTGGGTTGGTGTGGGTAACGGTTCATTAACAGTATGTACCATTACATGATCAACTTTATTGTCTTCTCAATTCTAGCAAAAGTTGCGAAGGTTTGATAATTATTGATCTTAGTCAAAATATTGCATATCCAACTTGTTATCACAAAATCCTTAGTATCTGTGTTATATAATGTGCCTATCAATAAAAACAACATGGTTTTGTGCCATTCTCATAACCATGGTAGTTACATTATGTTACATGTTCTGTCATTCTTGTTACACTCTCTGTATATTGTATTTTATATTAGACAAAATACCTAATTCAATGTTGACAGAAAAAATGTCTCAATGCTCCATAATATTTTAAAATGCTTCCTGTGACTACTATGTATATAATTAAATAAAAAGCGTTGAATGGCTATCATCTTAATATAGTTTTTTTTAACAAACAATACTTGATGAAAATAACAAAATCTCAATATTTAATTTAATTCCACTTTAAAAAGGGGGAATAAAATTAAGTGTTGTGTATTCTCTCGTCAATTATAATAACATGTTGTATTCTCTCGTCAATATTGACATTTGTAAGTTAAAAATTATCAAACAATGCTTGACAACAGCCATATTTTGTGTAGGGCATATCCTTAGAATAATTGTGTAAGATTATTTTAACAAGAACCTAATCATTTTTAATTTCTTATTGCATAATTGAATATTTCTATCATTGTTCATCTTGTAATGACAATTGAAACACAAAATTTCTTGCATTTATTGAATAAACATTGTTAACTATCTCAAATAAATGGATTGTGTTCAGTATCCACAAATAATAATTGTGGACATAATATTTTGTGGATTTCTAAAAACTTGTGCTATTTAACCTTAGACAAACTGAAATGTAATTTTTAATTAATTATTTATATTTTCAAATGTATGCACAATCTAACAAGAACATTTTTTGCAATTAGATTTTATGTGACTGCAAAATCTTAAATATTTTATGTAGTTTCATACCATAAAAAATAGTAACATATGACTCCTTAAAAAAACCCCAAATATTTTAAATGTACATGTTTGTATTCATTGATTATAGGTATTAACAATATGTTGGATGTCTAGTTTTTTAATTACACTCAAGTGTATGGTTTAAATTCTCGCATATTATATGCTGCATTATGACTAGATATGTACTTGTGTATAATCCCCAAATGATATATTTTCGATAACAAGTATAGGGGAAATAAGTCTAATTACAATGTAATTTTACATCTAAGCATGGTTATCACTTGACACTAGCCTTACTTGCCTATGACATCTACTTCTATTCTTGTATATAAAATTTTATATTTGAATAAAAACTATCGAAAGGACTTCTTTGTGGATTAAAATTGTACTATCATATGTGAATGTTTGAATTATCTTTAAGTAAATATATCACTATATGTGGAGAATTATAACCGAATATGTAATTTTTCTACCATCTTTTTTAAATTATGTACCAGTCAATCAATTTATGTTATTGAAAATGAAAATTATATTTTATAGAATCAAAAATACAAATTACTTCACCATTGTTTAAAATAAAAACTTTTATACAAATGCATTTTTCTATTAACAACAATCATATTAAATAAAAATAGTAATCTTTTTTATTTCCAAAATAAAACTTTTACACAAAGAAGGGAAAGTTTGCTTCGTTATTTGTCATTGGTTGTTTGGTTAAATACTTATATTTATTTTGTAAATTTTAAGGATAAAGAATTTCATGTAAATAAATTTTATTAAGGGGGTTTGAAATAAAGAATCATTTACGGCGCATTCATATATTCAATAATAATTGTATTTAATTACTAGGTTTATAAAAAAGTACATATTGCGTACTTATATGAAAAACCTTTTAGTGCGAATATGAATAAAACTTCCTGATTTTTCAAATGTATATTAAATAAAGGTGATAATATTATATACCTACTACTAAAGTTAAATTATATATTATTTATAGCCGTTACCATAATTTAAATGAATGACAGTAATGTTGTCACTTATGATTTATAATGTATTTTTTACATCCTATAAGTGCTTTTGTATACCTAAGTAGGATGAAAAGATTGTTAGATATGGTGTAAATGCTTAATATAATGAATTAGGGAAATGTTATATCTAGCAGAATGTGCTTTGTTTTAGGATATCAGAAAGAGAGAGTGAGTATTATGGTATGTGTGTGTATAATCCTCCTCTTAATAATATTAGTATTTCCAGGTACTATTGTTATATTACGTTTAATATGTTACTTTGTGAATATTTGCACAATATTTAATATTTAATTTCTGATAAAAATACATAATAATATGTGCAATACTGTTATATATTGTGTAAGTTTACATAGTATATTTAAATACTCCGGTCTATACTTAAATTGATCCTACTCAAGGTTTAAACGTTATGCATATATCTCTTACTATTTCTATGTATTATGTATGTAATATAATATATTTTTCATTAATTTTGTTACATATTATAAACATTGAATTGACTATTGAATGAGGTTATTATGACAACAAATTAATTCTTGTCAGGCCATACACCACACACATTGAAATATGTCTGCAACAAATGTATAAAGAAACGTCAATATATTTGCACACAACATTTCACATTGAGCAAATATTTGTATCTATGAAAAATTGTGAATGAGACAATTATGGAAAATCATTTGTTGCTTGTATATTATTATATGTGTGTATGGTTTTTTAAAAGTCAATCTCCAGTGTGTATATAGTTTAAAATATTTCTATGTTTGAAGAAAAGTTATTAACATGACCAAATTATTTACAAATTAAGAGCAGTAAATAATATTTCTTGTAATGTTGCTAGATTGTTCTGTCAAAATTACAAGTGCATGAACAACAAAATATATTTATGGGAATGTTTTGTGCATTCACAAATTAGATAACAGCTTTCGTTATTTGTAATGCATCATGAAATTTACTTTTTAACAAAAAAAAAAATGTGGAAAGTATTATGGATGATGCACATGACTTTACTAATGATATTTTGACTACAAATTAAGCTGTATTTGCAATTTCTATCTGGGTTAATTCATTATTGTAGCCGCTTCCTCTTATTTTTTTTCACTTCCAATGCCCAGTCTGCCCATTGGTAATTTGAGCCTACATATTTGTATTATACTTGTGTTTCCAAATATTATTTAAAATTAATAAATCTACAAGTCAATATATAACCCAAAAAATTTTTTTCTACTTACTAGTCTTTGAATACAACAGTCAATTTCATGGTAATATAAGAAATTAAAATACAATTTTGTTTACAGAATAAAATATGTAATTAAATTTACTTTATGAGTATGTAAGTTGTAAGATTTGTATTGTATTTTTGTTAAATACTTTTTAAACTCAAATTATACTGATGTCCAACATTATTTTATTTAGATATAATTTTTTTATTAAAATTATATATCTTAATTTTTCTTTTTGTTTTTTATCCAATAAAAGTCAACCAGTGAAACTTTTATCATGGCTCCAATTTTTCTAAGTACTCTTCCTTCTTTAAATATTTTTTTCATTCTGAACAATATGTACTTCCAATAAAAAGTTCAAAATGATGTGTATATTCCATCTTAGGGCTCATCTATTTCCAAAATACAAAGTTTTTCATCAAAGCGTTTCTTAAAGTATGTAAGAACTTAGTATATCCTGATGAATGAATATATATGCTGTTTTTTTTTCAGTGTATATAGAATCCTTGATTATTAGTTAATTTACCTAATTAAAATGTAGAATAATCTGGTCTCGCAGATAAATGATCAAAAATATAAAATTTTATCTATTCGTGTATATAATATGTAAGAAATATAGATGTCTACAGTTATGCACCTCAGTCACATCACAAACCTTTAAATATTTGAATAAAATTGTCCTTTTTGATATTGGTGTATCACATAGTCAAATATATATTAATTTTTAATAGATATTATTGTAAAATTTATAAATCTTAATAAAATTGCTCTGTATTATTTACATCAGATTGATTAATATTTCGTAAATTACCAATCGATTAAGTGAAGTGCAATTTATTAAATCATTAGGCATGTGTGTCTTTTACATTGGATTTATCTTACCCATGGGGGTATAATAGGATACCCATGGGGGTAATCTTACCACAATAGTTAAGGACAGTGTGTCCTTGTATTGTGTTAACCTTACAATATTACAGATAATGTCCTTTGTGTATAAGAATATGAATAATTGAGCCCAAAGTAATACAAATAGTGAAATGTAAAAATTAAAATGAATAAATTCCCAAATAATTCTACAGGTCTTAGAAAGAGGATTATCTATTTTGTGATTAGAATGACCATTGCATACTGTGTTCAATATATTTGAACAGATATGTAATGAAATTTTATTGTCACTATATTAAATAACACGTGTTTGTCTGTTTTGAGTTTATGAATTATTTTAGAAATTATATTAAATTAATTGAAAGTACGTGAGCCATGGTAATTATTAAAATAAAATTAATATTAAATTCTATGTAAATATAAATTATTGAATATATTTGAAAGTTCGAATTTTATTATACAAATTAAGCATATCCCGGAACATTCGATTACATAAAGTACACATGGAATTTCGACCCTACATTTCAATAATGTTTTAGAAAATGGCTGTTTTTGCAAGGAATGTTTTGTTAAAAAAAAACATAAAATTCTTGTTTTTCTGGATTAGAAACACCGATTATTTGGAAAAACTTGCCATTCCTCAAAGTACTTCCCACTTGTAACAAAATCATATTTTTTCATACAGTAACTAATTTACTTACTGAAAAGAAATCTGTTTAACTATTTAATTCATTAATTAAATTTACCATTTTCTATCTTCATTTTGATAAAATAAATGAATTGTTTATTATATACTAGAATATGATAACATACTAATATTCACATCAAAATTCAATATTCAACTTTTTTTTATTTATATTTAATCAACTAACTATTATTTTGAAATATATATTTATTTTATCTACAAATAAATGGAATGGCTATTAACAATGCCCTCAAAATATTGATGAAGTAGACTTGAGGTATTGCACATACTTGTTTGAGAATACTAAGCAATATTATTTGAATGGTTTCATTTTGTTCAATGCTAGAAAATATTGTAAATTATTAATTGATTCATTTTTAAACCCATTATGAAATAGTTATATAAAAATGTAATAAATGTTTAATTATTATCACAATGTTATCTTTATTTGAATAAAACCGTTTATCCTAGAAAGATAAAAATATTTTGTTTTCTTTTTACATGGTCTACGAATTTCACCAATATTTTTTTCTGATACAATGTTCTAGTCTTTCCTGGGGGGCAAGTCTGGTTCGACCGGCGAAATCAAAACCCCAGTGATTACCCATATCATGGATATAACTATAGACATCTAAAGATATTGTAGAACTCCATATAATAATTATATCCATGATATGGGTAATCACAGTGGTTTTGATTTCGCCGATTGAACCAGACTTGCCCCCCAGGCTATTTTTTCATTATGTCTTTGTCGACTTTTCATGATTTGTTGTTTTTTTATAGCAAATAGCCTGAAAGAGAAAATAATGGACTTCAGCAATGGTTTATCAATTGATATTTCAATGTTTAATTTTATAGATATTTAAAACCAATAATTTATTTTTCCTAGGTCTCGATCTAATTGGTTTTCATTTAAAAATGAGTAATTTCTGGAAAGCTAATACGGCGGCTCTTGTGGATCAGTTGGTGACATCTGAATTCTGAGCGAATGGTCTCAGTTTTAATTCCTAATGGAGACACAATTTTTAATTGTTTTCAGTCTAGATCTGTAAAAGGATAAATATCACAAGTTCACAAGTCTCCAGAAAGTGGCAACTTGTTATTGGGTACATGTTAAATCAATACCTGTCAGTTTCCCGAGAAGCAATACAAAAATATAAATAAGTTTATTGAAAAATTTATATTCCAAAAATGTTGAGTGCTGGTGAGGTCATAAGTCATCAGGGGAAGTTTGTTTCAAAACTGTTTTTGTCACAGTTTTGAATTACATTTCAAATTACTGTGATATTTATTATAAAGTTCAAAGTTCACCATAAAAGACATATCCTAAAGTTTACATTGTAATTTATACTAGGAAACATTGTATTATATATTGAATCCTTATACTTAGTATCTTTCACATCAATAATTGAAATTTTAATTTACTGCATTTAGAAACTCAAAATAAATTGGTCATCACTGCTAGGATTCTCAAAGATTTTTATTTCTCTGAATTGTATTTTATTTTTTTATGTAGTGAAAATGCATATAAAATTGCATAGATACAATGAAATATGATATTTTCGTTTGGCCTTGGTACAGGCATCCTTTTCACCCACATGGGCAGCATCCAAAATTCACAGCCTCGGTTCTAGCTTTGTCAGCCAGTCCTCCGCCTCTAGTCTCGCCTTAATAATATTCTAAATCACTTTCAATTTTCGACAATATTCTAAGTCCTTTGTGTTTGAATGTGTTTAACCGAAGGAAGTTTCATCAACTGTGTTAAATATTCAGAATCATAAAAAGTAAGACATCTTCCTATCTGTATAACGGATTACAGTAGTCCCGTGATATTCACATTCATTCTACGGGACAAATAGACCATTGACCTCTTGACAAATTGACCTCTCTGATAGAAGGATTGTGTCTGATCTCTTGCTTCTCTATAAAATAATTAATAATAACTTTAGGTCCTCTTACCTTGTTAGTCGGATAAATTACCATGTTCCAACAAGAAATACCCGCCAAATTATAACTTTTGTATGTAAGACATACATACCATCACGCCATGTCCCTTACGGGGTAAGCAGAGAGAACCGAGCGCCATACTTCTCTATTTTTGCACACATTTCTGGCTTCCTTTACATCCATGCATCGTCTCATACATGCTCGTCGATTGTTCAAACTTTTTATGTTTCCTTCTTTCAAAATATCATTCACATGGTCATGCCATCCCTTTCTGGGGCGACCTCTGCTATTCACTCCATCTCTAGCACCCATGTATATTTTTTTGGTCAGTCGTTCATCGTTCATTCTTTCTATATGTCCAAACCACCTTAAAGCATTCACTTTCATTTTACATATAATATCCTTCTTTAACTTGCATTCTCTCCTTATGTCCTCATTTTTTATTCTATCATATATCGTTCTATTACATACTCTTCTTAGTGATCTCATTTCTACAGCATTTATTCTACTTTCATGTGTTCTTTGCCAGGTCCATGTTTCACTTGCATACGTCAAAGTAGGCACCACAATTGCAATGTAAGACATCCAACACTAATTATTTATACAACACTCCATTGAATAGAATCCATCAATTGGGCAATGACTTTGGTTATCTGACTGACCCTTTCTTCAATTCTTTTAATGAATATAAATTTACTTTATTAAAACATTTTCAAAAACATACCCCCAAATGATTGTGTAGTCAGTTGTTTCATTTTTATATATTTTTACATATTTATATATTTTTACATTTTTATATATTTTTTACATTTTTATATATTTTACATTTTATATATTTTTGTACATTTGATTTTTATTTTAATTAATTCAATAATGTAATATACAGTCACATCTGGCAGCATTCTCTGATTCAGTGTGGCTAAGTATGTAGGTAGTTCACACCATTCATTTTTATATTCAGTCAGTAATATTCTTATGTTCATACTATGTAGTATTTTTTATTTGAGTTTTTTTTTTATTTATTTATTCTTTGGTTTTTAATGTATGTACTTTGTTGTTTAATTCACCTATCTTATATGTTTTTATTTTTCTTTATATATCCTCTGCTACCGTTGTTATGTCTAGATGTTTATAAATTGTTTTCTTTTGTTTATGCTGTGTCATGTAATATTTAATTTTGTAAAGGGCTTTGAGCCGTGAATCAATAAATAAATAAATTTACTTATTCTTCCCAGACATGGAACCTCTGCCTTTGAAGGGAGTTATACAGTCATACACATCAACCAAATATTGGAATGAATTGCCAATATACATTTGTACGGCAGCCTCACTGCAGGAGTTTAAAAATTATTTCAGTGAATGGTTGTTAAGAAGCAAAATTAAACAATAATAGCAGTAACTAGTTGCACGTTACACACAAGATCCAACTGTTGATGTCGATAGTATGTAAAGTTGAAGAATATGTACCTACCAAACTATAAAACTGTGTATCCACATAATTGAATATTTTAAGATATTTTGTTTTTCAACTGTCCTGTACAAAACATGTATGTCAGAATAGGATAGCATGGAGTTCAGTCATTATAATATAACTAAATGGCTTGATGGTATGTATGTAATGCTCAGAAGATGTTAGAAATCAATAAAAATAAAGTGAAAGCCATCATTGTAAGCGTCCAATTACCGAAAGTATCCCCACTCCTGCAAAATTAGACACACCCACATATTTGGTAACATTGTAAAAATCACTGTAACTTCACCCACACATCTGGCAATGTTGTAAATATTGAGGTAGTGTTTTACTGGTCTTGTTATGTTTAGTTTCATTTGGACCTTGATAATGCCGAGTCGCCTCGGTGAAAACGTTTAATCATAATAAAATGCACGAGTGGAAAAAAAAAACTCTTTTATTTGTCAAATAGAATATTATTTATTTAAAATGAGAAGAAGTGAGATATTGAATGTGAATATTTTTATGTGCGCTAAAAATACAATTGTATAGTTTCAGAAACAATTTACACACACAGTTTCAGAAACAATGGGAATTGAAATTTATATAACATACATATAAGCTGTGAGCTGTTCAAAATTGTGTTATTGTGTTTGTGGGAGTTATTCTGTTTGATAGATCAAAAAAATCAGAATGAGTGATGATAAAATAAGTAACAGATTGGCTCCGTTAAAAATTCTATATTGTATGGGTCAGTGGCCACCATTTATTGCCAGTGAAAAATTTTTGTTTCTTTACTCAATTTATAATATAATTGTAAGTCAGTCAGTTGTATGTTGTATTAAATGGAGAATTGCTTCCAAGGACAGGGGGGGGGGGGCTACTCATAACACATTCTTAATACATCCTTATCTTGCCTTAATCTTAAAAATGTATAAATCAGTACTCGATCATAATCTTAATACTACTCATTATTGAATCATAAAAAAATGTTAAGATCAATGTTAAGAATGAAATTGTTATTAATTTTTGTATAACTTAATATATGAAATTAAACAATCTGCCGAATACAGTTCTTTTTCAATGTCACATTCCAATGGTTTGGTGCAATGATTAGTTTGCACCAAACACTTTGTTTCTGATGTAGTAATAATGAATTCATTGTATGCAAAGAACAAAAGGGAGCAGACTAAAACAATATCAGATACTCAAGTTTACAGAAAAAATATTGTGTGTAAGTAAGTTCAACTATATCACAGGTTCTGAATTAGTTTAACTTAGTTACCCATGTATTAATTGTTAATATATTGCATGTAAGAAGCTTTTTTTATTAATACATAATAAGAAACAGTTTTGGGATCAAAGATTAATGCAGAAAAATTGGTTATTATTTATTATAATAAAAATGTTTATTTATTCACAGATGACAACTTTGATAAGTGTTATTTTCGCTTCATCTGAGTGGCTCGATTTGATTCAACTATCAATGGCGGGTGGAGATTTATACATCATAACCAATAATCTAACTCATGCTGTGTCACATGGGTTGGGTGTTTTAAAGAATTTCAACTTTCTCATCAAACGGAAACAGATACGTCAAATTTTGAACCGTTTGGAAAATGATGTGTCTTTGATGTACACAAAATGTTGTGACTTTGATCCAGATGTGATTATTGAGAAAGCATATCAAAAGAATATAATGACAACAAGTGTTTTGGGTACCTTTGCAACAACATTCATATGCATGGGTGGATTAGCTCCAATATTTGCTAAAACGGTCAGATAATAATTATCTTTAAAAAAAACATGTTTGAAAGAAAGACACAATTGAGCCAAATTCATTTTTATCAAATACTTTTATTTTAAAATATAATTAGTAACTTATTACTCAATAATAAGTTAAACATAGTTTAAATTATAATATATTTTTTTATATTTCTAAATAATTAAAAAATGAATGCATGCTTATTTTTGTAGTACAAATAGCAAATTCAAAATCAATTACAGTGGTACCTCGACATACGAGTGCCCCAACATACGAGTTTTTCGAGATACGAGCCGGCGAGCGAGTGATTTTTTGCTTTGAGTTACGAGCGAAATTCGAGATACGAGTTCGGTTTAGCAGGTCAGCCGGTAGATACAAGAGTTACAGTCACAGCAGCATACGGAGGTTATACAAGAAATTGGTTTCGAGGAGTTAGAGGAGGAGGAGGTTATTTCTACAAGTGAGATAAAGGAGATCTTAGGAATGTGGGAGAGAGTTTCACAGTTCGTGGAAAAGAAACACCCAGAAAAAGTTGCAACAGGTCATACATCTGATATTTTTAATGACACTTGCCTAACTCATTTCCGGAACATTCTGAGAAGGAGGAAGAAACAAATCTCCTTAAACATGTTTTTTTTCTAAACGGCCTACAGGTGAAAGTGAAAAAAATGTAGCGAAAAAGGCAAAGACCAGTGAGGATATCTAATTTATTTCTTTACATTCTCTTTTTGTTTTTGTACAATAAATATTTGTCATTTATAAATACGTTTTTAATATTCAAAACCACGTAACAAAAAAACTGGGTTGACATTTTGGGGGTTCGAACGGATTAATGGTAGTTCAATTGTTTTGTATGGGGAAATTTGTTTCGAGAAACGAGTAATTCAAGATACGAGCAAGGTTGCGGAACGAATTAAATTCGTATGTCGAGGTACCACTGTACTTACAAATCTTCTCCGTAAAATAAGTATAAAACATGTTACATGCTTTTTCATGTTGATAATAAAGATTCTTGTTTATTTTTTAAGGAAAATGCTGTACTGATAATGAACAATGACACTGTAATAACAACAACTCGTCCTCTTCCAATGAGTTCGTGGTTTCCATTCAATCCTCATACTTTGCCCAATTATTATTTTGCATACACATATCAGGTAAATTACATTCATAAATTACACACTAAATTAAACATGATAATGGAGTTTTTTTTCTTCTAGGATATATTTCCAAATCAAAGAATTCATTTTTGTATTGTTTCTTGGGAAACTAACAGGTATTATTATTTAGTTTACAAAGAAGGCAGATATTTCATACTGTTAGTTCGCTTTACAATAGTAAGAATATGTCAGTCCCATTTGAGATCTTTAGTTACTGTAATACCCAGATCCCTTTGACTATTCACTGATCTGAGAATGATACCCTCCAGTCTGTATTGTAGATTCTGGAGAACTACACATTTATCAGTATTGAGCTTTATTTATTTCATTTCTTGGTCCAGGACAACATTGTCTCGAGATCTTGCAGCTGCTGTGAGTGAGTAAGCAGATTTTCAAAGGACTTGGTGTTGTCCGCAAAGAGTTAAGCTTGGCACTGGATGTATATTATGAGATCCTTCAGGGATGGATGCTATTGGAGTTGTTATTTAATTGAGAATATAATACATCAGAAGGTTGCGATTTTAAGTGCGTGTTCAAATTACTTCCCAATAACATACATCACTACATAAATAAGATATTGCAATTTGATAATCAGTTAATCAGTCAAAAATAGAAATAGTAATTGAGTGATGAAGGGTTTCAAAATAAAAGATAACTTACATGATTTACATCTAAATAAGTTACAATATTATGCTTGATAAATTTACAGATGTTCTCGATGTTTGGGTCAGTATAAATTTTATGATTATTACTAAAGAGTTAACACTGTAGTCGTCTTGCCGGGTTGATATGCGAATGGGAAACTGCACTACTTATTTGGTTTTGGTTCAGGAACTGATGTCCTTCAGCCATCTTCGTTAATATGAATGAGATGCGAGACTATCCGACAAATGACGTATTCATTGACCATATTGGTTGTAGTGAAGCATCGCCACAATCCGATATGCACAGAATGAAGAGTAAAGGTCCTAACACCGATCTTATGAATAATTATAATTTTATCTATGGAACTGAGCTCACTTATGTAATATATTATTTTTAACTCGCACCCAATAACAAGTTGCTAGACTTTGGAAACTTAAGATGACAATAAAACACAATTAAAAACTGTGTCTACAACAAGAATCGAACCTGGGACCTTTGACTCAAGAGTCAGATATCTAACCAACTGAGACCTTGAATATTTTAACAATCTTTATATCTCAATTGAGACAAAGTTGGAATAGATATAATACATTATAGGGTAACCGCTAAATCTATTTTGATCAGTCATCGGCTGATTTACATGATCACAAATTCACAAATTATACCTTTTTATTGAGTTCCCTTAGCAATTCTCAATTGAAATTATGTTTTTTTTGTTTACTTTCTACAGCCAGCGCCATCTTGAAAAGCTAGTGTGTTTGACACACGTTTTGTGTGTATGGTGTATTATAAAAGCTTTTGTCCTCTGGGAAATGAAAATTTGTTCAGGAATCTGATAGAAATGTAATTCATAAAAATGCATTTAGGGGTAGACAACCTTTCAACAAGAAAAATATGTACACTTACTATGTAGTGGAGAGTTTATTGTTGGTCACAACCCACTCGTTGTATAAAACATCAGGATCATTATTCTGTTTTCCGCAGACACTAGCCCGCATAAACTTCCACGCATTATGTCAAGGTAATAATAATAATAATGAACACTTCCTTGCACCCTGCGCAAGTGGCGAGTTTATTGCCGTACGGCAATTTCTTCCAACTAACCAGTGTTTCCAGCCAAGAGAAGCAATATTTGCGTGAGAAATAAATTTAAATAAATTTCTCCTCTGCTGGGAATCGAGCCCAGGACGCCCGCACAGAAACCGAACGGCTTACCACTGTGCCACGGCAGTCGGCTAGGTATTAATGTTTGTTGAATAGTGGACTGTATTTTTATTTAAAATCATGACTGTTGAATCATGATAATAATTATACATCACGTACCTGCCCATTCTTATTCAATTATATTATTTTCAGGTTTGTGGACTTTTAGGTATCTCATGGATGATAGTCGCCTTGGATAATCTATTTGTTGGTTTGACACTTCAGTTAACAGCTCAATGTGAAATATTGAACAAAGCTATTATTACCTTGAGGAAAAGGTGTCAATGTAAAATAAGGAGGATTTTCGGGGAAATACCTGAAGAATTCAGTTTGTTGGAAAAAAGTATGCAATGAGAATTCTATGCTTTATTTGACTTCGTAACGAATTATTGTACTGTGGTGACACATATTATTACTTATCCAACTGATTCTCAAACATTTTTTATTAAGAAAAATATTTTTTTATGATAAATTTATGAGTTTAACTGCCTATATTTCCAATTTTTTTAAAAATATCAAAAAAAAGCCGAAACACCCCAACTATATAATTTAATTTTCTATAAAAATTATCAGCATTGTATTAGCACATCTCAAACTTTTTTTAACAATTTTTATAAAAATTGAATTTAGGCAACATTGCTTCATACAATTTGTATGGCAGTCGCCTATACACAATATCTAAGAAGACTTAATTGTTTGATACTAATCTCCAAACATACATACATACCATCATGCTGTTTTCATATTCTGGGTAGGATCATTTTTATCTTGACAATACAAAAAAATAAAAATAAAAAATACCTAGGTACATGTGTTGTATAGAAAACCAAATATCTTAAAATATTAAATAATTTGTATTTATGGGTTTATAGTTTGGTACTTATTCTTCAACTATACATACTATCGCTATCGACAGTTGGATCTCATGTGTTACATGCATGAGATCTAACTGTTTTCCAATTTCGTCGACATTAAAGGTTTCCACTAGAATCCCCGAATCTGGTAGTAACAAGCCCGACATACTTACATTACAAAACCTTCAACCAATTGGAAGACAGATGACGCCATCACCGATATCAGGCATCTTCCAGCAGTCCCAAATACATCCACCCACTGGACTCGCCATTACTGTCCTGTCCGGCCGTCAGTCACAGGCAGTCGCACACAACTGCCGCGCGCATCGCTGTCAAGCAACTTCATCATATCATTAAATCAATACGTGAACTAACCACACTCTTTCATGCCTCAAATCTCTATAGTACTATTGTAACGTAATTATCCAACTGTTGATTTGTTAAAGATAATTTATTTCTCTTAAAATATCGACAAAGTATCAAGCCAAGATATGCGAGATTTGTATGCCAGGTCTATGTTTGTCATGTTTTTTTTTCAACTTTGAAGCAAAAAAACACCAACTTAGAGGCTTTGCAGCATATTTGTAATGTATGTATTTATACAGAATTCAGAGTAGAACATTGTGTGTGTTCATACAGAGCCCAAAATTTCAGAATATATAGATAGTTACAGGCCTACAAAACTTTTATACTCAATATTTTGAATTTTTGTTTCAGTCAGGGGTTGACAACTTTTGAATTTTTACTTTATTTTTTCCATATATCTCATAAACCATATAAGCTAGAACCCTGTAAATTGGTATAAATATAGACGAATACGAAACCTCAAATTAATGCCGAAACACCTCAACTAGATAATTTGATTTGCTATTAATATATTAACATTGTAGTAGTACATCTCAAACTTTTTTTAACAATTTTGACAAAAATTTAATTTAGTGACCACATTGTTTCATACAATTTGTAAGGCAGTAAACCCTACACAATATCTCACTCAATAGTTTGATACCTACTTAATCTACAAACATATCATGCTGTTTTCATATTCTGGGTAGGAAAAATAGACTGACCTCCATACTATCCTATCCTGACACATATACCTACATGTTTTATATAGAAAACAAAATATCATAAATTAATTTGTGTTTATAGTTTGGTACATGTTCATCATTTGATATTCCACTGTATGATTTATTTTTGTAGAATACCAAAGAATGCCAACTGACAAGAGGAAAATATTTGACGATGAAATGTTAAAACAAGTGAAAAATTGTATTTGTCACCATCAAAAAATTATAAGGTTAAAAAAAACTAATTAATTTTAATAAAAATTGAATAAATATATGAAAAATACTGTATTAAGCTTGGTATTAAGTTTACAAAATTATGCCACTTAAAACAGGAGGTAAAAATCGCACACCTTGCATTTTTCCACTTAAAGCTGTTTTTGTTTCCTGAATATTAATTAGAATATAAAAAAATATACTTAACAGAAAGCTTATTTCAGTGCCTTTTCAATGAAATCTAAAAATTTTTTACGAATTACATCATCATCATCAGCAATGGCGCTACAGCCCGGTGCGAGCCTTGGCCTCCTCAAGAAACTGCCTCCATCCCGCCCTGTCAACAGCAAGTCTCCTCCAGTTTGTCTGTCCGATCGCTCTTATATTGCCCTCGATGTCGTCCAGCCATCTCATCCTAGGTCTCCCTCTGCTTCTTCTTCCTTCAGGACAGGTGTCCAATACTGTCTTTGGGACCCGGTTATCCTCCATTCTACAAACGTGTCCGAGCCAATGTAGACGTTGTATTTTGATGTATTGGACAACGTTTGGTTCGCCATACATTATTTCTAGCTCGTGGTTAAACCGGATCCTCCAAGATCCTCCTTCACAGGTAGGACCAAATATTTTGCGAAGTATTTTCCTTTCGAACACCAACAATGCATTTTCGTCCTTCTTGGTCAATGTCCAGCATTCTGATGCATATGTCATGACCGGTCTAAGAAGAGTTTTGTAAATGAGGGTTTTTGTTTTACGAGAGATGAGTCGTGACCTTAAGTGCTTTAGCAGGCCATAATAGCATCTATTTGCCGCGGCAAGTCTTGCCCTTATTTCCGCACTGGTGTTGTTGTCCGCTGTAACAAGAGATCCCAGGTATGTGAATGATTCAACGGCTTCTAGCTGATGGGTTCCCACTGATATTGACTCGTTTCTTACGGTGATGCTATTCAGTGATGCTTTTCTTGTTGCCATGTATTTTGTCTTTGAAGCGTTGATCTTTAAACCCATGTTATTGGCTGCAGACTCAAGTCTCAAGAAGTTATCCTTCATGCAAGGCAACGTTCTAGATATAATATCGATATCGTCTGCATATGCAAGTAATTGACTCGACTTTCTGAAAATTGTTCCTGTTGTCTCTATGCCTGAGTCTCTAACAGCTCTTTCCAGGACAATATTAAATAACAAGCATGCCAATGCATCGCCTTGTCGGAGCCCTCTATATGTTGTGAACTGTTCCGAGGTGCTACACTGTATTTTTACACTGCAGTATGTATTGGACATGGTCATTCCGACAAGGCGCACAAGTTTAGGGGGGATGGCCAACTCCATCATTGCCTCGTGGAGCTTAATTCTGTTGACACTGTCATATGCAGCCTTGAAGTCCACAAACAGGTGATGTGTTTCAACATCATGCTCCAGCGTTTTTTCGAGTATCTGCCGCAGTGTGAATATTTGGTCAATGGTTGACCTACCCGGTCGGAATCCACTCTGATATTGTCCCACCATTTCCTCCACAAATGGGAGTAATCTCGTGAATAGGATTCCAGCAAGTACTTTGTATGCTGTGCACAACAGTGTGATACCTCGGAAGTTTGAGAAGTTCAGAGCATCCCCTTTCTTATGCAAGGGACAGATCAGGCCATTATCCCAGTCTCTTGGCATTATTTCGGCTTCCCATATTTTATGGATGATTTGATGAAGACTTGAAGCTGCCCTGCTGCCACCATATTTTAATAGTTCAGATGGTATATCATCGCAGCCTGGAGACTTATTTTACGAATTACCTATAGCGGGTTTTAGGGCCTAAAATCTAGCGTACCCGAAAAATGAAAAAAATTTGGTTTAAGGAAAAAGAATATTAAACAAAAAATTATTGATGTAAATGTTTATTAATATGCACTATTACATTCAATTACATCTCAGCGGTCAACGTGATACCATCTCCTCTGAAGAAACATGGATATTACGCCTGCAGAAGCCGCTCGAGTTGTTGCCTTGCTTGAAGCAGGACAAAATCAATCTCAAGTTGCTCGACAGCTAAATTAAAGTCGCTACTCCGTTCGTCGTCTATACCATAGGTTCCGGGAGACTGGTGGCTACATTCGAAGACCTGGATCGGGTTGTCGGCGTACAACATCAGAGCATGATGACCGCTTTCTTGTGACACGGTCTTTGAGAAATCGACAACTGAATGCGGTTGAACTGGGACAACGAATTCAAGAAGTACGCAATGTGAGTATAAGCTGGTGGACAGTCAGAAAAAGATTGTTTTAAAGTGGACTGACTGCACATCGATCTGCAAATGGTCCAAAATTGACCACAGCACACCGCCAAGCTCGGCTACAATTTACTAGGGAACACTTAAATTGGACGTATGAACATTGGCGGGCTGTTATGTTCTCTGATGAGTGCAGGATGACTCTACATGGTCATGATGGACGCTTAAGAGTCTACAGAAGGTCATCAGAGCGTTTTGCACAATGCTGCATAAGCGAACGTGTTGCCTATGGAGGTGGATCATGTATGTTTTGGGGTGGCATAATGCTGGACACCAAACGGACATTGTGTTAATTACTGGGGCGCATACCGGTCCGGGATCGAGAGCATTAACAGCTGCACGATACGTCGAGGAAGTGCTTGAACACCACGTGAGGCCGCTTGCTTGGCTTATGGAGGAAAAATTCGTCCTTATGCACGACAGCGCCAGGCCGCATGTCGCTAGAACAATTCGTGTTTACATGAAAGATGTAGGAATCACCGCAATTAATTGGCCAGCTCGTAATCCTGACCTCAATCCCATTGAGCATGTCTGGGATGAGCTCAAAAGAACAGTTCAGGCCAGAAGCCTGGCTCCAATACGACTCCAACAGCTTCGAGTTGCCATAGAAGGGGAGTGGAACGAAATACCTCAAGATTTCGTTGTTAAATTAAACTTTCAATGACAGATGTAGTGCACATATTTACATACATGTGGAAGGTTTTCTTAAATTTCACGTATTCTTTAACCCGTGTTAATAAAACATAAGCTCAACCTCTGTCGAACATACTCTTAAATTATATTCATATAATTCCTTATCCTCTATAATAGTGAGTTTTGGTATGATGTACATACCTATACGGAGAGAGTTATTTTAAATATAAAAATTTAAAATAAAAAGCATTACGTTTGACGACTCCTGATACAATAATCGGGTAAAAAAATAATTAAAACGTACCATTTTTCAAAGTTAATATTGAAAAATCATATGATCATTTCAGGTGTCCTCAACTATTGGTTGCGGTGTCAAAAATATTCGTATCTAGTAAAAAAATCTTCATTTCACTTCTCTAGCCGTACCGGTACGGCCATACTTTGATTTGCAATGACATTTCCTGCCATACGGGTACGGCCATACTCACTAGAGGTTAAAATGAACAAATGTGGTGAGAAGTGGACACATTATGTTTCCATCGATTGATCCACTTGAGGTCTATGACTGATAAAATAGACCAGCTAAGCCAGTAAACAAACATAAATATATAAATACGTTATGTTTCAATTTCCGACACTTGGTAGCATAGGAAAAGTTGATTTAAATAAGCAGTAATCAATTATTAGAAAACATTTATTTTCATTAGAAAGTTGACTATAATCGAGACTTTTGAGTATTATGAATAATTTAAGAATACAATAGTATTAGACAATAATAATATATTTGGAAATTGATTATAGCCTCAGTGTGGACTTCAAGGATGCATTTGACGTTACCATTCTTGGCCAATTTATTGCTGGATCCATTATAATCTGTGTTACATTGTTTCAGTGTGCAACGGTAATATTTATAAGTACATATTTTTTTCCAAAAATTCATTATTTATTTCATATTTTCTTTAATTCTGTAGTTATTATTTATTTTTACACAAAAAACCACATTTTTCAAATATCAAACCTTTAATATTAAAGAAATCTTATTATCAACATGTATTTTTAATAAAAAATTTGCTTAAATTTTAATTAATGATTTTACTTTTTTATTTTTCTAAATAATGATTAATCGGTTTTAGAGCAATACAATTGACTGACATTATGGATTTTGAATTTTTATACTTTGTTACAGCGGCCTTTGTCATTGGATTTTGTGTATATGTTAAGTTATTTAATAACTATCTCATGCGAACTATTTCTATATTGCTGGTTTGGCAATGCATTACTTGTTGAGGTAAGAAATGTTCTTTAAGTATTTTATTTTATTTACTTGTCTAAAAGTTGAAAACTATGATAAAAACAGTATTTATTGATAGTGATTTAAAAGTTATGTGGAGTATCTGTTTTTGTAGCACAGGACAGGTAAGTATTTAGCAAGGAGAAGGAGATTAAAAGAAAATAAAGTTGATATTATTTATATTATCAAAATGCATTAAATAATAAATCAAGTACAAAAAAAATACTGAAATATTTAAAGAATATATGAATTTTATATTATTAATTTGAATATCCAACAAAATTTAGTTTTTTATCTAATGTAATCCAATACACTGTAATATTATTATTTGCATTCTAAAATTTTTCTTAACCACAGTTAATATTTTATTTTATATTGCGTCTCAGGCAACTAACAGGTACTATGTCAAATATTAATTTAACACGCACCCAATAACAAGTTGCCACATTCTGGAGACTTAGGATATTGATCATCTCACAAATCCAGACTGAAAGCACAATTAAAAACTGTCTTCACTGGGAATTGAACCCGAGTCCCTTGGATCAGCAGTCACGAAGGCCGGCAATATATAAATAAACAAATTTACTATTATGCATTTCTGTTTATTATATCTTGAAAATATGTCACTATTATTAATACTTTTTTTACATCGTAGAGTTCCCTACTTCCGGATGCTATTTATGCAAGCAATTGGGTAAACGAATCTTCAGTGTATAAAAAGAATCTTACCATTATGATGATCAGAGGAAAACAACCTATTTTGTTGAAAACAGGAGGCTTTGCTACAGTATCAACTCAATCATACACAAGTGTAATTAATCAATATCATTTTAGTTCATAACAGAGCACATAGGTCAATAGTTAGATGTAAACCTCTTTAATCAGTGATTAATTGTTTGTATACCTAGTTCACATCTTATTTATATCCATGTGATATTTGTTTGATTGCTTAGTTAAATTTTTTACATCTTCCTGGGGGGGAAGTCTGGTTCAATCGGCGAAATCAAAACCCTTTAGATTACCCATATCATAGATATTATTATTAAATGGAGTTCTACAATATCTTTAAATGTCATAGAACTCCATACGATAATTATATCCATGATATGGGTAATCCCTGGAGTTTTGATTTCGCCGGTCAAACCAGACTTGACCCCCTGGATTTTAATAATTACCTTTACAATTTCTCATTATTTTCATGTTATGTTTTATTTTGTGTTTGTGAAAATTTGATAAAACTTATCCTTTGCCTGATATGCTGTGTTGTAGTGAATTAGTCATAATTGTAATTTTACTAACTATGATATACTATACATATAAGTAGATACTGAATTGATGCTCTTTTTACCACGGTTTGAAATTTTTCTTTTCTAGAATAGTATGAGAGATAGAATAGCAATGTTTTCGATTAATCTTTTATGTATGGCAGGTTTTTTCTTCTTTCTTATTGAATATATGCATGAAAAATGTAAGTCTGGCACCTGGGAGTGGTTGCATTTACCAATGTGCATCCCCTTTACAGGTGAAAATTACAGATTTAAATATAATTGATATCTTTGTATGTCCTTTATCTGCTCTTATACCATCTATCTGATAACAATGAAACTATCAAAAGAGAATATAAAAAAACCAGATATACATACTTAAATGATTTTTATTTGAAGTAGCTATCTCTTATAATAGAAGCTAAAGAAAAAATCTTCAAAACTAAGAAGCATTTATTCTAAAAACACAAACTTAAAATATAAAAATACACTTCATAGTAATGTTGGTACGACTATCAGTCTGTTAAATAATCGAGCGCCTATACGGCCCTGGTGCCTTGTCATATTGGGCATGCCCCAATGTCGTCAATTCAAACACTAGCGTCTGGCATCAGATGAATCAAGGGAAAATTATACGGGATGCAATAAAATATGACAACAAAATAATAGGATGATGGGTACGTAAATCTCATTCCCTTTAATTTTTTTAACACATTTGTCATTTGAGGCTAGGAAAAAGTTTATTATGTATTCACATGTACTTAATTATACCTACATGACTAATTATTACTCTCCACACTATGGAATAGTGGAGAGTCATGATTTCACATTGTTTAAGCGTATTTATTACATCAATTTCTTAACAGGTATCATGTAGAGAGTGCACACTATGAGTTTCGTCGTAATGTGTTTGTATGTACGGCATTCGGCGTACGGATTATCCTTTTTGTGTCCCCAAACTATATGTCTGATCGACTTCATATTTCTATTAGCATTATATGTGTAAAATGCATAGACCTAGAGCTGATTAGTTTTCCATAGATATCCGTTAATTTCTTCTCTATGATTTCATCTGTCCAAATTTTCAAAATGCTCTCACGGTATGGAAAATCGAGGTATTTTTATACTGTTTAAGATTTTGATACAATAAAAATACACTCATCAAAAATGTATTTAAGGATTGTCAAAATTTAAAGAAAAAATCTATGCTCTGCCATATCAATGTAAAATAAATTTCATATTTATATGAAAAATGTATTTAACAGAAATAAAATAGCTTCTGTATGGGAAAATTGAGTGATTAAATTCATATTGATATTATATGTGTTTCTATAGACAAGTGTATTTTTTACTCTCCACTCCTATCTTCCTCAAGGGGTAGGCAGTAAGAACCGAACACTGCATTCTTCTATCTTGACACATATACATCGCCTCATCAACATTGATAGGTACACAGTCTCATACGTGCTCATCTAGCTAGTAATGCATTTTTACTTGAAATTTCTCAACAGGTATCATGTAGAATGTGCATAATATGAGTTTTGTGACAATGTGTGTATGGTGAAAACTTTTGTCCTCTGGGAAGAATTTGTTTTAAGAATCTAATATCAATGTTCTTCATAAAAATGCATTTAGAGATTGTCAACCTTTCAAGAAAAAAATGAACTCTTACTATGGTGTGGAGAGTATAGTGTTGGCTACAACCCACTCATTTTTTATGTTGAAATGAATTTTCATTTACCAACGTATCAATTTTAAAAACTGTGAGTTGTAGCCAAACATCTTGAAATTTTAGCTGAGAAGGGCGGCGATTTCCACGTAAACCAACGAAGCAAAAAGACACAAATTTGCGCTCTGCGCAACCGGAAGCTCGTTCAAGATGTTTGGAGAAAATTATACCAAATGTTTATACTCAAAATACTGATACAATGTCCGCGCATGCGCAATATGATAAATTACCAGGGTCGAATCGGCTCTTGTGTCAAATTCAAATAACTGAATAATGTTGCCACAACTCCAAATTAAGTTCCTTTATCTCATATTTAGGACATAAGAATAGGTACGTAATTTTAAAAGAAAACAAGTAATATGATAAAATGATATTTGTTTTCTATAATTATTTTAAACAAAAACTTATGTTTTGATGATTTGTATAGAAAGAACTTTTACATATATCACAAAACATACATTACATAATATTATATTACAAAATATGAAAAATAAAACTTAACTGTGCACTTTTAAATGAAATGCACTATAATTAATATTTTTTTCCAGATACTGAATGGAGCATATTCATATTTCGCAATATTAAAGCAGATTTATAATAAGTAGGCTTAGGTACAAAATTTATAAAAATCAAAAACAACAACCAGTGACTACAAAAAGTGGCGTCCATTTATTTATTTTATTATTTCTGTTTTGGCGCATGTTATATAAATTATAATACATAAGTAAATTGTAAAATTATATAAACACGATTTCTATGATATATATTTTTCAAATTAGACAATTCATAAGTAAATCTATACAATTATGAAAAAATAGAAACATGAATATCAGATTGAATTGAAATACAGTTGAATTTGTTTATAACGAGCACGAAGGAACTAACTAATTAAAGGTTTTTTTTAAAGAATGAATATGTTCTTGTAGTAACAAGTACATATACATCCTCATACGTTCCCTAAATTAAGCATAAATTCTTGTGCCATAGGTGAACAAAATCTGTCGTGGCGTGATTCGAACTCGCGACCACTGGATTACAAACCCAGCGCGCTAACCGCTAGAGCGCTGGCCTACCGCTAGCCAAGAGGTCTACCTACAAAACATAAATATGTTTATTCATTTGAAAAACAAATATTTACTTATCAAAACAAACAATATTAAGTAAAATAAAAATGTATTATGAATAAAAACTATTGGAATAAATTCGCCTTTTTATTTCTGAATCAAATACACAATATTGCTGTTTCAATTTTTTGATAAGAGCCTGTCGTACCTATATTATTCCTCTAAACATTCTATGCCAGTGTTTTTCAATCTGTGGGTCGCGACCCTTAGGGGGATCCCGAATCCTTTCTCGGAGGGTCGCCGGCAAAAGGAAAAGGCAAAGTTTTATACTACAATACAAAACACAGTTACAGTGAGAAGGATGGGCTCGTTTATTTTTCAAAAAAGTGGTGCTTTTTTTGAAATGTTAATTTATTTTATTTATTTATTTAATTATATTTACGGCTTGAAAGCCTATTTACAGTACATAACACCATATTATTAACAGTACATAACACCAGTTATAAATACAACAATAACATAAGTACCTACAACACATTTAGTTCAGCAATACATTATATCAGTTAAGAAACATCAATAAAGATAACAATAACATATTGTAAATCAGAAAGAAATCAAATTTAAAATTCGGTGATACATAATATCTGTTATGAAATATAATGTTAAAAATTGAACAGTACACAACACAGTTATAAATACAATAATAACATAAGTATAACACATTAAGTTCAGCAATACATTATACCAGTTAAGAAACATCAATAAAGACAAAATACAAAAACAAAATAAAACAAACTGTTTTCTAATTGAAGTCTATTTATCATTTTAGTTTTGTCCACCATTGATGAGAAAAGTCAGTTCACAGAGGTAAGAAGTGCCGAATGGCACTAATAATTTTAGAGCTTTCCTTGCCAACTCTAGATATTCTTGATTTCTTTTCATACAAAACACGTAAACACTGCAAATGAAATCCCATCTTAAGCATGCTGTCAGTAGCTAAATCTTAATAATGAATATAGGTAAAAAAAAATAGAGACTAACTTTTGTTTGTTTATTGCCTAAGGGGGTCGCTAGAATTTTTCAACCTGTAAAGGGGTCGCGTATTCAAAAAGCTTGAAAAACACTGATCTATGCTATAATTTACGAAAAAACATCATATTAAATCTAAATCTCCATTAAGACGCGTGTAGTGGACTTTTTGCATGCCACAAACACCAACATAAAGGCTTCGTAGCATATAATATTATGTTCTATGTATATGGATGAATTCAGAAGCGCTATCCTCACCACCACCCGCTACGCATATGTGGACTGTCAACGGCCCCTTCGCAGAATGCTAGAATGAGCATAAAAAACAATGCATGGCATGAAGAGTAGCTCATGGAGCCCTTTTGACTAGCAATCTCGGCACCATGGTGCAAAAAGAACAATCAGCAAGTGCAAGTTATATAGGGCATCAGAGAAGTGACCAAGATCTCTGGAAACAAGTCAGTGGGAATCTTTGGATAATAAGGCATCCTATCTATGGCAAAATCGTTTGTAGGCTTTATATTATGAATTCAGAATTTGAAGTAGAACATTTTGTGTGTCCCTTATAACTTCTGATCCGCTCAATGGACAGAGCCTAAAATTTCAGAATATATAGAAAGTTATAGGCCTACAAAACTTTTATACTCAAAATTTTGAATTTTTGTCTCAGCAGGGTTTCGATTTCGCCGGTTGGATCAGACTTGCCCCCTTGGTGTACAAACTAGGCTATCTCTATGTGAAGATCAACGTCATCTTAAAAACTAAATGTGTACATAAATTATAGTATTAAAATAACAAAAATAACATATATTTGCGACGTGGCTATTCCAAATTCTAGTAATATTATAAAAACTTTTGATGAAAAAATTAGAAAATACACCGCTTTAGGTAATGAGATTAAAAGACTTTGGCATTCTCGTAAAATAATAATATTACCGTTCATTATTTCAGCCACTGGCATTATTCCAAAATCGTTAATCCGTAATTTAGAAATTATAGATTTATCGAAAAATTTAATAATAAAAATGCAAAAAACGGTAATTATGAATACATGTAGAATCGTTAAAGATTTTTTAAACGTTAATATTCGGGAATCAGTAGGGTTGGTAGGTAGTATAGAGACCTCCTCAGAGCCTAATCCTTTGATATGTTAAGTATCTGGATGGGTGAACTATTCCCAATTGAAAGCTTGATGATGCGTTTGTTGCATTTTATTTTGCTCTTTTAAATAATTTTCAATTTACGCATTGATCTGCTAATTCTTTTGAGGAAGTGTATAATGGTAATAATAATAATTGAGTGTTATTATTTGTAGTGCTTAATTGTTATTAATATCATTAGTAAATCGGCCAGCGCCGTTAAAAAAAAAAAAATATAATATTATAAGCGTTCTTCTTTTCATATAGCAACACTGCGGTGATGGGATTTATCCTTTGCCAAAAAAAATTAAAGTTGACAGTTGTCATAAATTTTTTTGACACTTTAAAAAACTTGTATTTTGTATCTGTGTTTTGTATTGTTGAATGAAGTTTAATGTTTAGCGAAAAAAATAAACAATGTTTGCCTTTAAAATCGAAAAGTTTGGCACTATTTATATTTAACAGATAACTGTAAGTAACAATATTTACCGAAAAAAATATTACTTTTGAAAAAAAGACATTGATGTTGAAATGACATTTGTACCATTTAATCCAATGCTCTGCCAAAAATTAGTAGAAAATGCCATAAAATAAAACGTATTATTATTTTTTAAAAATACAAATATTTACAAAACAACATACCAAATTTACGAGAGTGATAATTTTACTTTGCTTCAAAGCAGTGTTCATTTAAAGTGCAGATTGTATTTTGGTTAAAAAATCAATTTTTATCATTACGATGGTTTTGAGTTTTGATGCCAAATAATATATTTTCGTGGGTCAAGTTTTGTAACATGTTATAAATAACTTAAATAATAAGTTAAATAACTTTTGATAAGTTAAATAACTTTTTGCTGTGGAATTTGCCATTCTATTAAATATCAAAATACATTCCATATCAACAGTTTTTCTTTTATATCTCAGGTGAAGAAGTTTATATTTCCTATATCTTATGTAGAAAGCAAATCACAGAAGTTCTCTACAATTTCGTTATTTCAAAAACCAAAAATAAAATAATTGATAATGAACAGAGAAAATGTGCTGCCAATATTGAATTATTGAATTAGACTTACACTAGGCGTATCAGTCGGATTGGATTTTTGATTCCTAGCAACAACGTTATTGCCGACAATACGATGTACGCGCATGAATTCCTATACATAAAACAAAAATCCGCCTGATGCGCTGCACTTATGTGATAAGAAGTCCAATACAATATTTGTCGGCCTTCGTGGCTCAGTTGGTTGGATATCTGACTGCTGAGCAAAAGGTCCCGGGTTCGATTCCCGGTGGAGACACAGTTTTTAATTGTGTTTTCAGTCTGGATCTGTGAGACGATTAATATCGTAAGTCTCCAGAATGTGGCAACTTGTTATTGGGTGCGTGTTAAATCAATGTTTGACATAGTACCTGTTAGTTGCCCGAGAAACAATATTAAATAAATAAATACCCTCACATACTTATTGTTAATCAATCCACCATTTGGGACTAGGATGTGACCATAGGGACCTAGCCAATAAATTTGGGGGTGGCCGCAAACCCACCCTAGGATTCTGGGCGAAAGGTCAGTGCCCCTTCAATTCTTACCTATGGAAGAGCAGGATAGACACCTTAATGTCTCGCTTGAAGGTAATCGTCACACACAGTAAGGATCCAGCCAGCATCATTCACTGGGCATGGAAATTGAATAAGTGAAAGTTCTGCCCACGTGGTGTGGTTCCTGTCAATCGCCAACAAGAGAACTAAGGGGGGGAGGAGCCCCCCAGTATGGCTAGTGGGTACGTCCCGCTCGTCGGTAGTCCACAATGCTGATGAGACAGGTGTAGCCGACTCTGTGCTTGGTGTGGAAATCGAAGAACTGAAAGTACTACAGGCGTGGTGAATGTTCCCTGTCAAGTCACATGTTACCGTGGCACTGTTGTGGTTGGACTCTTAGTTGTAGTGGTTTGAAATATGCTTGATGGTTGTTCTTGTTTTATCCGATGAGCAGCCACTTCGGGGATGAAAAGAATTACATAGTTCTAAAACTTTCCCAATGAAGTGGGGTAGGAGACTGCGAAATACTGTTAATCCACCATTAAAAAAAAATCATTTAAGTTTCTTCACTTTAATTTCCATTCTGTTGTTTTCTTTTGTATTTAATCATGAAATTGTTGAATTTTTTGGCCAGTTTTCAAATATTTGAGATTTTCTTTTTGAATGAAATATAATTCTATGGAAATATTCAATGTAAATAAACATTATTGAAAATTTAGTTTGTGTTATTATCAATGAGTATCAATTTTGTGTATAAATTCAATCAATATTTTCAAATGGTTATAGGTTGTATTTTCAAGTAATTCTTTGAAATAAAATTAAATAACTCACATTTCTAGGTATGATGGAACAAAAAGCCCAAGGGAGACAAAAACAGAAAAACGAAAATGATCTGAAGAAACAATGCATAGAAAGGAAAAAAGAAAGTTTAAAGAAATTACAAGAAACATCTAAATTGCTTTTAAAACGAAATCTGAAAATAAAATCTTTGCAAACTAAAAAAAATGGCTGGAGTAGTCAATCTTTATGTGGTAAAAAGAAATCTCCAACCATTAACAGTATACAACGCAAAGAAGTATCCAGTTTATCAAAATTAAAAGCAATTAAAAAGGATTGTTCAATTATCAATAAAAAATCAATTACAAATCAAATTAATCATGCGACCACAGTTAAAGATTCGGCACCATTGAATGAAGCTTTGCCATTAAAATGTTCCAATCAGTTAGTTTTGTACCAAAAAACAGAAGACATTTCAGATAATGTTAAAAATAATAATAGAAGTTGTCAGGAAGACCTTACTGCTGTTAAAATTCAGAAAGCATTTAAAGATTTAAATAAATCATATAATAAAAATAGCCATCCTATTAAGGTAGTTGAAAGTGTACTAGAAAATGAAACAAAAATGATATATATCAAGTCTGATAAACAGACAGAGAAAGATTATTTTCCAACATTTCCCAGTCAAACATCCATTGATTATCCATATAACTTTATCACTGCCGTAAAGAAAAAGTTGAATAAAGCATTGAATTCACCTATGAAAAAAAAGGATGACAAACAGTCAAGTAGAATTTTTAAAAGTACAAGGCGTACAAAGGAGAAATCCAAGGATACATATCAAGACTTTTCCACAAAACCTTCATTTATAAATCTTTACAATATTACTCCTGTTCACCCTTTCTTCAATTCAGCATTCAGTAAACCAAGATCTCATACCTCTGAAACTAGTATGATTAAATATTTTGACTCGAGTAACACCTCATGTGAAGTTTCTTTGTATAAAAAATCCAGCAATGTGACCTCTTTATCAGAGTATCCATCTGATTCAAAAATAAAAACACAATCTGCTTTAAGAACGTCAACTGTTATTTCAGAGTTAAAATCTTCATTGGAAGAAATCCAGAATCTGACAGTATCAATCACATATAATGGTTTACGTGATAATCAGTCGTTTTCGACTAATTTGATTTCTGGTAGAGCTGATAAAAATGTTTCTGAGGAATACAAAATGGATACTTCTGTTGATGAGTCACATTTAGAAGAAGACGATCAAGCCAATTTAAACACCATTGAAACACAAACAATGAATGAACCAGTTCCAGTTGATGTATTAAACGCGCCAGACATTAATTTGATTTGGTCACGAAATCATAATTCACTTAAAGAAGAATATAATAATTCTGAACACATACAGAAGGAATCTATAGAATGCATAACCCCTGAATTACTCCACAAATCATTTGAAAGTGAATTAAATCTTTTGGAATCATTTAATAAGTCCCTTCAGCAATTCCACATTGTAGAAGAGGTATACTTTTTTTATTCTTTAATGTAAGTGAAGTCTACCATTAGCTGGCACCTGGCACAAGTGAATAAAATATTTGTGTTTAGTATAATGCCAAGAAAATATGAAATTATTTATCACATCAGTTCTAGTGTTGTTCAATAGAAATATAATTATTTCAATTATGGTGAAGGTATACAGGAATTAAAATATCATGATTTTTTTCCTATGTTATTGATTTCCAATATTTTCAGAGCATTTATAGTAAATTTTAGACATAAACTTATGGTGAGGGCAAGTCTGGTTCGACCGGCGAAATCAAAACCCTAGTGATTACCCATATTATGGATATAATTATCATATGGAATTCTATGACATCTAAAGATATTATAGAACTCCATATAATAATTATGTCCATGATATGGATAATCGTGGTAACAAATTTTAACATAGTCATGATCAGTTTCTATACAATGTTCAGCCTTTGAATACCTTGCAGTATTATTTTATCAGATATTTTCTTTACTTTATTAATCATACGAATACCCATGCGAACACCATTGGAGATATTATAATGGAACTAATTTTTGGAGAACTTTTCGCTCCTAAAATGCTCACCTATCAATAATAAAATTATTTATAAAGTTTTTTTGTCATATAATTCCAAGATATAACAATATAAACATGCAGGACAAAATCAAATCTGATTTGTGATAAATGACATTTGTCTTAAAACACCTCTAAACTACCTTTGACAAGCGTGCAAGCGTTGTATAAAATTTTTATGAGATATACAGTCGTTAAACAACTTATCTGCTACACAGTGTTTATAAGTAATGTTGTTGCCTACACGGGTGTTAAACGGTTGTGTAACTTTTACAAAACCTTTATTAGTAAGACGGTTAGTGTTCAAATAGCAGAGCTTACTTTACATGTGAGATAGGCTTTTGGCAAACTGGTTCAACAATGAATCAATTTTCTTTAAGCAAGGAGTGGCCCTGGTGAAATGAAAATTGGTAATATTGTCTCTAGACGATACTGCCCGATTCGTTTACGTGGACTGTATATTTTGAAGGAATTGGTTGAGTTGGGATAGGACAAGAGAAATTTATCACCAGGAACTGATATCGACTCACTCCAGTTATCGATGATGCTCTGAATTTTGTTTTCTGCTTTTCTCGACCAGAGCTTTGTAATTTTCCTTGAAATAGTACACAATACTTAGAGGTAACGTAATAGTTTTTTAAAAATGTGAATGGTGAATTTGTTATGTGTCTGACACTTGTGAAAAATTGCAACTACCTAATTAAAACAATATTAATTTAAATATTTTCCTTTGAACTTGGCGTAGAGAATTTTGTAGAAGTGCATTTTTAAACATTAAAAATTAAACACAAAATAGGTATATACAACTTGAGAAATAAGTTATAATGTTTTCGAGCTTGGCCTCATCATCACTGGCACTACAGTCTGCTACGGATCCTGGCCTTCTCCAGAAATGATCTCCATCCCTCCCTGTCGACCCCTAGTCTTTTCCAATTTATCTGGTCCATTTCTTTTATATCGCACAGCACATTGTCCAGTTATCTCAACCTAGGTTTACCTAACTCCTTATTTATTTCATGTATTTTATTCAAATTTTTGTTTTTTTACAGACATTAACATCAATAAGGGATGATAAATTTTCTGATAAAAACACAACTCAAATTGAAGATGGTGCTGAAAGTTCTGCTATTAGTAAAAATGTTACTATCACAAAAATTACACCACCAACAGAAACATTAAATAAAGCAGTTTTGAAACAAAATGACTGTTCTGTTGCCTCACATAAAATCGATAATTTGTCGTCCTCAAATAGCAAATATTTTGATGAAACTTTTTCTAATACAGATGTTTTGACACCATTTACCCTTAAAAATAACAAAATGACCTCTGAAATATTAACACAGATTTTCAAAAGTAAAAATGCTACTATTGATGTTAAAAATATCGAGCCAAAATCAAGAAACAAAAACATTGTTTACTCTCAAAGGGAATATGTCAATCAAAATATTTCTGTTAAACATTCGTTATCTTGTGAAGATGAGAAAAGTCTTGTTTCATTAAATGAATCATCTTCTACTGGCATTAATGTTGATAAGTCTTCATCATATTACTTTACAAATAATAACTTAGTTGGACAATTGAACAGGTTTTGTGTGTGTTTGGTAAGTTTATCCAGTTACTATGAATATATTTTATTTGAAAATTAAACATGTAAAATAGTTAAATGTACTTCAAATGTAAAATAGTTTTCTGAGTGTGTATACAAATGTTTCATTAACAATTAATTGTTATAGGTCAATCAATATATAGAAGATGAGAAATCTCGTTCCGAATTTGTCAATAATCTTTTGAAAGTACGAGAAAAAAATCTGTTGGATGCAACACGAAATGAGTTATCATGTTTAGAATTTCAGAAGAAGCAAAATTCGGATCAAATTCCCTTTCTAAAGAAAAAACAAAGAGGACTAGTACTTAAACTTCAACAGGAACGAAATGAAATAAAACATATAAAAAAATTCCAGCAAGAACAATCCCAAGAAAGAAAAATGGCTTTACGAAGACATCTTAAATATTTGAAGCGAATGTTTGCATATGAAGAAAATTTATTGGATATTAAGAAAAAGACTCCAAATTTTAAAAATTCCAATTTTATACTACAATCCAATAGAAGTACACAAAATTCTCCATTTAAAGGAATCAATATTTCTCTGAGCAGTAGCACAAATACTATGAATTCATCATTTAGCAAGCTTAAAGAATGTTTACAAAAAAAGAGAATGGATTTGATTGAACAAAAGAAAAAAATGCATGAACTTCTACAAATTCATTATAATTTGCAGCTAGATACAGCAGATATTAAAGCTATGGAATATGAATTAAAAAAACAATGTTCTTTGTATAATTTTGATGAAAGCAGAAATTCCCTAATGGGTGATCTCAAAGATTTTTCAAAAAAATGTAACTCTTGCAAATACATAAATGTTGATGAACATACCAAAAATAACTTAACCAATAGTGATTCTAACCCAGTTGAAAAAGCTTTACAGATTGAAAAATCAAGTTCTATTGCATATGGAAATAATCAAATACATAATAATATTGTAATACCTCAGGAAAATTCATTAAATGAATGTGTATTAAGTGGCTCTTCGTTAAACAATTTATGGGAAAAAATAACTGGAAAAAAATGTGAAAAATATGGAAATCTAAATAATTATGTAATGTCAAAAAAAACATTGGATGTTTTCTTTGCAGAAGCTAAACAAATAGCTATTCAAGATCTATTGAAATCATTAGAATATGATACAAAAATAAACAATAGTTGTATGCAAACAGAAGTTAAGAAAGAATTTCCTAAAACTAAAGAAACGAATTTGAACAACCATGAAATCATTCAAGAAAATCGATCTGGTTCATCTCTAAATTTGTTACAAACTTGTGAAAATTATTCTGTCAAATCCAATGATACCCCCGTTACTGAGAACACAGTGAACTATCTGAATTCAACAAAAATTTTAAACAATTTGTTACAATCTCAGAGTTATGATTTAAAAGAATTAAGAATGCTTGAAGATTCATGTAATAATATTCAATCAGGCAATATCAATTTGCAAAGCAGTCAGATTCATGGGGATTCATCTGATTTACCAATACATTATGAAAATGTATTATCTGAAACTTTTACAGTTGACAGAAACTTGAGTGATTCTTGTGATCAAAGTGATGCTTCTAAATCAACAGCTCATAGTCTTGTAGAAGAACTTACAAATACTGATATTGCAAAATTAAATGAGTGTTGTGAAAATGAAAATATAAACTTGATACAAACTGTTCCATTGTTATCTGTTTCTAATGAAAAAAATCAGCATAATATTGATACAAAAACAGATGATATTTCTAATAAACAAAATATTAATGAAATACCGTTTGCTGCAGCGGCTGTGATAAATATTTCAAACAATCAAAGTAAACAAGTTATTGCACCTGATACAACAGTTATTGATGTTCTTGACAGTGCAAGTGTTATTCTTTCCAGTTCACAATCAAAAGGTAAATCTTCAATCAATATGAATCATGGAGACAATTTTAAAATATCTAACCCAGAAGCAAATAAAATTGAGATTGAATCAAAAATGATTTCTCCAAAACTGAAGGACAAAACTAACAAGGGTTTGAAGAAATTTCAAGTTTCATTTAAAAATGATGGTTTGTTCGACCATAGTGATAACAATAAGAATAAAAGTTTAAGTGTTAAATTTTCTGTTGGGAACAAAAGCCATGTTAATTTAAAAGCTGCCAATGACGCATCTTTGGAGATATCTTCCAAAGACACAGATTTGAAACTATTATTTGCTGATGATAAGACAGAATTTCATAGTAAAATAACAAGTTTTATAGAATGCAAATCACCAATTTATAGTCAACTGCTGACGGGATCATGGGAAGCCACTTCGCCAAGTCCAGAACCAAGCCCAAGAGGTATTTGTTAATTAAGTACTTTACAATTCCAAATCTTTGAATTAAAGTGATTTCTTGATAATTTTTCATTAGACCTATAACATACTGTTAGTGCTTGTACCTAGATAGTTCATTGTTTTGCAATATTTATACATACTTTTGGCAATTTATTACATATATAATACTAGCAAAATCCGGCAGACGTTGTCCTGTCTGTATATTTATTTACCTCTATCATATAAAAATTGTTGATATGTATTTTTTAACTCATTATATCCCAGAACTGAATTCATTTTATTAAAGTTTTTTAAATACAAATAATAAACTTGATAGTAAAAAAATAAAAATATATTTATCTAAAACAGTTTTTTTAATCGAGGTCAGAAACAACTCGTTGAGATTTTTAATTTTTAATCCCAACGAGCTGTTTCTAATAAATATTCAAGGAAATGAAGTAAAACATAGCATATTTCATTTTATTAATATATTGTATTAAATTATATGTGGCAATTGTCTATATATAACATTTTTTTTCTATAAAGCCAATTTAAAATTATTTTTTCTTGATAAATGAGATATATTAACAAATGTTATGATTTAAAACATTTATTGTGAAGGGGTGTTTGGTAAGCTTGATATAATAATAATATAAACACTTCCTTGCACCCTGCGCAAGTGGTGAGTTTATTGCCATGTGGAAATTTCTTCTATCTGCCGGGTTTTCCTATTATATACAGATAATAATACAAACACATACATACCATGTCTTTTTCCCATTTGGTGTTGTAGATTATAAATAACAATATTTTTTTCACAGATTCACCGACTGGTGAATATTCTCCTGCATCAGCTGTGACTCTACCGACTTGTCAAGTTGATGAAGCTGAAGAATTAAGGAAGAAGCAACTCGCTATTGAATTAGAGGTAAATTGCATCTAGTAACACAATATGTCCTGTTCTAATTCGTTTCAGAATACAAAAACGTCTAAATCAACAGGTGACCGTGGATAAAAGAATTTTATCCGCGCGGTGTGACGTAATGAGTCCTGTATAAATTCAGTCAACCTTTTGACATTTCTCATATTATACTGTAATTCAGACGGATAAATTTTGACGAATCAGAATAGGACATGTTGTAGACAAGTATTGTGATTTTCTTAAGAGATTGGTCACTCTGATGAATATTTTTAAATGTAATAAATTTGAAATGTATTACAAAATTGAAGTAAATGCAAAAGTACACTGTGACTTTTATTCATGTAAGCTTTTTTAAAACTATGTAAAATTGTAAAAATGTTGAATAGTATTTGATGCTGTGATTTTAATTTTATTTTTAACTATTTCAGATAAAGGCTTTGGAACAGCAGTCACAAATACCTTACTGTTTGGTAAGAGAAATACCAGACAAACCGCCTCCTCCTTATACACCACCTACTGAAGAAACCAAACTTGCAGTTTCTCTCAATCCAAGGAATTTAATTAGGAAACCCGTTTCTAAAGTTTTTAACATGATCGAGTCGTGTAGCTCTTGGCTATGGTTAAAGTTTTCTAGTGAAATATCAGAGCCAATAACTTACTGTGAATTTTGTAAATACGACAATTCTTCTATCGATTTGAACAATAGTTTGTTTTTATTTGAAATTTGTCGCGAAATTTTTGAAGATGAATTTTCTGATAAAAAATTAAAAAAAGTACATGTATGGGAATACCAAAAAGCACCAAAATCGAGATCGATGAATAAAGTTGATGTTTGTTTGAGAGTGCAGAACAAAGTAAAACAAGAATTAGGCCTAGAATTTTGGCCTTCTAAAGATAATCATATTATATCCAGGCCCCATAAACGACAAGATTATCTTAGTGAACTTTTAACAAAAGAATTGTATCAGGAAGAATCGAGTTGGGCTAATTTTGAGTTGTATGAAAACAAAGTTAAAAATGAATTAACTGTGAGCATTTTGAATTCGTTAATTATTGAGGCCTTTCGAGATTACAAAAGCTTGTTTTTAGTGAATTGATTGTTAAAATATATCTTATTTATACAAATTTAATGGTTTCTCACAAATCATGTATACAATGACACATATATTTTTTCAGATTCAATATTTGTCAAAATATTGATTTAAACAATGGCTAATTCAATTCGTATTATATAAGCAAACAATTATAAGAAAACCAATAAATTTATTACACAAATCTAAAATAAAAAAAAACACAAGAAAATTATTTAATTACATTTAAAATTTTTGTATTATTTTTATATTAAATTTTAAATTAAAAGTATTTTTAAAATAATGACAAGAGCTATTCCAATAAATTACACATGTAAATATGTCAGATTAATATGAGAATATATTAGAAAATTTAGAATAAAATACAGAAAACCCTCTATCGTCCCCAAAAAATAATTTTTCTGCATGTTTTGTTTTTATTTTTTCTGGCCCAAATTAATTTTGTACATGAATAGATCGTATTGATCGTTGTCTGTTCATCATTTACGTGAATTAATCATTTAAATTACGTAGTAAATTTCATAAATTGTATAAAAAGACCTTTTTTTACGCACATTTGGTTACTGATGTAGATTTTTTTTATTTGTAACCCTGAAAGAAATTTGACAGAGATTATTTTATCTGTGTGGTATGTATGTACATAATATTAAACATTTAAATATTTTAATATATATTAATGTGCCTATTTCTATACATTTTGCGCTTACATATTATTTTTAATTAGGTCCCTTCAAATACGATAGATAAAGGTGTCTGTCCTTTTTTTATTTTTCCTTGAATATTTTTGCATAAATAATAATAATAGCACACTGTTGTAAATATATATTTTTAGCAGATATGGTTATTTATTTTATGTGTATTATTAAGATTTATAATACAATGACATTGAGATTTGATGCCTTTATATATGTATGTTAAATTAAGAAAAATATTTGACATACTAAATATCTCTTGAGGTCCTCAGAAAATTTATGTTATTTTTGTATATTCTGTTTTATAAAATAAAACTTAGACAGTATTATTTTGAGATATTAATTTCTATTTATTTTATAATATTTTTTTGTGATATATTAATAACGAAAAACATATTTTTATGAATTATTTTATTTTAAATTGATTTATGTGAGTGTTGTTGATGAAAGGAATACGAAGAATAATAAAACTGAAATAAATTAAATTAAATTGGACTTTATTAATTAAATGAAACACAAGTTTGTTAATTCATTTTGAACATAAACAAATTTCTTTTTCTACAGAGTAATATGCAATCATTCAATTCCATTGATGATAATTTAATATCATAAATAATGATTGTAAAAATTAATAGTATATTAGAGTTCTGTTTTGATTTGTACATTATTGTAAACTTTTGAATATTGCTTAGGCCATAAAGGTAGGTTATGCCAGAAGTTTCTTCTCTTTTCTAAAAGTTTAGTTCCAGTTTTTAACTCGCTTCCGATATTCAGATATTCCATTAGATCTACTGAAGTTAGTGGGTTCCACTGTGGGATTTTTATATTTTTGGTTTTGTTAGGGATATTTGGATCGCTGAAAAAAAATATATGTATTTTTCTATGTATTATTGAATATATACAATAATATGTGTAATGGAATTTTTTATTTCATTTATTGTACAAAATATATGCAGTTGATAACGAAACATTTGACAATAATGTTGGTAATTTTAAAGAATTTACAACTTACCCTGAAATTGCAAAATTAGTCCAAATAGTCAATAGTATATCTGAGATCTCTGCATCTTTTCCTTTCAAAGGATCAGGAAAGAAATCAAATGGAAATAAGTAAATCAATTCATCTACATGACAGGCTCCTGTATAAAATGGAAATGTTATACAATCACATATAAAACATGTAACTTTTTATTCTTCAAATGTAAAAATGATGTACAAACCATAATTTCTCCATGGATCTCCAAAAATTTCAGAGAAACTACGAGCACCTCTATGATCAAAATAATAAAAGTACATTGGATATTTTGAATTTGGTAGGTGTAATCTTAGAGTTTCATCTATTCCTGAGACAAAGTATGCATCGGAGTATATCTGCAAAAAGTTTTTTTATTTTTTTATAATAATATTGTAATATGTTTTATACATTCCAATGAATTGTGCCATTAAATATTTGTGTCTTGTAATCTAATTAAACTTACATCAGTCAATTGAATTAAAGAATCGTTAGTTATTGATACTTCTCCATCGAAATAAAACTCTTTTATAGCTTCAGTGATCGCTTTTGTGTCTTTGGCAAGCTGGTAATCAAATGTTATTGGCGCAAGTCTATCAAAATCTTCAGATAATTCTTGTAACAATTGCGGATTTCCAAAAATATCTGTAATACAAATTTTTTTGGAACTTTATTTTCTTATAAGTATGTAGGTATCTCGGTATCTACCTATTGTTTAGATTTTAGATAAGTAGTGGAATAATTAAGAATACAGTTACAGTTTTGAATTACTTACTTGCTGATCTAAGAGCACCTTCTCTCGCATTTAATCCCAGAATCCAAGGAACATGATAATATCTACCTTCAGAAGATAAAACTCTTGGGTCTTCAGTTAAAAATGCATCTGCGTGGTCTGGTTCAACTATTGGTTTAAATGGAATCATAGGGTCATAGTCCCAATCCTGGATTAAAATTTATAGCAAAATTCATTTGACATAAATGTTTGAGAATTGTAACTTTGAGACGTCAAGGTATTTTTTAGACTTTTACCATATACAGACGACTTGTGGTTTCTCCTCTCCAATGTGGATTCCATCCACAGAAGTCCTGTACTGACCAGATTTTTACATTGCGTCAAATATTGGAAAAAAAAACACAGGAATATAATATAGAAACCTATCACCTGTCAACATACGGAAATTATATAAGTACTGCTATGAGAGGGCTCTCCCTGAAAAGCTAATCACCTTGTTTGAATTGACTATATCCCGTCCGGTGTAAAGTAAAAATACAAAACATGAAGTTCAGGTTGGTGTTGAGAAAGACTAAGATGATACTATATGAAACTATTCTCAGATCAGTGTTGACATATGCCTTTGAACCTGGACTCCCAACTAAAAGAGATGAGGACCAACTTAGTACATTAGAAAGAAAGATTCTGCGGCAAATGTACGGAGCTTTTTGTTAGGGTGGTGTGTGGAAAACAGAGAAAATCACGAGCTTTCTGAAGATGTAGGCATCAGCACTGAAAAAATGAGTGGGTTTTAGCCAACACTATACTCTCCACACCATAGGAGTGTTCATTTTTTCTTTTTGAAAGGTTGACAATCTCTAAATGCATTTTTATGAAGTACTTTTCTATTAGATTCTTAAACAAATATACGATTCCCAGAGGACAACAGTTTTCACAATACACCATACACACAAAAACATTGTCACGATACTCATAGTATGCATTTTCTACATGATACCTGTTGAGAAATTTTAATTAAAATTGCATTACTAGCAAGATGAGCACTGAGCATGTTTGAGACTGTATGCGTCAAGATAGTAGAATGCGGTGTTTGGTTCTCACTGTCTACCCCAATATGAGTGTATTTTGTTGTATCAAAATATTAAACAGTATAAAAATACCTCGATTTTCCAGGCCGTGAGAGCAATGTGAAAATTTGGTCAGATGAAATCATAGAGAAGAAATTAACGGATATCTATGGAAAACTAATCAGCTCCAGGTCTATGCCCTTTACACATGTGATGTTAATATGAAGTCGATTAGACTTATAGTTTGGGCTGTAGAGAGGACACAAAAAGAATAATCCGTACGCCATACATACAAACACATCACGACGAAACTCAGTGTGCACTCTCTACATGATATCTGTTGAGAAATTGATGTAAAAAATACGCTTAAAAATTGTGAAATCATGACTCTCCATTATTCCATAGTGTGGAGAGTAAAAATGAGATAAATTTTTACTCTTCACTTTTCCATAGTGTGGTAAAAAATATGACAACCGAACTGGATACCTGCATATTTAGCCAAACCTTTTAAAAAACCTTAATAAAAGTTTATCTATTTATGACTGTACTGTTTGGCTGAGGGCACAAAATATTTAGTAGCACAAAACGAAATGTTTTGTAGTCACTATAGTTCGGTTAATTTTATTTTTTCAGTGACGGGCGGTGAATAGTAGGGGGAGATCCAAGCTGAGATGGATGGACTGTGTCCAGGGGGACCTGGACTCTGGGCGTTGTCAATTGGAGACATGAAGCCGCTGACAGATTAGATTATTAATGATAAATTACCAATGGAAATGGTTGAGGCAAATTCAAAATATGAGTCGGCTGGTTCCAGTGCGCTAACTACATTGATACATTTAATTGTTCGAACTATTTTTGTTTAGTAATAATATAAATAAAAAGGAATACAGTCTTTGTTATAATCAAGAATCTTCGAAAATTTATATTAAAATTGAATAATAATCATAAACAAAAAAAAAGATTTACATAAAGATACCAGTCAGCAGCAATCAAATCTTTGGCCTGTTTTGACCGCAAGCAAGTAACCAAGGACTTGCTATCGCCCTCAGGACAATCCATTACTTTGGTCAACAATTTGACTTTGTCTTCTGTGACTCCTGGAGGAGGGTTTGCCCATACGCATTGTGCTGTTCCAGAATGTGAAATCGCTCTATGAAATAATCCTGCAAAATGTTTTTAAAATTTATTGAACCCATTGATTGCAGCTTCTCCAAATAAGATGCAAAACTTATTTGTATAATCCAAGAATAATTTGCAGTTATAGGCAGGTACTTAGAGGTAAGTGAACAATTACAATTAGGTTTACAAATAGGAATCAAGTCTGTAGATATAATGTAGATATATTTTTTTTAAATTATCAGAGCTGTATTCAAATTTAAATTACTTTAAATGGTTTACCTTTACTTTTTGGTGACAGGATATGGTAATGTACACTACTACCTCCGGCACTTTCGCCAAATATGGTGACAGAGTCAGGGTTACCACCAAATTGAATTATATTATCTTGAATCCATCGCAATGCCAGATTTTGATCCTTTAATGCATAGTTTCCAGGAGCTTCCATGTCTTGAGTTGAAAACAGTCCAAGGAGACCTTTAACCAGTTAACATGATGAGTAAAATAATTATATTATATAGGCAGGGCCGCATCCACCACGGGTTCAAATGGTGCAGTAGCACCAGGAGGAAATAAATCCCAAATAACAAAAAAGACTATGATTATGTTTTATTTTTCGATAATCGTAAGATCGTAATTTAGTAATTGGTGTTACTATTTTGGTTTTTATGTTTAGTAATTAAATTTGAATTTATATGTATATTTAAAAAAACTGTCTAACCTTGAATAAATAAAATAAAAATAAAATAAAATAAAAGAATACAACGTATAACAACGTATTTCGCAGTTTTTTTTAGAAGGCATAATTGGTGAACGTTGCGCAAGCGAATAAAGTAATCACGTAAACCAGCCGATGACAGGTCGTAAGCCCTGTATGTGCCTCGAGTTCCTGGTTCTTCTACAATATCCCAACTTCGTCTCTATTGAGATGTTTGTCAATAAATTATCATTTGACTCCCGAAAGGGAAAAAAATCCAATGTTTGCGAATATATGCAATTAAAAAAATATTCGGTATTACGCAGTCTTCTACCCCACTCCATAGGGAATGTTTTAGAACTATGTAGTTCCGTTCATCCCCGGAGTGGTTGCTCATCAGACAAAACAAGAATTACTATCAATCATATTTCATATCAGTATTGGAATTATTCAGCCCTTTAGAGATGCTATTAAGTTATTTTCTAAAGAATTTGTTTTTTTAAAGATAAGAAATTATTACTTTTTTTTTTCATTTCTCCACTATTGAGATTATTTTTGGGATTATTTATTTGATCGATAATTTTATTCCCGCAAACGCAATAGTTACACCGATTCATATCCAACCAGAATGATATTTTCTATTTGCGTATGCAATTTTACGATCTATCTCTAATAAATTAGGAGGAGTTATTGCTACCACTTGTTGAAACAACCCGAGAATCCAACCACAACGTGGAGGCCCGTCAATCATGGCGAGGGTTTCCCACCCAACGGTGCCACGGTAACACACCTGACTCGACAGGGAACATTCACCACGCTTGTAGAACTATCAGTTCTTCAACACAGCGTATAGCGAGAAATTTCAGTTTTTAAAAAAAATATTTCTAATATATAAATCTCAATAAATGAGAAAATATCCCGCGATACTCAATGATTATTTTATTTTATTTATTTATATTTTATTTTATACCATCTCGATATTTATAACATTATTTATACATAAATACTATCTCAACCTCACTAGGACTATGCCTGTTTCCAGGTTGGAGATTTACAATATTATATTTATACATTACATCTACATACATGCACCCACTACACAAAAAAATAATATTTACTAATATATATATATATATATATATATATATATATATATATATATATATATATATATATATATATATATATATATATATATATATATATATATATAATAGTTGGATACCTTAAATCATGGGTGGCCAACCCGCGGCCCGCTGGGTGTCTACTTGTGGCCCGCGGAGCATATGCACACCTTTTTTTCTTTTAGTGTACCTACATAAAACTACCAAAAAAAAACATTCCATCATGCGTAGTTCGTATCATATACCATATATGGAAGTATCTCAGTACATTGATTCAACTATCGTGACAATTTCTTCTATGGTATATTCGTGATAATTAACAATCACAATGTTAAGCTAAATTTAAATAGCACACACGCCGATCTTACGTTCTCCGTAGACGTGAATTTATTGCCAGGAATATTACAAATGGAACATTGTGAAATGTGTTGTGATACACAGTTAAAGGAGAAATTCAAACAGGTTGTTTTGGAAGAGTTTTACAAAACATATTTGGACAAGGATAAATTTAATATCCTGCATTTTACAAACATGCTCTATTGATGATTTCGCTATTTGGAAGCACTTACAGGTGTGAATAGCTTTTTAGTCGAATGAAGCATATTAAATCTCAAATGAGAACGCGAATCACTGATGAGCATTTGGAAAATTATTTGCGTGTAGCAACAACATCACTACATAGTTATCAACATTGATGCACTTAGTTCTGACAAACAAAATCAGAGGTCTCACTAAAATTTATTATATTTAATAATTTTATTTGATTCTCATTTTTGATATATCCTTTAAAAAAACAATATGTTTTCTTTTTTGCTATGAACAAAGAATTATAAGGAATAGAAGCTGCGTACAATACAAAATACGTCATAAAAAGTATTACATGTTTTATTTACATATAATCTAAGGCTATGAATAGTAAAAAAATGTTGTACGGCCCGGTAGGAAATCTCATTTTTAAAATCTGGCCCGGCTGCTGAAAAGGTTGGCCACTCATGCCTTAAATCATTATTGTAACAAAAATATTATTCCACAGCAAAAAAAGGCACACCCAACTGGTACACAGTTAATGCAAGGTACATGGATATAAATGCCAGGGTGACCACAAAATAAAAATATTTTTAACATATTATGGTTAATATATTATATTTTAACATGTCAAAATTTACTGTATCGTTTTATACTTTTGTGTTAAGATATAAGTAACTATGTAATATTGTAATTTGTTGTGTTGTGATGTCTGGTGTCCGTTATAATTTTTTTTGGAAAAGACAAAATAACTATGTAAAACCGAAATGTCAAATATTTGGCTTGGTAAAATTGTAAACTGCTAGCCCTAGAACAGGGTTACCTAGTTGGACAGCAGTAATCTTCATAATAGTCTTTGTTATAAAGTTGTGAAAAATAAATAAATAAATTATTAATACATATCAAAGAAAAAATAAAACAAATTACAAATTATTTTAAATCATATTAGGTGAGTATAGGTAGGTACAATACATAGGCCCGGTATTACAATCGACCCTCAACTCATTGAGTTTGTTAAACTCAAGATTAATGTTAAGGGGAGATTGAATCCATTTCCGTATTACAGTGCAGATTAGTACCTACAATTCATAGAAAGTTTGCAAGGTCCCGAGGTCCTGAGAGCGCGCCTCGCCACTGTTAACAAATTATTACCAATATTTTCGCTACTCCCACCACCACCCGCTCTGCCTATGGGGACTGTAATCGGCCCCTTCACAGAACGCTAAGTGAACGACAAAAAAAAAATGCATAGCACGAAAAGTAGCTCATGGAGCCCTCTAGATTAGCAATCTCGGCACCATAGTGCAAAAAGAAACAATCAACGAGTGCGAACAGAAAATTCACACCCGTGGACTGTCTATGACCTCAGATCCCCCTACATGCAGACCATCAGAGAAGTGACCAAGATCTCTGGAAATAATTAATTTAACGGGAATCTTCTAAAAGTAAGGCACCATATCTATGACAGAAAACCTTAAAAGCTTTATAATTTTTCTTCGAGATCACAAAATCCGCATGACCAATGGGACCTTGAAGAGGCCCACGGACAGCAACGAGGAGCTCCGATCTATATGAGGACACCATTGGGTGGCAACATTCCCAAAGGATATGTTCCGAAGTTTGGTCCGGGTATTGACAGAAATGACATGAAGCAGATGAGGCAATGTTAAATCGGTGAAGATAACTTTTAAAGTTTCCGTGTCCTGTGAAAAATTGGGAAGTCCAAAAGTCTGGAACAACCCAGGGAGATTTAAGACGATACCTCACGTCGGGAAAAAATAAGTGGGTAATTCTTCCCACTGAGCAGGCCGTCCAGCGAGTCTGCCAGATGTTCTGCAAATTTTCATTTACAGTCCTTTCAACAAAGCCGCGTGACACTCGACCCTCTGGAGGGAAGAGAGGAATATTTCCGATCATAGAAGAACAGCCCCGCGTAAGGTTGAAAACAGCCCCTCTACGCTGAAGTTCCAGATCAAGGGGAGTCATGCCTGTCAAAATTGGCAGTGCTTCAGTGGGACTCGTTCCATATGCTTTGGATAAAGCGATGAGAGCGAATCGTTGGCCTGAGAGCAAAATTCTACGTATATGTTGAAGCTCACAGGCGTGAGACCAACATCCTGGTACTACCACCAACAACAACCAATATTATGGTACTTTTCTAAACATTTCTGATTTAAATGATATTTTAAAGGTGTAATATGTACCTAGACGATAGTTGACACCAACATAAACCACATCTTTATCCATCAGCCGTTCTGGGCCATAGAACATTTTATTGCCGGATCCACACATCCATCCACCTCCATGGAAGAACACCATTACAGGAAGTTGATCTTGAACTGAAGGGTTCGTCTAAAACAAAAACATAATATAGGTATTAGAGTAGTATTGTAAATAATTGTAAATGCCTATATATCTTCCCGATTCAAATTGAAATAGGTGTAATATCTGATAATTTTGATGTGCCGATTTTATATGTTTGAGTGATATATGTGTAGAACTTAGATTCGCCAAGATTGTATGGGTAGTTGTCACCAAATATCTTGAAATTTTTCGGTCTAGAAAAAGTCGATTTTCAAAAGTGTAATTAAAACAACCTAGCCAAAAAATTGTCCTTGGTATATGATTTTTCTAGATGTTTCGCGATAATTGTAATAGGTATATCTTGAGAATTTGCGCGACTCAATCGGCTGCGACTGAAAGAAATAAAGGCTTTCGTAATAATATTTATTTATTTATTTATTTTAATTATTTATACTTGTTTTTTATTTTTTATGTGCGACCGACACCCGCTTCACTGGGAACATACCCGTGTCGGAGCGAGAATCAAAATAACATTTATTAATTAGATTATCACATCACAAATGTACCTTAAAAATAACACATAAAATAACTCATAAAATTCATAATAAATTTCAAGTTGCAGGTTATCATCAGCAATATGTAGGTATTTTTTTTTTAATAATGGAAAAACAAAGCCATGCTACTGGATTTGCGGGAACGAAAAATTTAAGTTAATGATCTATGAAGATATTACATTCAAACTTATTATAGAGTTATTATGCAAAATTTCAGTTTTTTTTTGGCGAGATGGCTTCTATTGAATGGGTCTTACCAGGTCTTACGGCCAGTTTGAAGTTAAAAGATAACTATTTTACATACATGGTTTAACAATAATTATATCGTCTCTTTGTTTGGCTATGAATAAAAAAACAATAAAATGAAAAAAAAAAATATTACACATATAGATATATTAAATCAAGTCTTTAATTTTAATTTAAAAATAGTTTTTAATAAGAAAAAATCGTGCTAATAGTTATTATTCATTTGATTAAATATAAGTACATGTTGAATAAATAAATTAAAATATTTAAATAAATACATAACATTGAAGTAGTATGACATTCAATTATCAAAGTTTTATCTTTGAATATACCTAAGGACAAAACAAGAATTTTTATTTTGATTTGCAATATTTTTTCTATTATCTGATTCCCCCGCCCTTATAGTGGTGGTAGTGATATCCTCCTTTCATGACGCTTGGAGGACGAGCTCACCTTTTTTAATTTCAATTTCATGTCACAATTTAAATTTATAAAAAATATTACTTAATGCAATCGTGGTCTGACTATAAAAAAAGAATGTCAAATTATTAATAGTCAAAGGTCAGACGGAACGATTAAGTCACAAAATAAAATAAAAAATCAGTCTTCAATAAATCAAATTTAAGACGTCACAATTAAGATGATAATAATTATAATTTAGGACGTCAAGAATTGAATGCACAATTGAAAAACAAATATTGTCAATACATAAAATCACAGTTGAAAATATCACAGAAAATTATCACTGTTCATTATGGGCACATATTGACTTGTCTCTTCCTGGCCATGCATGAGCACATCCATTTCCAGGACGGACGTTATCGTTGGTTTATGGGGGCAGGATACCAGGGAAATGCTCCCCCTGTCCCGGACAGCAGCAGGTGCTGGTTGAGTGGTCATATCGGGAATCGTACAAGCTGGTCAAGTGTCCTAGGGGCGGCAGGGCTCAAGAGTGACACTGCAGGCTGCGGCTCCAAGACGAGTGCGACCCAACGACACCGGAGCTCTTTCCGATACAGGATCCGCTACTCTCCAGGACGCGTATTTACCTTTCCGTGTTGATTAGGAGGCAAATACTGTCTCGAATTAAGCACTAGTTTGTTGTGCTAATGCACTTGAAAACTTGTGTTGAATTCAAGGCACGTGTCCTCCAAATACTCACGGTTTAGCAACGCATACTGTTCTTGCTAATACGTGTTCACATCAAGGCAATTAATCATTGAATGTGGAGCGTATATTATAGCTATTTCATTTCGCTCGCATTTCGTCTGTCACTGTCACATTTGTATTTTGTTCACATATTATATGGTAGTAATCTTGTGAAGGTAATTACGACGCAAAGTGTAATTATTTCATTGAAAAATTCATAAGTATCAATCTCATACAAAAACAAATGTCTTAACGAATTTTACATTTGGGTAAAAAACAATCATACACAAAAAATGCCTCTAAAATTTATAAACCTGTGTAAGATTGAAAGACGCGTGCCTTGAATTGAACACGTATTAGCAGGAACAGTTTGCGTTGCTAAACTGTGTGCATTTGGAGGACCTCTGCCTCGAATTCAACACGAATTTTTAATTGCATTAGCGCTACAAACCAGTGCCTAATTCGAGGCAGTACTTGCCTCCTAATCAACACGGAAAGGTAAATACGCCTCCAGGAGCGCGACAGCACACCTGGAATGGTGCTGCGACGTCTATCGCTGACACTTCAGGACAGGTCCTCATGGCTCCAGGGGCAGGACCCGACCGATGTTTTTGTTTTTGTCGACATGGTCTTTACGCAAGGAACCCCAACTACGATCGACGAGCGCGGTAGGTATTATTTTAACGTTGATATGTTATAAAAAATATAAAAATACTTGGTAATTGTTCTATTGTGTTTATTTGATTATTGACGCGTTTCGTGCAAAGCACATCGTCAGAATAATGCTCTACAAGACTGAGACTAGTGGTTATATACAAAATTTACATGGCAGGTGTATAAAAATGTTGGTTTTTGAACGGTTGAAAAGAAGTTATATAATGCAAATGAATCTATATATTCATTTGCATTATATAACTTCTTTTCAACCGTTCAAAAACCAACATTTTTATACACCTGCCATGTAAATTTTGTATATAACCACTAGTCTCAGTCTTGTAGAGCATTATTCTGACGATGTGCTTTGCACGAAACGCGTCAATAATCAAATAAACACAATAGAACAATTACCAAGTATTTTTATATTTTTTATAACATATCAACGTACAATGGAGTTCTATCAAGAATTGTCGATCGACAAACTAAACTTAGTTATTATTTTAATTTAATCGCGAGCTACGAGCTTATACATATATATGTAGGTACATTCCTACACCAACAAAATAAAATAAACATCACCTTTGGCGAATAAACATTTAGATACAAGCAATCTTCTGATCCCATGATTTCCTTCATACGAGTGTATGGATTATTTTGAATACATATTGGAGCATCATTGCCTGCATCTCTGACTCCATCCCAATTCTTTGCAGGAAGGGGACTCTGAAATCAACACAATTAACTTGATACTCAAGAAAATAAAACAACTGAAGTATTTGTTTATAATTAAATTAAAAAATATAATTATTATGGAATTTGTTAAAGGATATATTCAGCATACATACTTAAAATTTGGCACCCAAAGAGCCTGTAAGGTTTACTCATGACACGTTCTTAATGCTTTCTTAGCTTTACTTTACCTTAACGGGGTATTTCAACCATCGCTATAATTGAGTAGCGATAAAATCGTAAAATAGTCGAGAGATCAACCAAATTTACCAATTTCCTTAGGAAGTTTTTTTAGAAAACTTTTGGTTTCTTCCACCAGGTGTTACTTTGGAATAAAATTATATTTTTATTGCTTCAATATTTGAACGCGTTATTAGAGCTATTTAATTTAATTTATTATTTATGTATTTTATACATAATGTGTTTCATATTTACTATATGTATACAAAACTTAAAAATACTCGGTTGAATGCTAAAAAATAGTTTTAGCGCTATCTGTCGGATAATGTGAAAAGTTTTTAATTGGATAATGTATAAAAACGAAGTGCAAAAATATTATGTAGGTACCTATATATTATAATAATAAATTCATAATCAAATACGCATACCTTCCTGATTGATAAAATATAATTAACATTATTTGATATTATAAATAAGAATTAAATATAAATACCAATCCGAATATTAAAATGCTAAATAAATAAAAATATTATTATATTCGATGTTTCGATGTTTTCAAGGTCAAAGTACAGTGTGTGATGCTTCGTTTCTTGTAAGTGTGTATTATAGGTAATACGCTTCATGTCACACACACACGCGCACAGGCTCGCGAAGAGTCTTTACGCAACGATTATTATCAAATTCAAATGCTCATTCTTTGGTTAGTTTTGGTTTATTTACAATAATAATAGCGACACATTCGCTTATAAGTCGAAATCATTAAATATATAAAGCGCTATTATTATTACAAAACCGGCCTTCGTGGCTCAGTTGGTTGGATATCTGACTGCTGATCCAAGGGTCCCGGGTTCGATTCCCGGTGGAGACACAGTTTTTAAAATTGTGTTTTCAGTCTGGATCTGTGAGACGATAAATATCGTAAGTCTCCAGAATGTGGCAACTTGTTATTGGGTGCGTGTTAAATAATTATTTGACATAGTACCTGTTAGTTGCCCAAGAAGCTACATAAATAAATAAATAAATAAAAACAAACCTAACCTAACCTACAAATGTATAGCCAGTATACACGATATGCTACTCTAAGATTCTATATTATTATTATTATTATAAGAATATTTCTATTATTTTGTCAGTCGTCGCGTCGCGTATTGAGGTATCGACAGTATAAAGCAAGGCTTTTTTCATATACCTAGTTTAAATTTTTAGAAGCAGACTATTATGATTGACATGAACATGATGCGACGTATATTATATGCATTACCTATAATAGGTAGGTACCTATACTGACATATAATTATACCTACTTTGTGTGTTTTTAGCAGTTTTTAGTCTGTACTGTATCTTTGAGACAATAGATAGACATAAAGTCTATGTAATGAGGCTGACAATTAGAGAAGCAATACAAAAATATCATAAATAAAATGGCAGAAAATTATACATAATTCGCTGAACTACACAAAATATTTTATTTTAGAGGATACCGAGCTCTCGCTACGTCTGCTTATATATTTTTTTTATACCTAAGTATAATATATATTTCTAATAGGTAGTTTGTTTAGACGAGTTGATGGCTAAGCGGCTAGCGCGATGGATTATTATAGTATAGATTCGGATCTCGGCATGACTAGGGCTGCCATCCGTCCGGTACAGTTGAAATTTATCTTCTTGGCCCAAGTACATCGAATTTCGCAGTAGTTTACATATAGCACAATAATTATTTTAGGGAATACCTATATGAAGATGAGGAATTTTAATTCTCGCATATACGTAGTACATAGGCATTTTTACATATTTATTAATAAAAAGACAAAATTCTTAATTATATTTAATTTTCAAACTGTAGGCAAGTATATAAAAAATATGTTTTATTTATTAATTCAACACTTTCTTGCACCTTTAGTGTAGGGTTGCCAGATGGTATCCTAAAGGAGGACATGTCCTCCTTTTCGATGAATTGTCCTGCCTTACCTACTCTATATCCTCCTTTTGGTCGGTCCCGGCTGGCAGTGAGGCACAACTTCCATACAAAAAAAAAATTGTTTGGACAATAGTGGCATATCAAAATACCAATATAGAGAAACCAACAAACTAAGGTTAGCCAACATTATAAGAACCTAATCTTCAAAATTCCCTATCCAAAATGGTAGTTTGCTGTTTATTACTCTGTGGGTCGGTTGGACAAACAAATACTGAGGCGACGATTGGTAAACGTTATCTAAAGTAAAACTATAATAGGTTGTGTTGAGTCCTATTAAATAGACTCATAAATTATATGTACAACAAAATATGTCAATAATTGCGATATCTGTCGCAGAATAGTCTTATGAAAAACATACATTGGTAAACATTATCTAAAGTAAAACTGATAAACTGTTTTAGGTTGTGTTGAGTCTTATAAAAATTATTGCGATATCTGTCGCAGAATAGAGTATTATGAAAAATATACATTGGTAAACATTATCTAAAGTAAAACTGTAATAGATTGTGTTGAGTCTTATACAACAAAACATTACAATTATTGCGATATCTGTCCCAAAATAGTGTCGTATGAAAAACATACATTCGTAAACATTATCTAAAGTAAAACTGATAAACTGTTTTAGGTTGTGTTGAGTCTTATAAAAATTATTGCGATATCTGTCGCAGAATAGAGTATTATGAAAAATATACATTGGTAAACATTATCTAAAGTAAAACTGTAATAACCAATCAAAAAACAAACACGTAAAAAATATTAGTTCCTATGATAAACTATAACTTCTTCAAAATTATCTATACAAGAGTCACTTTATAAAACAAAATGCACAAAAAACGCGCCAAAATACACAATCACACAATGCGAAATAATGTGATGAGTGATGAATAATGACAAGAGTGATGAATAATGACACGTGTACGTCACGTGGGCTAAGCGCAAATTTGTGTTTTGCAAACCGCCCGCCTACACGACGAAAACTCATGTTATTTGCCGGAGACTATACAAAAATAATACACGTAAAATACCATTGAACTGTACAACTTATGTAGGTACTACGTATTACATTAGGTATAAATGGATGTAAAATTCAAAATATTTATTTAATTATAATACTTAATAAATTATTTAGGTATAATAATAATTATTAATATTTATTTATCGTATGGGTCAATCACATACACATCATAACAAAACAAAGTTTAGATACAAAAATAATAGTAAAATAAATAAAAATAATAACACAAGTAGGCTTGCATGTCAAGGTCTAATGTCAATGTTCAAAATATAATTAGTCGCTGAGTCACTCAACAATAAGAAGTCCTTGAAATCTCCCGCGTACGCCCTGAGGTCACACTCGGACACAATGTGGTCCATGGTCTGTCTATCCGCCCCGCAGTCGCATCTAGGGGAGTCCAACCAGCCACATTTGTGAAAAAAGTCAGCACATCTGCCATGTCTAGTTCGGATTCTATTTAAGGCTGTCCAGACTTTACGTGGCTGATCGAATCCCGGCGGTTTAATTGATATGCAGGGCAGGCCGTGGTTCACCGGGTCCGAGGCCTCCTCCCATCTGGCTCTCCATGTCTCCATGATGCTAAAGTTGGAGTCATGTAGATTTTTTGCTGTTTTTAGCGGAGGATTTCTTGATCTGAGCCTGTTGCTGGTCAAGAGGTATTCCAGATCCTATTAATAATTAATAGGTAATTATTTATTGATAATTACCTATTAATAATTAATAGGTAATTATTTATTAATAATTATTTATTTTTTTATTTATTATTTTTATTTACCTATTTATTTTTATTACCTACCTATCTGTTTATAAACGGTTCAAAAGGCATTTACTTACATAAAAAAGTTATACTAACATGTACAATGTCATCTTCAATAAACAAAATATAGAAAAAAATAAACCAAAAGATAAAAAAATATACAAAATAGAATAGGTATTTATTTAGCCATAGAAAAAAGTATTTAGCATATTGCAAGTACCGGTTCGCCACTTGCGCCGGGTAGGTACATAAAGTACCTACATACTATTATATATAAATCAATGGTGCAAGGTAGTGTTTATTATTTATTTTTTTATTGTTTTTCTCAGAAAAAATAAATTTCACTTTTGTGGGTACTAGGTACTATAAATACCTATTTCGTTATTTACGTTATTATTATTCTGTTCGTGACGACTTTTTGGCGAGATTCGTTTATACCTACTACGTAATATGTATATAGGTACTTATTATTTAGGTACAAAATTTGTGTAGGTATACTTATTTTGTTATAAACTAGAACAGAAATAAACTGTATACAATATTCCCTGACCAATAATCTAATGTGGCTAACACCAATTCCGTCATTATTCTACAATACTCGTAAAATTAAAAAAATCCTATCTAAAGTAATGTAATAAATGATGAAAATGTTGAGAGAATAGTACCATCATTACCTATATATTTATTATATTCCGGCTTATCTAATCGTCTGCGAGTGATTTTAAAATAGTATTAAAAGGGCTTACTTAATAAAAAGATATTACCATATATTATGCGAAGAAAAAAACGCTATGAATAAAGAATATATTTTTATTACGTGCCTTGTCTGGTTTATTATGCATCGCTGAAAAACACGTACTTATTTTTTTTGTACAACATGTTGTGAGGAGAGAGAGAGAGAGAGAGTGTGTGTAAGAGGAAGATAGAGTTCTCGGTCAAATGATGTCAGCGTTGTCAAGTAAGCTATTGTATCGGACAAATCGTATATACCGCTTATCGCTAGATGGCGTAACAAAAAATGCAGGCTCGAATCTAATATTTTTTTAGTATCTGAATGAACCACCAATATGGCGCTGAAATCAGTGCATAAATGATTAATTTTTATAAAAAATGCAATAAATTGATCAAATATATTTTTGCAATAAAAATATTTTTAAATATTTTTGTTTGTATATCTCAATGATCTGTCGTTGTTAGTTTTATTTTTTTTAAATAAAATTCTAATGTGTCAGTGTTGTCTATTTCCTCCATGTTTAATGCTATATTTTATCAAATTATGATTACATAGCATTATTTTTTAGACTACATTTTAAGGATATTGTTCTTCTCCACATATATAATCAGACGAATTATTTTTTTTAATTTGTGAAAAAAGCATGGTCAAACCAAATGCCTGCCACAACGTTTATTTTGTTATTGTAATATCAGTTTGCAAATTGATTTTAAATATTTAATAATATTTTAAAAATAATTAAAAATACATTATTTTTATGAATCTAAAGTTTCATTGAGATCGAAAAATTATACATCCTTGATCTACGCCCTTAAAAATGTATAAATCCAGCACTCGATTATAATCCAATCTTTATCCAACTGTCGATTCGTTCATGAGAATTCAATTCTCTTAATGAATCGACATTATTAAGCCAAGATGCGTGTACGAAGGAAAATTTTGTATGGTGTAGTGGACTTTTTGCATGCTAATAACACCAACTAGAGGCCTCGCAGCATATATGTTCCCATACATGGATTTACTCAGAATTCGGAGTAGAACATTTTATGTGAGTTTTGTGTGTGTGTCTGTGTGAGTGTGTGTGGTGTGTGTGGGTGTGTGTGTCCCCCCCCCTTATAACTTTTGATCCGCTGAATTTACAGAGCCCAAATTTTCAGAATATATAAATAGTTATAGGCCTACAAAACTTTTATACTCAGAATTGTGAAATAAATAGTTATAGGCCTACAAAACTTTTATACTCAGAATTGTGAATTTTTGTTTCAGTCAGGGGTTATCAACTTTTGAAATTTCGGTTTATTTTTCCATATATCTCAGAAACCATAAAAGCTAGAAAGCTGAAAATTGGTATGAACATAGACAAATAAAAAATCTCAAATTTTTTTTTTTTTTAAAAATTCCAGGGTTTCTCAAACATTTTTTATTAAGAAAAATATTTTTTTTATGATAAATTTATGAGTTTTACTGCCTATATTTCCATTTTTTTTTAAATATCGAAAAAAGCCCAAACACCCCAACTAGATAATTTAATTTTATATAAAAAATATTAACATTGTAGTAGTACATCTCAAATTTTTTTTAACAATTTTTATAAAAATTGAATTTAGTGACGACATCGCTTCATAAAATTTGTATGGTAGTCACCTATACACAATATCAAAGAAGACTTAATAGTTTGATACTTCATCACCAAACATACAATTTATACCATCATGCTGTTTTCATATTCCGGGTAGGAAAAAATGACTGACCTCCATACTATCCTATCTTGACTACCTAGGTACATGTGTTGTATAGAAAACCAAATATCATAAAATAACAAATAATTTGTATTTATGGGTTTGGTACCTACTTATTCTTCAACTATACATACTATCGCTGTCGACAGTTGGATCTCATGTGTTACATGCAACTAGTCTTTATTTACATTTAATCACGAAAATTTGTTAATATCAACGGTATGTATGAAATCGTCATTACTTGTTGCATAAATTATATTATCATTCTATCAATTGAGCCCCTAAGATTGCTAAAATCTGAAGCTGATCTAAATTTTACTGTTATCAACTTCATGAGTAACCCTGCTGATTATATATTATAATGTAAGATTTTTTTAAAACTAGGACAATCAATATGTCATAATTAAAGTATTTTTAAACTTAAATTTATACATAGTTGTATTTATTTAATTTATTTAATTAAATCCATACATATACATATGAAATACGTAATAACAATAATGGAATAATGCAACACTAGTACAAATTGGATAGTTTAAAATAAGCTGGTACTAGCAAAGTGCTCCAGGAGAATACATAATTAAAATATGAACATAAAATTCTGTATTATTTTTATAGTGTCTCATTGGACGTCCAACTAGGTGAACCTGCTTTAGGACGTCCGATATGCAGATACGATTTGTAGGTATCAATAACTTAACCAATTTAAGATGCTTTAAAACTTAATAATAAAAATTATAGTTAAATGAAGAGCGAGCAAACTAGAATAAGCTCAATTTGTTATTGGATTCATCTATGCCGATGGATATAAACCAACTGTTAATTTATTGTTTTTTTTCAGAGTGTCTATTTTCATATTTTTCCAAGCGTCAGGTAGTATATTGTACATCTTGGGGCCAAGAATTTTAAAATTACTCTGTGCGAATGTGATGTATGTTTTTTCTTTATGATAATAGACCTTTGAATGGCTAGCTATCGGGTACTCTTGACTATGTATTCTATATAGTTTTATTTTAAAAATATATACACAAAAAATACGAATCATAATAATTGTAGTGATGGAAGCAATACTGGAGTGGTCTTGCACACCCGGTCTTGGTCTTGATCTTGCATTTACAGATTGATATGGTTTTGGTCTTGGTGTCGCATACCCAGTCTTGAACTTGGTCTTGAAAGTCTTGCATGTCTTGCAACTAAGTATTACAAAAAATATTTTTTTATTTTTCTCTTAACAATCATTAATTCATAAGACAAAAAACACCAATTAATAGTATTTTGTCGATAGGTCGTACCTATTTTTTTACTTTTGGATTAAAAATAAATGAGTTTACAAAATTTTGTGAGACCGCAAGACTCTTGAATTACCATACCATGCCATCACGCCATTTGCCTATTTGGGGGTAGGTAGAGAGAACCGAACGCCAGACTCCTCTCTTGACATAAATTTCTCGTTTCATTCACGTCTATGCATCGTCTCATATACGCTCTACTGTTATTCTTATATCTAATCCTCATGTCAGTTCTGTCAATACCCAGACCAAACTTTGAAACATATTCTATGGGATTGTTGCCACCCAATAGTGTCCTCTTATAGATCGGAGTTCCTCGTTGCGGTCCGTGGGCTTCTTACAGGTCCCATTGTTCATGCGGATTTTTTGATCTCGACGAACAATTTTAAAGGCTTTTAGAAGTTCTGTCATAGTTATTGTGCTTTTCTATTGTTAGATTTTCAGTATGTTATTTTTTACAGAGATCTTGGTCTTACACCTGATGTTTCTCATTTAAAAAAATCTGAAGTCAATGACAGTTTACGAGTGTGAATCTTCCATTCACATTCGTCGATTGTTCTTTTTGCACTATGGTGCCGAGATTGCTAATCTAGAGGACTCTATGAGCTAATTTTCGTGCTATGCATTTTTTTTCTTGTCACTCACTCAGCGTTATAAAGGGGCCGTTTACAGTCCCCGTATGCAGAGTGGGTGGTGGTTGGAGTAGCGAACATTTTTACTTGTAACATCTCCATCTTTCAAAATTGCATTTATGTGATCGTGCCAACTTTTATCAATTTTATATACCTACCTACTTTTTTGTCAGACGGTCACCACTCATTCTTTCTATGTGGCCAAACTTCCTTAAGGCATGTATTTTCATCTCACTTACGATATATCTTTCATACATCCAATCATGCATTCTCGTTTAATATCCTCATTTCTTATTAACCACACATTCGTCCATTCGTCTTAGTGACTTCATTTCAACCGCGTTAATTATACTTTCATGCATCTTCTGCCTTTTGAATCTTGAAGACTCTAGAATTAAGTCTTGCAAAACCTGAGGGGGACTACTCATGACACATTCTCATTACGTTCTTATCTTGCCTTAATCTTAAAAATGTATAAATCAGAACTTGATCATTATCAATATCTATATTTAATCCAACTGTAGATTCGTTCATGAGAAATCAATTCTCTGAATGAATCGACAGTATCAAGCAAAGATGCGTGTACAAAGGAACATTTTGTATGGCGTAGTGGAATTTTTGCGTGCTAAAAATTCCAACTTAGAGGCTTCGCAGCATATATGTTCCAGTACATGGATTTACTCAGAATTCGGAGTAGAACATTTTATGTGAGTTTTGTGTGTCTGTCTGTGTGTGTGTGTGTGTGTGTGTGTGTGTGTGTGTGTGTGTGTGTGTGTGTGTGTGTGTGTGTGTGTGTGTGTGTGTGTGTGTGTGTGTGTGTGTGTGTCTGTGTGTGTGTCTGTCCCCCCCCTTTATAAATTTTGATCCTGAAATATCAGAATGTATAAATAGTTATAGGCCTACAAAACTTTTATACTCTTAATTGTGAATTTTTGTTTCAGTCAGGGGTTATCAACTTTTGAAATTTTGGTTTATTTTTCCATATATCTCAGAAACGATAAAAGCTAGAAGGCTGAAAATCAAATGACAAATACAAAATCTCAAATCTATTTTTTCAAAAAAATTTCAGGGTTTTTCAAACATTTTTTATTAAGAAAAATATTTCTTTTATGATAAATATATTAGTTAAACTGCCTATGTTTCCAACTTTTTTTTTAAAATATCGAAAAAAGCCGAAACACCCCACTAGATAATTTAATTTTCTATAAAAAAATATTAATATTATAGAAGTACATCTCAATTTTTTTTAACAATTTTTATAAAAATTGAATTTAGTGACGACATTGCTTCATACAATTTGTATGGCAGTCGCCTATACCTACACAATATGTAAGAAGACTAAATAGTTTAATACTTAATCTCCAAACATACATACAGAACCATCATACTGTTTTCATATTCCGGGTAGGAAAAGAGGACTTACCTCCTGACTGACAGTTGGATCTCATGTGTTACATGCAAATAGTCATAAAAAATGTTAAGATGAAAGTCTAGTATGGTATTGTAATTAATATTTGTATAAAATACTATATTTAATCAATTAATTTTAAGATTTCTGAAGTCTGGATATGATCTTAAACTAAGCTTAATTAACTAAGTAGCCCTGCTAGTATAGATCTTTGTCTTGCACTTCCTGGTCTTGGTCTTGATCTTCCATAAGTTTCTATGCTTTCCTTGAGGTGTAGACTATTGAATTTATTAAGTGCTCTTTAAGGGTGACACATACTTTTAGGTACCTTGAAGATCTGCATGAGGCCTCCTTAATACTCGTATTTGTTTCTGAATACAGATATGATGTAAAATTTGGTAAAACTTCTCATTGTTTTGAACAATAACATAAAAACATTAATCATAATTGTCCTAATAATAATGCTTATCATCAACAATATTGTCCTAATTATTATGCATCAAAACAACATGCCATTTTTCATTTTTATGACAGAAATAATTAATTGTATTACACTAAAACAACTTTAAATTACGTCGAATTGTTCGGTACTTAAGAAGGTAAGTAAAAAAGAAAACTGGTTTGGTTCACTCAACTACCTTGAATCGCAGTGTGCCTAACGGTGGCTCTGCGAAAGGAATTGACATGAATGCGGAAAATTCCCTTCCACCTACTGATTTCATATATGTTCCTTTTAAAACACCTTGATTTATAGATACAGTCGGTGATGGCTCTCCAACGGCGTAAACAACACAACACATCGATATCAACACACAAACAATAGAGTATTTCATTTTAAACATTGTCTGATTCATGACCAAAAATCACTGTCAGTTAATGATAATCCAAATGAACCGCCCGCTATCAACTACTCGACAAACATTACTAAACAATATTCAATACCAGCATCATAAGCGTACATTGTAATAAGATCTCATTCACTTTATCGCAAGTCGTCAAGAAAACACCAATAAACCGCCGACCATTTGCCGACTGCCGTGGCACAGTTGGTAAGACGTTCGGTTTCTGTGCGGACGTCCTGGGTTCGATTCTCAGCAGATACCTAATTCAGATTCCCAAAAGATATGCAAATAACAAGGGATAATAAACTATAGAAATATATGTAATAAAAATCTTCAACCCAACCTAATAGGATATTAAAATAATCGAGAAATTAACTAGAGTTTGTATCTTTTTGACATATTTTGATACCTTTTTATGTACCTACCAATTAATAATCTTTATCAATTATAATGCTTTTTTTTACTCTGAAAGTGAGTAAAAAAAAGCATTTTTTCCTCTAATAGATATATTTGACCACTGACGCATTTCACTCAAAGAGTATCTACTTTTATAAGTTATGCACATATGATTACTCCACATTGGATATGGCGTGATAGTATGTGGTAATTTTTATGTTTGCTAATTATTCATCTAACTAATAACAGGCAAGCCAACATTCCGGCAGGACAACGTCTGTCGGGTCCGCTAGTATTATTTAATTTATTTTTTTGTAACAGTTTAAGTAATGAATTTAGATGTTTCGATGGCAGAGCGGTTAGCGCGCTGGGCTAGTAATCCAGTGGTCGCGAGTTCGAATCCTGCCTCGACCGATTTTTTTCACCTATAGCACAAGTATTTGATGCTTTATTTAGGGAGTGTAGGAAGATGTATATTGTGAATTTTTTTACTAAGGACATAAAAAATACTTTTATTGCTTTAAAATAATGGATTAAGAACCTTTTCAACTAGTTATATGTAATGATCTTTATGTTTCGATATTGTTTCTTGAATAACTTCTTCTTCTTCTTCTCAGCTTAATCCCGTCCACTCCTGGACGAAGGCCTCCACCATCTCCTTACACGCCACTCTATCTTGTACTCTGAGCAACTAATTGACACAAGGCATCAAGATGTAGGGAAGCAGCTGCATCATAAAGCAAGATAAAGCCGAAAAAAAAATGCGAATCACCAACCCACCAGGCCAAGCGTGGTGATTTAACGCCAAAAACCCTCCAAAACTTGAATAACTATTAACCATTATCCTAAGAAATTTATCAATGAAACAAATGCAGTCTTTTATGAGAATTTTTATTTTCACCATATTTTACATTTATTTTCTGGATTCATATTTGATCCTAGGGGATATTTGAAGTCTTTGGCAAAGTCTTCCATATTGGACAGTGCTCCATTGATGCGGAATCTAGCCGGTGAGTGAACTCCTGTTATTATCTGACGAGCCAATTCGTCCGGTTGATACGAAGAACACCACGAGTTTGCAGCGCTGATCCAATACATCTGAAATGGTGAGGGAACAAACATTTTTTTCATTATATTATTGTCGGACTTCGTGGCTCAGTTGGTTAGGTATCTGACTGCTGATCCAAGGGTCCCCAAGGGACGATAAGTCTCCAGAATGTGGCAACTTGTTAATGGGTGCGGATTAAATAATTATTTGATATAGTACCTGTTAGTTGCCCGAGAAGCTACATGAAAATAAAATAAAATACATACATAGGTACAATCAATATGTTTAGGGTTAACTTTGAGACACCTTTATTTTATTTTATTTAAAGTACCTACACAAACAATGAATGGACAAGTAAACTGGTGATATACAATATAAAAAAATAAATAGTCACGCCCAGCATCAATTAAATGTTAATTAACCTTATTAATTAATTTAGTGGTGTAAAAAAAAAACAATGAATATTAAATAAGATAAAAGTTGAAAAGACAATATATGCTACCTTATGTGTGAGTGTGTGTGTGTGTGAGGGTGTGTATGTGTAAGGGTGTATGTGTGAGGATGTGTGTATGTGTGTGTGTGTGTGTGTGTGTGTGTATGTGTGTGAACTTTTATGCGATGCACGCAATTCATCAGTATGGAAAGTTAAGATTATAGTAGAATGCTTAATAATTTATTCTTTATTTATCCTTTGGTATAATATATTCAATATGTCTGGGATCCTTCTCACAAGTCTCCAGAATGTGGCAACTTGTTATTGGGTGTGTGTTAAATTGACATTTGACATAGTACCTGTAGTTAGCTGCTCGAGAATCAATACAAAATAAAATAAAAATAATAATAAATTTTCCTTATGGCAATAAAATTGCCACTTGCACAGGGTGCAAGGAAGTGATTATTATTTAATTTATATTTTTAATAAATAAAAATAAAAAAAACTTGTTTAGAATCAATTCCACTATTTATTTAAGGACCACAACCTACAACTGGTTTCGTGCTAAGCACATTTTCAAGTAGGATTATTATTATTTACTTGTTGCGCTGTGTAATTGAGTCTTGGAAGAAACGGTTCCGGTCCATTTTTAGAAACCCAACTCAAATAAGCCTTGTAAGCTGCTCGAATACCGCCATTATCTGCTATGTTTTCCCCTTGTGTATTTATTCCATTCAACTAGAATATATAAAAGAAAACAATACATTGATTATTGGTTTATAATATGTACCTACTTAATGTACTATGTACACATAATGTCCTATTCTGATTCGTCTAAATTTAACCGTCTTAATTTTAGTATATGAGAAATGTCAAAAAGTTGAAGGCATTTATATATAAGGGACTCAATGCGTCACACCGCGCGGATAAAATCCATAGACGTTTTCCTACTCTGAAACTAATAGGACATAATATATTATGATAGAATTTCATATTAATTTATGACATAAGAACATAAAACAACGAGTGGGTTGTGGCCAACGCTAAACTCCTCACTAAAAAGTCATTCTATAAAGTATTCAAATTTTGTATGGAAAATTTTCAGCATTTTCATGAAATGAGTTTGTTAAATTATTTTTAATTTAATATTTTATTATGAAAACTTGTTACTTAACTTCAATGCCATTTGTTGTAAGTAATGTGCCTTTTTTACCAATTTCAAATTTTAAGTTTCCTGAGTTTGGGGTCACTTTGAAATATTTGACAGTTAAAAAAATTGAGAAGCCCTAATCTTATATCGTTCAAAATCTAATGGGGTCTAAGCGAGTATTAGATATACATATTTGCAATATTTGAAAAGAATTGAATGATTACTTTAGTCTATAATCGATAAAGTAAAATAAACACGCCGTACATAGTACACAGCACACACACACACACTCACAGATACATTGTGATGAAAATTTCAGAATACTATCTCAGCATGATACTAGTTGACAATCTGCGATAAAAAAATACCCTTAAAATTGCGAAATCATAACTCCCCACTATATCCTCTTGAGTTAGTGAGGAGTAAAAACAGATATTTCAATAGATATAAAAAACTTACATATAAGTTGACCTCGGAATCATAATATTCAGAGTATTGTTTGATAATACATGATTTTTTTTCAAGATATTTTTTATTGGTTTCTTCGTTCCACCAATCAGCAATGTTGCCATGCTCATCATAGAATCTTCCCTAAAATAAAACCAATATATAACAGACCAAAAAAATATTGCGTTATATCGATGAAAATCGTGGGAGGTATTGAAAAAATGGCGGTACGAAGATAATATTGATTACATAAATAGGTAACACGGAAGTTTCAAAGTCTGTTTCTGTAACTCTTCTTCGTGTCTACATTCAGTGTATGAGGAAATTCTTTTTAATTTTCGTCAAACATCTTGAAACTGGGGGGTTCAAGATGTTTGGCTAAATGTTTGACGAAATAGCAGTTAGTTACTCATGACACGTTCTCAATACGTTCTGAGCTTGCCTTAATCTTAAAATGTTCGAGTAATGTATTAACAATTAATTGAAAATAATCCAATCTTAATCTTTATCTACATTTAATCATGAAAATTTGGTATTATCAACGTTTAGTATAAAATTGTCATTAATTGTTGTATAAATTAATAGTATTATTTAATTTTTGATTTGCTTAAGTCTGAAGCTGATCTTAATTTTACTTGAATCAACTTCATGAGTAGCGCTGCTGGTTTCCGGGTGCGCAGAGCGCATATCTGTGTCCTTTCGCTTCGTTAATATTCGTGAAAATCGTCCTCCTTCTAGGCGAAACGGCTCAAAATATTTGGCGACAGCTAAACATTCATTGGATTGAAAGAGTTACTTTGGAGCTTTTTTATCTTTACATTGACAATTTTATCCAACGTAATGTTAATGTAATAGCAAATATTTTAGACAAAAGAATATAGGTAACGTATGCAATAACTATTTTCGTGCTATTTTACTCGATATCGAGTGGAACGCCAAAAATTTATTTAAAAAAATAACTATTTTCGTTCCACTGTTTCCTTGATCACTAAGAAAAGTATGTGATATAACGATATATGATTGAATAAAAAATGAGGACGTAAGTAGAGAATGCAAGATAAAAAAGGTTGGGATATATTGAAAAAATGAACGATGAACGACTAACCAAAAAAATATACATGGGTGTAAGGTAAGGCGCGCATGGAAGCTTGAATAAATCGGCCGATTATTATCGGCCGATTTATTTGTCGTCCGATAATAAATCGGCCGATCGGTTCTAACGCGCATGGAAGCTTCTAGAATCGTACAATTGGAAATAACACGGCGGTCAACATTCATATGATTAGAAATAATTGACAGATCATAATTTACCGAACTTAATCAAAAAATCATTAACTTGGGCTCCATGCGCCTGTACAACAAGCGGGAAAAAGAAAAACATTGCGCGGGAAACAGAAAACTGCGGTACCTTTGTATTGCGCGGTAAAAGGTATGTATTGCACGGGAAAAGATAAATAAATTGACAGATCATAATTTACCAAACATAACCTAGAAATCATTATGATGGGCTCCGCGCGCGTACAAGCGGGAAAATACAAACATTGCGCGGGAAACAGAAAAGAACTATTGTGTGACAGAGCAAATGTACAGATGCAATAGTGAACCAAGTATATATGTATAATATAAAACTTTTTTTAAGGTTTTTTCGTTGACACAGTTGAAGTTCATAATTATAAATTGTAAAAAAAAACACTTGAAACACAGTTAAGTTTTTATTCATTAAGCGGAATATTTATTAAATTACCTATGTAACTATTATTCAATTAAGTAATAACTTACCCAATTCAGTTCTTTTATTATGATTTAGCTGTTCCCAGCCAGTTATTAATATTTCGCTTATCTCCAACCTAAATTTTTGCTTAGTTTGGCGGTTACTATAATTTTTTAATTTTTTATCATATAATGAAGGACGTGCTTCAACTAATATAATTAATTTTTCCGAATCAAAATTTATTTCATCTGACATTTCGTTTGGCAGCACTGACAACGTACTTCTCGATCTACTGCGCTCGGACGGTTAAATTATCGGTGAGCATGCGCCATGCGCGCCCTCTCATACAACAGTATTGGATACAAAAAATCGGCCGATCTCGATCGGCCGATTTTTTTGTGTCTCGTCACAGATTTTAAAATCGGCCGATTCTGTTAGCTTTCATGCGCGCTCTTACATGTAATTCGTATGTTGTAACTCACCGATAATTAATCGGCCGATGAAATTAGCTTCCATGCGCGCCTACCTTAAGAGATGGAGTGGATAGAAAGGGTCGCCCCAGAAAGGGATAGCATGACCATATGAATGGTATTTTGAAAGAAGGAAACATAAAAATTTTGAACAATCGACGAGCATGTATGAGACGATGTACGGATGTAAAGGAAGCCAGAAATGTGTGCAAAAATAGAAAGTATGGCGCTCAATCCTCTCTGCTTACCCCGTAAGGGACATGGCGAGATGGTATGTATGTACTCGTATGTATGTTTTCTTGCAATAAAAATCTTTGTGGTAGTTTTTGTTGCAGTGTTTGTATATAATATTTTAGATTTTTTCTGTATTTTTTGTGTGTTCATACAAAGTTCTGAAATAGGCTGTTGTTACATTCCATAAGCAGAGTTAGTAGTAATTAGGGAAGGGTAGGTACTTTCTTTCTATAATTAGTACTTAACAATATTATTACATTCAGGTAAAATCATAGATTCAGTGTAGAATCGTTTCTTCAGCGATTAGTTCTTACACATACATACATACTTAAATTATCAAACCTCCGATGAATATTTTCATATTACCAAAGTATAATTTGATTTATATAAAATGGGAAAATGTTAGACGAGAAAAACAAATAAAAATAATACCATATCGTCAAAACCATGAGTTATTTCGTGACCGATGGTAAAACCAATTCCTCCATAGTTCATATATCGAGGACGTCCTCGCGTAAAAAATGATCCTTGTAATACACCAGCCGGAAAACCTTAAAAATATAAAGCGATATGATTCATTATGTATACCCAAATTATTGTGAATATATTAAAGAAAGATTAACTCTTATTACAAACAAATTTTTGAATAAAAAAATAACATTTTTCACAACAAACATGCAGACCGTCACGGCATATCCCATAATGTGGGGTGACCAGCGACAAGCGTGCGGGTGTGTTTTGCCTAAAAAAAGTAAAACAAAACACGTGAGTGCATCTCCACCCACCAGTACCGTCTCACTTAAAAATACAACATTCAGTATGGTTGGTGAACCTCATTGCTGAAATATGTAAGACGTTATTTTTCAAGACTCAAGTCTAGAAACAGTTTTCTCAGGAATAAAATCGTACTAACCCCAACCAGCGAAATGAGAAGAGTCGAGCTATGGAAGGAACAGTTAGGAAGTGAAAACTTCCATGAACCAACAGAGGTACTTCCAACGGGTCATTAACTACCATATGCAACCTGGAAATCCCTGAATAGACTAAGGACGGGTGTAAAAAGGTGCAAGGTAAACCTGGACGGATGGGGAATGCTAGAGGATGACCAGGACATGGCATGCGAATGTGGGGAAACGCAGAACATGTCACACCTGCTGAACTGCCCGCTTATAGAAGGAGAGTGCTCTGAGGAAGATCTGTGGCAAGCGAATGAGAATGCTATTATGGCTGGAGTGACGCAATATAGGTTGATGATCTTGGATACGGAAAGTAAGTATTATTTGATGGTACATTATTAAGTCGAAACATATTAAATACTGGTGAGTTACTTAAATTTATTTGGTTGTTTATAATATTTTCATTTTTATTTAAAGCTTTTCTAATTTCAAATGCTTCTAAATTGTCTAATTTCAATCCTTGGCTTTCAATCGTTCATAAATATAATAATTGATTAACTTACTGATGCTGTTATCTGTTGGGGAATAAAATGCGTTGACAATTGCTGCATTGCTCTCTCAGTAGCATGACGGATTTATACATTTCAAAAATGTTACAATTAAGTTGAGATTCCATATACTTATCATTATATATAGTCAACTAAAAGAAAACAATGAGGGAAAAACAGAGTTCCAATTGTATCTACAACAGTTCGTATTATTTTTATTGTATTTTTTATGTTCAACTTATTATAGGTAGGTACTTAGGTAGAGAAAAAAGTAATTGTGTTGTTAATGTATTTAAAAAAATAACAGATTATGTAATTGAAACATTTTCAATTAAGAATCAAGTGATTTGTTCATTCCCGGAATATCCCATATTTTGGGGTAACGACAGGTGTGCGGGTTTGCACACATTTATCTCGTCTCACCTAAAAAGGCAACATTGCTGAACAATATCAGACGATATTTTGGCCTTACGATGAAAATAGAAAAGACTGTTATTCTGAAGCGATGTCTCACATCATAAAATTTTCACAATATTTTCTAATTTTATTTGTATGCCATTTATATTTAGAATGCTATATTTGTGTATGTTTTGTTAGTTGGCATACACTGTTAAAAGTATCATTATTTCAAAATGCTATAGCCCCAGCACAGGTTTTTTTTAACTAGTGGGGCATTGCAGTTACGAATGTTATTGTCAATTATGTATATGTATAAATAAATAAATAAATTATGTTATTTTACCGATATTCAATGAAGACGTGTGTAAAAAATATGTAATAATATTTGTTTAGTATTATTTAACTCATACATAAAATGTTTTACTTTAGGGCGAAGTTGATGACATTCTTAATTTTATAATTTGATAAAAAAAATGTCAAATGTAAACTCACGTTTGTGTAAAAATGATCTATCTTTTGGTCGTCTAAAAGTTCCGATGGATATCCAATATGTGGTGTGATAGCATAAACCTTTTTCAGTGCTGATTCCTTAGACCTTTTGTCCATCCAATCTATGTCTTTTAAAATATTATCAAATTGGATCCTGAAATATAAAAAGATGGGTCATAATGATTGTTTAATCCAAAATAGATATTATATAAATTTGTATTCTCGTAAAATAATAATATTACCGTTCATTATTTCAGCCACTGGCATTATTCCAAAATCGTTAATCCGTAATTTAGAAATTATAGATTTATCGAAAAACTTAATAATAAAAATGCAAAAAACGGTAATAATGAATACATGTAGGATCGTTAAAGATTTTTTAAACGTTAATATTCGGGAATCAGTAGGGTTGTTAGGTAGTATAGAGACCTCCTCAGAGCCTAATCCTTTGATATGTTAAGTATCTGGATGGGTGAACTATTCCCAATTGAAAGCTTGATGATGCGTTTGTTGCATTTTATTTTGCTCTTTTAAATAATTTACAATTAACGCATTGATCTGCTAATTCTTTTGAGGAAGTGTATAATGGTAATAATAATAATTGAGTGTTATTATTTGTAGTGCTTAATTGTTATTAATATCATTAGTAAATCGGCCAGCGCCGTAAAAAAAACGGGATATAAAAGAATATGGGATTTTTTTTATTCAAATTGTGAATCTAAACGCAAATACACTAAAAAATCATCAAAATCAGTCCAGCTGTTGAGGAAGAGTTCAGTGACATACACACATACAGAAGAATTATACAATATCTATTAAGATAAACAAAGTTATATTGGTATAAATCAAGATTTATCCCTTTTTTTAGGTATAAATTTTCAGGAATAAGAAGCCCCTTTATGGCGATATGACCCTTCTGTAAAAAGGAATTCACTTGAGTAGAATATTAAATCTTGATTTTTAATACATAGAATAACTATGAATTTTACAATAGTAACGATCCAAAAACTTATAATTAAAAAAAACAAATTTGCGTAAAAAGCTGTAGTGTTTAAACAATGAAATGGGTTTACATGCATTGTTGTCATTGTATATTTTATTATACGTGGTTGATTCCAAATAAAAGCTATCTCATTGTGAATTCTTACCTGATATCATTGACAATATTCAGGGTTTCCTTTTTAGATTCTTCTTGAAAATATTTCCTCACATATTGGGCACCTATTGCTAACGGCATTCTAAAAACACAAGTATATTTTTTTTCTCACTTCACCTATATTTTTGCTTTATTATGTGATATTTTCTGTCTAAAATTGGATCATTGCTAAAACAAATTCCTTTCAATGCTTAAAAAGTGCTCATCGGGGTCATCAAAAACAATCGGAAGTAAATCTTCGATACGTCAAAAAATATCGAAGATTATACGTAATTCGATACGTAAAAGACTAAGCATATTAAATCTAAACGATATTCCTTTTGTGTCCATCAATTTTCTCTTTATTGATGGATATAGTGGGGAGTTATGATTTCGCAATTTTTAAGGGTATATTTTTATTGCAGATTATCAACTGGTATCATGCTGAGATTGTATTCTGAAAGTTTCATCACAATGTATCTGTGTGTGTGTGTGCTATGTACGGCGTGTTTATTTTACTTTTTAGATTATAGACTAAAGTACTCATTCGATTCTTTTCAAATTTTGCAAATTTGTATATCTGATACTAACTTAGATCCCATTAGATTTTGAAGGATATTTGAATAGTGCTTCTCATTTTTTTTAACTGTCAAAGATTTCAAAATGACCCCAAGCTCAGGAAACTTAAAATATGAAATTTTTATTTTCAAATTGGTAATAAGGCACATTACTTTCATAAAATGGCATTGAAGAATTATCAAGTTTTCGTATTAAAATATTTAAATTAAAAATAATATAAAAAACTAATTTTATGAAAATGCTGAGTATTTTCCATAAGAAATTTGAATATTTTATATAATGTCTCGTTAGTGAGGAGTATAGCGTTGGCCACAACCCACTCGTTTCTCATTGTTTTGACAATTGTAGTCCGCTGCACTCTGCATCACCCGCTCTGTAAATGGGGGCTGAAATTGTACTGGAAACCGGTCCATTGTAGTCAATTGAAGTTGTATTTTTTAGACAAACTTTTTAACATCTCAATAGAGACGAAGTTGGGATATTATAAAAGAACCAGGAACTCAAGGCATCTACAGGGCATACGACCTGTCATCGTAATAATATTTCTGGCGCAGTTCAGGGGTGACGTTTGTGCGAGACACCGTCACCTCTAAGGACTTTTGCTTTCTTTGTTTACAAATAAACTGATTTCTCAATAGACGGCGTTAAAAAAAGGTTTCTTCGTTACTTCATAGATGGCAATAGTATGATTCCTTATTTTCAGGTGAATTTTTACACATTATTGAAATATATAGAACTTTCAAAAATTACATTGATAAGGGAACTCAATAAGAAGGCATAATTGGTGAACGTTGCGCAAGCACAGAAAGTTATCACGTAAACCAGCTGATGACAGATCGTAAGCCCTGTAGGTGTCTTTAGTTCCTGGTTCTTGTATAATATGCCAACTTCGTCTCTATTGAGATGTTAAAAAGTTTCATTTCAATATCATTTATCATTTGACTCCCGAGAGGTAAAAAATCCAATATTTGCGTAAATATTTGTATTTTTCTTTATCTCGCTGTTGTTTTGAAATTAATAATATTGTAGTATTTTACAGAATTCACTTGACTTGGAATTTACCTTTGCACACTTGTTAGTGCATAAATGAAATAAATAGTTTTACCCATGTTGTAAGTAATATACACATTCCTTCCACCGATCGTCATTGTCCCTTTTGTCAGGCTTCGATCTTCTAATGGTATTATATCTAATTTTCAGTTTTTTTGTTAAATATGGAACAGAATCCTTGACCGCTATACCTATTGCATAGTTCGTTAGTGTTCTAATATCGGTAGAACTGAGCAAATGCTAGAAAATAAATCGTTTAAAAAAATTAACGTTTAAATTAACGATTACGGATTTACACTAAATATTTAACAAAAACAAATAAATGTTAATACTATAGATTTTTTATTTTCATTTTCACTTTATGTTCTCTTTTTCTTCTTCTTATTCCTCTTTTTGTAGATCTATGATCTGTTTTTACAGGTCCTGGGACGAGGATGTCCAGCTCTCCCTCCATCTCTTTGATGGTCTTCCCGGTGGTCGACGTCCCTCTGGTATTACTCGCGCATTACAATCTTTGGCAGCCTTTCTGGATTCATCCTCTTAACATGATCTCTTTTTATCGTGCTTTATGTATATTTATGTATTTTTATGTATATATATTATAAATTTAAGATAAATGTCTAAAATCGGCGTATGCTTATTATTTTTCTACAAGAATATATACAGAACATAATCAAAAATTTAAGGTTTTTTTCTCTTTATTAATATCCAAACTACCTAGGTTATTTTTTTCAAAATGATTCGTTTAGTAATAATGATGGTATATCAAATTGAAAAAATAGGTACGTTGGCAGCAGTCCCCCCCTTAAGATGAAGTATTTATGTTATGCATTTTGTACTTTTTTGTGCATTTTTTTATCCATTAAATAAATTTAAAAAATATTCTATTTTATAAGCAACTGTCCGAACACTAATTAGAGTCTCATGAATGGCAGACGACACTTGAATGCTTTTCATGAATTTTCAAATCAAAAGATAATCATACCTACGTATTATATCCTTTAGACAATATATCAACTAACTAATAATCTAACTAACTAAATAAAAATGAAATGCGGTTCGTTGGAAATTGCATCACTTGAGTTCGGTTGAACTGATTTGGCTATTTTTTACACCATTTTAATTAACGTCACACGTCTCTCTGTCCTGGAATTTTGTAATCGATTAAACTAACTTCCCGACCAGTGAGAGCTCTGAAACTTTCAGAATTTGTGTATTCCCGAAGACAATTCACGATAAAACTGTTTTCAGTTTGATACACTTGATAAAAATTAATGTTGATAAATTTGATCTAAGTATTTTGTATTTCATTCAAAGTGAACATTAATGCATGCATACATATATACCATCACGCCGTTTCCCTAGTTGGGTTAGGCAGAAAACCGAACACCAGATTCTTCTATCTTGACATACACAAATGCTTTGCCTCATTTACACCCATGCATCGTGACATACATGCTCTCCTATTATTCTGACTTTGTATATTACCATCTTTGAAAATCTCATTTATAAGATCATGCCAACTCTTTCTCGGCCAGTACTTACTTTTCATTCCACTATCAAACAATAAAACTTTAAACAATAATGCTATTATGTATTTCATTAGATCAGTAGTATATTTATGAATGTTTTTACGTTAAGAAAACATTGCAAATGTTGATCTTTTTTTGTAAAGAAAAGCAGTCTAGACATTTATTAAAAATTTAGAGATAAACTGAATATGATTTTTGTATGGGATATATTATGCTACTAAGTAGGGAGGGACGACTGAAGAGACATTGCAATTTGCAAAGCATGTCAGGTAAAGTTTAGTTTTCTTAAAAAAATTACCATCAATTTATCGAAGAAATGTGGCTCTCTTAAGATTATTACTTCATCTCTGTCAACAGATGCATACGGAAATAATATTGTATTTATATATTTATACCAAGGAATGCTGAAAGATAAACACAATATTATTTTTTTCATATTCACAGTAATTAATTATTTAAACGTAAATAATCATTACATTAACACAACCCTGGAAAAGATATTAGTAACAGTGGTGCAAGTGCTTCGCTCTAGACCACTTATTTAGTTTGAAACTTAGCACGACTAGTTTCTAATATAATATTTCTAATACAGTAATTATTCCAAATTAATAAACCATATATTAGAAAGCAATGCGTAGCCATGATAAAATTTGTATGGTTCTTCTTTCTAAGGGTTACGAAGGTCAGATGGCAGTCGCTTTAATAACCAGACTCGCCAAATCCAGGAACATGGTCAAAGCGTACCCCGATAGAAACGGGACAAAAGCGCTATAATAATCTTTACATTAGAGATTATTTATTTAGAATTTCATGAATGTTATACTCTTTAAATTTTGTTTCCACAGTAGTTCACAACTTTTATCATTTTCGTATTTACAGTTAATGAATGGGTGAAATTTTGTAATTTTTTGAATATTTTCTTTGTTGATAGGTATTTAATTTTTCTTTTTAATGATTTGATATACGTACCTACTTTTTTACCTCATGTATATTTTTGGTTTCATATTTTAATTGCAGAAAATATTTATGAATACATATTATTTCTTAATAGACAAAAAATTATTTCTAAATCAGGGGGGCAAGTCTGATCAAACGGCGGAATCAAAACCATCCATGTTTGTTTGTGGTTATCATGGATATAATTATATCATGGAGATATAATATATAGTATCTAAAGATTTTATAGAACTCCATATGATAATTATATCAATGTTATGGATGGTTTTGATTCCGCCGATTGACCAGGGCTTACCACCCTGATTTTGTAAAGGAATAAATAGTTTTGTAAACAAAGTATTTGTTAAAGTTCTGATTTATGTAAATTTTTTTCGACATTGAAAAAATTCACATCCACAAAACCAAAAAAAAACAAGTAAATTTAATACGTTCATAAAAAAATATTTTTATTAAATAAAAATATTCTTACTTACAAAGAATATTTCTTTTCCATCTCGGATATTTTCATTGGGTTATACAAAGTTTCCGGATTTCGTCTGTATTATTGGCTTGTTGATATCTGAAAGGATACTTTATTAATAAATTCAAATAATTTGCAGGAACTTAGTATTGTATGTACTGGATTCGCTTCAGTGAACTATAAAGTATGTAATGTAATAAATTTAAGATCTTTCGTAAAATGAAGTGCGAAATATCAATATAAATATTTTTGTGTGTAGCTACTTTCTCTCAAAACCGTTGTTGTGCATACAAACTTTAGGCTTTATAAAAATTTATAGAAAAAAGTTTTCTTAATATTTCTGTCTAATTCTTAAAAAAAACCAAAAAAAAAGTTTTTAAAACGCCACAGTATATTTATTTAATCATAAAATAACTTCTGAACAAATGGGATGTATTAGTATAACATGGTTTAGTGGCAAAATGACTAGTGAGCAGGATTAGTTATCCAGAGGATGCGGGTTCGAATCTCGCCTCGACCAGTTTCGTTCATCTATTGCACAAATATTTGTACTTTATTTTGGTTATGCGTTAGATTGTTTATGTTCTTGTTACAAGAGTATATGCATTCTTTAAAAAAAACAATCAAATATAAAATCAAGAACCTTAGCTAATGAAATCCCGAATGCCATAGCGTTTTTCATCTCCCTTTCAGCTCTTTTTTTGCTCGCTCCAAGTGCTCGTGCGACATCAATCATAAAGTTGTAATAGGACTCAACCATTGGATCAGTCATACCTCCTATCAAATATTCCCGATCCATGACTAATGCTGCCTGATCAAACTGTAAAACAACACTGTCCATTATTTGAGTGAATGTAGTACGTACATGTATTACCATGCCAGTTGTATTAATTACTAAAAGATAGGTAATAGAGGAAACAAGGGTCCAAATTCATCAGTTCCACCAAAAATAAGGATTTTTACACTATGTCACCTCCATTCAATGGATGATTTTTAAAAATATTGAAGAAAAAAAAATAGTTGATGATAATTATTAGCTGTTATCTCAATCGTTAATCAAACTCTCGAATCCCTTAAGTCGAATACGTTACAAAGCTAAACGTAAAATATATTCTATTAACGACACTATATATTTTTCTTAATTTTTGTAATATTATCTTTTTCTTTTCCACATCCTTCTCCCATATTAATTTTGAAATCGGCTCTCCTTTTATAATTATCTTGTACCATCGTCGCTTACAGTTGTGTTTTTCTAAACTCCTCCATACTACTCTAACACGGTTGGTCGATCTCTGCCTCTCCTGCCTGCTTTTATTTCTAGTGTAGTATAGGCTGCATGATCTTCGTGTATCATCACATGGGCATACGCGAGAGATTTGGTTTCGTACGAGAGAGTATAACGTTTGAGGTCAAGCAAACAAGCAAATCTATTTGTGCTAATTTCTACAATTTGTGTCTGAACTTTGTGATATATGACTTCTAAGATGTGATGTTCCATACGATAAATAATACATGGCCATACTAAGTTTTGTCTAGTATGTTTTAATAATATCTTGAAAGAGAACAACATATTACTAACGAAACAATATTTTTGATATAAACAGATTCATGGAAGTACTGAATCTTTTTTCCAATTCTTTCTTTTGGCGCAAATGAAAGATACTTCCCATTTGTGCTTATCCTCATCTTCCTGACATATTATAACCCCTACCATACATATATCCATGATCTATACCTCGAACGTGGCAATAATAATCTTGCCCTTGTTTGTGCGCAATAGGCCACATTCTTCAGTCACCATTCTTAGTAAGCACCGTGTGCACCTACATATATTACCAAATTGCATACAAATGCGGCTCCGTGCGCAGATACCTTTTAAAAATTTGTACGTTCGCGGAATTCGCACGCATATATTACAGACAAGTGTAGTAAACCATTATTGAACCAGTGGAATAAAGAAGACAGCTGGCACAGAAAGTCCACTCCTTTCAAAACTTTTCCATCTTTTCCAATCTGTCTCTTCTGCCGATATAGCACACGTTTTTTTTTCTACAGAAAATTCAAAATACATGACGCCATACATACCTCAAGGATTCTTCGCGATGAATTTTTAATATCGATGGAAATGTAAATACTAAAGAAGCAATCAATAGAATAACCATTGTCACGAAAATTATATATGATTTGATCCCAAGTAAAATTAGTAGAATCCCACGAATCTCCTTCAACAACTGGCCAACCGCCAAATTTATTTAACATTTTCTGCAATGGTTTCAGACCTCGAGCTTCGATAGCAACTACAAACAATTAAAAATATATATCTTAATAATTAATTAATGATTATATACTCAAATGGATCATATGAATACGCAAATTATTTATAATATGATCTAAATATTAGTTTTCCAGCAATATTAAGGCCGCATAAGCACTGAGAAATTTTAGCCAGTTCTACCCCACTTTTCATACAGAAGTATAAGCGGTGGGGTCCGTCCATATTTTGTACGAATTGACTAGCGCGAAACATAAGAATTAGGTATATATTCGTCCTTTTCCTCATGACTGAGGATAGTGGCTGTATGGCCCGCCTCCATGTCAATCTGTTTTGGGCTGAACGCAGAGCACCAGTCACCGAAGACCCCATTGAGGATTAACCAAATCGCTCCATCTGGTCGGTGAGCGACCACGAGATTTCCGTCCTTCAACGCTGCCCATCACAACAAGCTTCTCGAGGCAGTATGGTTCCCTTCTGGCAATGTGTCCAAAGAATTGAAGGATACGTCTGTAACATATCGTCGATAGACGATCCTCGATCTTCAGCTCGTTTAGAATTGACACATTCGTTCTTCTGGCTGTCCATGGGATACGCAACATACGCCTCCAGCATTACATTTCGAAAGCATCGATCCTCTTTCGCTCTGACTCTGAAGTGTCCATGTTTCCTCACCATACAGGAACATCGAGAATATCAGAGCCCTGATGAGTCTAGTATTCGTGTTTTTTGTGATGATCCTGTCCTTCTACACTCTTGTGAATTAGGTATACCTTTTTTTAAAACAAGACCAGATATAAAATCTAAAACAGTCTTCATATTTAACAATATTTTTGTAAAATTATAGTTTTACATTTAACCAATTAAACGGATAACGAAAATCCCCCAAATTTCGGGGATACTTCGGAATTATGTATTTTCTTATCGACAGAATTTTCAAATAATATAATGATTCTAAAACTGACAAGCTGTAGTCGATAATATAATTAATACCTGTCTTTAGTTTGAAGACGATAATATCAGTATTGGCTGAGTAAATGAAGAGACGCCAATGCAACCAATCACAATTATTGAGTGCCTGTGCGGATTTAATTTAAACCTATCAGGTTTATATTGAGTGCCTGTGCGGACTTAATTTAAACCGATCAGGTTTATTGAAATAGTTTATTAAGAATGTAAATAAACTACGGAAGTTTGCTATTATTATAGACTCGCTGGAAAATTAGTAGCAACCTATGTATAAATCATCGAGGTGCATGTTTGTGGGAGTGCCAAATGCAACAAAATTAGTACCTAATAAACGCATATTAGTTATGCCATTCAGAGCCAATTATTTAGTGACCAAATAGAAACAATGTAGTACCAGAAGCAGTTCTGAGTGAGTACTAAAGATAAGTAGGTATATATATATATATATACATATATATATATATATATATATATATATATATATATATATATATATATATATATATATATATATATATATATGTATATATATAAATATATATATATATATATATATATATATATATATATATATATATATATATATATATATATATATATATATATATATATATATATATATATATATATATATATATATATATATATATATATATATATATATATATATATATATATATATATATATATATATATATATATATATATATATATATATATATATATATATATATATATATATATATATATATATATATATATATATATATATATATATATATATATATATATATATATATATATATATATATATATATATATATATATATATATATATATATATATATATATATATATATATATATATATATATATATATATATATATATATATATATATATACATATATATATATATATATATATATATATATATATATATATATATATATATATATATATATATATATATATATATATATATATATATATATATATATATTCATTAATCTGTTATATAGTTATTTTTTACATGGGCACCATATTCAAAAATCTATCAGTTTAAATACCACATGCCCAGCAGTAAGAAAATAAGAAAGTGGAAACTTCCATGAACCAACAGAGATAATTCCAACGGGTCACCAACTACCATATGTAACCTGGAAATCCCTGAACAGACTACATAAGGACGGGTGTAGGAAGGTGCAAGGTAAACCTGGACAGATGGCGAATGCTAGAGCCGACCAGGACATGACATGCGATTGTGGGGAGACGCTGAATTGCCCACTTATGGAACGAGGGTGCTATGAGGAGGATTTAGATTTTGGACACAGAAAGTACGTAGCAGTGTATTTAGAAAATTCAAATATATATATATCAGTTTAAAAACCACGTGCCTAGCAGTGTACTTAGAATTTCCAAATATAATTGAACATGTAAAGATAAATTCACCTAAAAATCACAGCAATAAAACGTGATTTTATATGAAAATTAAAAAAAAATTGACTCTTACGTCCCTATATACAATGTTTTTATTAATAATAAAAATAAGTAAATTTATAATACTTACTTACATACTTACCATGTACATATATACCATGTACATATATTTATAATACTTACCATGTACATATATTTTGATGTACATATCCTGCTAGAATTTCACGGCATAAAACAATTCCTATGAATATTGAATAGATCCAACACAGCAACATCATTAATAGAATTAGTTACACGAGAAATAGTAACCTATGTAGTTACATGTGAATATTGCTTGTACATAGCCAGTTAAAATTGTTTATAGGCTATGCTTATTGCGAACATTTAGAGTTTATCGATAGTATTGCAAAATAGCTTTGTTTTATTGACAATAAATTGATGTGTGAACGACAATCAGACGTAACTTTTCAAACTTTCGCCTTTTTTATGTCAAGAAAATTTTAATATTATTCAATTTTGATTATTTTTAAGCAGCAAGCTCATGAAGTTAACAATAATACAAACGTTTCTTTGAAAGCAATATTGTTACACTAGAACAGAGGTCGGGGAACCGGGGTAAATTACCCCAAATGGGGTAAAAATGTTTTTTTTTGGGTAATAAGGAAATTTTTCTAGTTTGCTATTTCATAAACGTGTTAGTATTTTTACAAACTTAATCAATTCAAGTGCTACTTACATACATCAAAAGGTCACAATTTCGAAGTAATTGCATCAAACATGAAGCAACATCATTTCTCCAAAAACTGAAAGGGAAACCTGAAAATCTGAATTTTTGTTTGATTCAATTTGAAAATTTTATTTTGTTTGTCTATTACATACTTACTATTTTCATGTAACTATTTTTTTATTTTAAGTATTTTATATTGTTTAATATTTGAGTTTTTTAATCTCTGCTTATACTGCTGGCACCTTTGTTGGTTCAATAACTTCACCTTCCTGTGTTTCATACATAAAACTCTTCAATGAGGTCATTGCACGGATGTTCAGTATCTTGTTCTAGAACTGAGATAAAACATAAAACTGCCCTCGAATGCGGAGGTTTGATGCCGGGGAAAAATGAGTAGATGACCTCTCTGTAACTATTTTGCGTATTAGTGTATGACAGATAATGTTGATAGGCTAAAGATGGTGAAGAAATATTTAAGAAATGTCGGCCTTCGTGGCTCAGTTGGCTGGGTATCTGACTGCTGATCCAAAGAACTAAGTAAGTATCCAGAATGTGGCAACTTGTAATTGGTTGCGTGTTAATATTTGATATTAGACGTTTATCGTAATTCCATTTGATATAGTACCTGTTAGTTGCCCGATAAGTAATATAAAATAAAATAAAATTACAGAGAGTTAAAATCAGGAATAAGTCATAAACATAGAGGTATGTATAAGCCATGCACATTTATCTTATTATATCTTTTTAGGAATGTTGGTCTATTGTTACCCTGCATCAGTTTCCCTCCCGAGAAGTAGATGATTCCAATAAGAATCAATAAAATTACTAGAATAACAGTTTGAAGTTAACTCAAATGAACATAAAATTTAAAATCTGACCTTTTATGTTTGTCGTATATTTCTTCACACGAGTGTTGGAGTAATTTTATTCGATGTTTGAAAACTCTTCGTTTTTTGTTTAATGGTCATTAATGTAACAATATTGATTTATTGCAAAGGAACGAAAGTACTTACTTAATTTTACAATATAATTATTTGCCATTTATACACATGTACCTAACGTGATATACAATGGTGGAAAACCAAAATTAAAAACTGTTATACAAAATTTTAATAATCAGGCAGAGTGCCATTGTTCACCAATTATGTTTTTAATTGAATCTACTTTATCGATAATACAGTAAAATTTATATGTGCCATCTAAATTTAAATTTAGACAACTCCCAAATAAGAAAATTACAGAAAAAGCATAATATTCGTTATAATATTGATATTGGCATTCACTATTACAGTACCTCTGTTTCGAGATACATTAGTACCGGAACAGGTTATTTTCCTAGTGGGGCATTGCAGCAGCAATTCTTGTGTTGTCTTTCAATATATGTATTTATGTACATACATGAATATTTTTACATATGCGCATTAAATGATAATTACAAATATGTATATACTGTTTTAAAAACCAGAATTCCCGTTCAATAACCAAGAATTATTATACCTATAATTGACGGAATACTGATTCAAAAATTATGTTTTTATTCCAATGCAATGAAGGTGCCTTCATATGAATAAATGTTTTTTTTTCGATGTCTAGTGAGAAATGGTTTAGTTTAAAATGCATCTTGAATGATATGTATGGAATAAAAATAAATATTGTTCAGAATTATTTATTTAAAATATACATCTACATACAATACATATTATATGGTTACAGGTGATTTAAAAAAATATTCATACTTAGTTCGGTACACATTAACATTAATAAATCTTTGAACATTCAACAGCATCCGTTAATAATATTAATATGCAGCATCAAATACAGGCTAGTTTTCATCGAAATATAACTGATGGTTTACATAATATTTTATGAGGACGCCATTCAATAATGTGTTCCGTAATATTAATAAATTATTGCTACTGTTTGATAATGTTGCCTGATTACATGGCACTATTTTTACCTTTTACTGGTCATTTTTTCTAAACAATAAGTATGGAATATTAAATCAATCATAATTTGCACAAACTATATCAGGGATAATTACAAATCATCTGTACAAAGCATTAACATTAGCAAATTTACTTACATAAAAATATGTATATATTTTATATTAAAAACCTACATAATAGTATGTTTGATCATATTTTTATTACAGGCTATTTTGTATTTTACATTATATATTATTGTAATGCTTACAGAATACATATAAATAACTAATCGTTTGTCTTACGATACATATATTCGGAAAGAAATAAATATATACAATAATTTAATTTAAATTAATTTTGGAGTTTCGGGACTTGAACTACAATTTTCATATCTTGGGGCAATATTAATTTTGAGAATAATTCACGAGTTTATTAAAAAACATATCATAAATTAGAAAAAAATAAAATAACAGTTTTGTTAAAATGGTTTTACTGTAAATATCCTTTTATAATCTTGTATATTTTTAAAAATTACCTATTTGGTTTTTATTATTTATTTCTGTACTCTTGATTAAATAGCAAATAAACCGCTCGTGTTAAATATACACATGAATTTTATGCATATAAAAATACAAAAAAAAAAATTAAATAACCTTATTAATAAAAAAATATTTTATAGAAATACTTGCAATTTCATCCTTTAAATTTTTTTTAGTGAAACATTCGTAAATAATACATTTTAATACACCTTATTCAGAATACAAAATGTATGATAAGAACAAGGCACTCAATAATAATAATATACATAATTATTCTATCATTACTTCATTATGGATAGCATCGGCCTTTTCTTTTTTACGCGAGTTTTATTTATTTTTTTGAAAAGTTTTATTAAAAAAATATAATTTTGAAAAGAAGATAAATTGATTGACCACAGTTGAAATTATAAAATCATTTATATCAAAGCTTCTTTGAATTAATTAAGTAAACTAACGAAAAAAAAATACAAGGCACATTTATTTAAAAAATAACACAAAAAAAAGGCCAAGGAATTCATAAGATTTTTTTCTCACAACTTTGATACAAAAGAAACCTTGTTGTGATTTATATTTCATCTTGAATGAAGAATACACTAAATATATAAAAATATTATACATTGTTCAAGGATTTTAATAAATACTACATAGTTATTATATTACAATAGACTAAATTCTAAAATGAATAATAATAATTATATATTTTTTTGAGAATGAAAAACAACTTCTGTTGATAAAGAATTATAAAAAATATTTAATTTTAAATTTATTACATTCATTCAATGATTGTGTTAGAAATTTAACTATAATATTAAACTATGTTAATAAAATATCTACACATTATGTATCACTGAAATATTGTATAATTTATATTTAAAATAACTTATTTTGTTTAAATTTCCCTCTTCATATACACAAATTAATATTATAAAAAAAATTTCTGAATCTCTTCATATCATCTTAAAAAGATAAAAGTCTTATGAGGAATAGGTAATAAATAATGTAAATCTTCTTCACCGTACAAAAATTAAATTACTTCTTTTAAGTAAATATTTTCTAAGAAAAAGTATATTCTAATATTTAACACAATTCTTTGAATAGATGTTTATATAAATTTACTTTTGCTGAATTTAGTATTTTAAAACAAAAAAAAATATGACGAACCCTGTGGAATATATAGTATTTACATAAATTATTGTATTAAAATGTTTATCAATTATACACTTAATAGTGTGTAGTGAAACTGTAAATACATAAATGACATTTGAAATTATTTAAATTGAATTTAATAAATTTAAAGTGTTTCAATTACTCAAGTAAAACTAGAAAATATAGTTAAGATGTACATATAATAAAAATTCCAGCATACGAAGCATTGTTTGTATAAATGTTCTCAACAGGTTTTTGAATATTATGTATAATTATATAAAGCTATTTTAGCATTTGAATATGAGTAAAACATTGTAATTAAATATAAGAAGTATATTGTTTTTTTGTATTAGAGGGCTGTTGGTCAAAAAATAACAAAAAAAAATCCAAGCAGAGAAAAATAATTTAATTTTTTTTTTCGGTATGGGAAAATGGTTTATTTGAAGAAATAAACTCATTACACATAATATCCATAGCAATCAACTATTGCCATATAACCGTTGAAATAACATTTTACAATTATTTAGTTTCTAGTATAAAAAGTTGATATTGAATGTTTTTTTTAATTGAGCATAGGGTGTCTAATATGAGCAGATTGTGATATGACTGTAAGAAACTTGTTGTTAAATATATTTTTAAATCGAGTGTTAGGGTTCTAGTATGAAAGAATTTAGGTATAACTTCATAGGATTAGTTATTATGCTATACATTTTCGGTTTCAAAATAAATCTGAAGCATCACCTCATTGCAAATATGTAATACTTATTCTATCACCTTATCCAATTCTTGTCCCCTCCATTCTTCATCTCTCTACATTTTGTTTTATCCATTTTTTATAGATTATCATACCATACACGCCAATTACTTTTTTTTCTAAAAACTGAATATGTTCTCGGGAAAAGTGTATACATCCGCATATTTTTACCTGTTTTTTCTTAGTTTTATCTTTTATAGAAATGCTTTCCTTTTTGTTTTCTTAGCTTGCCCTTATTTGATGGAACAACGATGTATAGTAACTTGTTATCTGTAAGTGGTCTTTTAAATACAAATAAATAAATTTTCTGAATAAAGCATAAATGCTTTTGGTATAGTGGTGTACAAAATTAGTTGAAACATCCAGAGTGGGGTTCGAACTCTCCATTATTAGATTACGAAGTGGTGCGATCTCGTAAGAAATATGGGTGTTTGGAAGATAAACCCGACATTGTAGACCATGATGCACTAATTGTGTACAAAATATTGGCAAATAAATAAATGAAAATAGCATTTTATCACATTTTTTGTCATATCACAAATCGCTCATATACCAGACCGTTTGATACGGTGAAGAAGATGTAGGTTTGGTTCAATACCTACCGTGGTTGTGTTGGTTCCTCGAGTCTCTGTCCCTCCCGCTCCAGTCCTTGTGTCTGGCGCTGGATCTGAGGTCGTGGTGGTGATGATGATGGTGGTGTCTCTTCTTGTCGTGGTGACCCCTCCCAGGGTAGGCGGCCACGTCGGACACGACCAGCTCCGAGCCGTCCCTGACGCCCTCGTTGCTTACGCGGTGATGGGCGTTCCTATAAGACATTGGCTCATCTAAAGTATCTTTCCTTCGCAGGGGCGCATGGTTCGAGGACTTCAGCACGGCCTTGGACCCGGCGGACTCGTGGAGGTTCTCCCAGGCCTGACGGTAATACCGGTTGAGACCGTTCCTAGACTCGGAGCTAGACGAATCGAACGAAGCAACCGTGTTGCAGTCGGGAGAGGCACGATGGCGGTAATGCTTGGCACTTCGATTCCTATAAAACATTCCACCATTAATTACAATTACATTCAGACGAGACAGTAAAATAATCAAATCGAGTGCATCAAACATACTTAGGTGATCGTGATTTTACAGTGGCATGTTCGTTTTTATGTTATATACTTAAACTTCTTTAATGATTTTTAATTTTAATGATTGAAACAGCGTTAAGATTACTATGGAGGTAAAATCAAATCTCGGACGGCTGGAGAAGGATTCTGTAGGAGGCCGGGGCCCATATAGGACTGTAGCGCCAATTGGCCCACATAGGACTGTAGTGACATTGATGATGATGATGATGAAATTTAAATTAATAGACTAATAATTCTACGAATTTGAAAAGTTCGTTCAATTAACAGCAAGAAAATCGTTATATTATTGGCCACATATTCCGTGATGATAAATATGCCTTTCTTCAACTTATATGGTGTATGGGGCGTAAAATAATATCATGGCTTAATAATCTCAGGCAGTGGATTCCAGATGCGGCGTCACTAATTAAGTTGGAGCAAGATCGGGATGAGTTTCGTATGATGGACGCCAACCTCTGTTATAGGAGCGGCATAAGAAGAAGTTTGTTTTAACCTACATAAATACTTTATGTACATAGGTAAAAACAAACGATATTAAAAAAAACATTTACACCCGTATTCTGAGACAAATATGAGGATTGAGGAGGCCTTAAACCTTATTTTTTATGTTTATTTGATATAATGTATAACTGTAGTTTAATTATTGATCATTTCTCCTAAATATTTACACAGCCATCAATAAATCAAGCATAAAATATTTCCTCTAACAATTGAGTTAAATCTATAATTGATAGGTTTACAAATAATTAAGTAACACATTATTAAGTAGTTAGGCAATTAAAATATCTCTTAGTCGAATATACCCTAGAATATGTAGTTATTTTTTATAACAACATACAACCTTAGAATAGTTATTTTTTTATAATAATGACGTGATACTGTAGTTCTGGAATCGCTCAAATTGAAAAATACGTATTTTTTACGTATTATTTAAGGTTTCATTAGATACCGAATTTTATGTTACAAATAATTACGTTATTGTTCGACTAGCGTTAACTTGGCATCAAACTAATTTAATCATACTTTTTCAGAATGTTCTAAATTATGTTGTAAATTAATAAATAAACTGGGTTCGATTCCCAGCAGAGGAGAAATTATTTTAAATTCATTTCTCACGCTAATATTGCTTCTCTGGGCTGGAAACACTGGTTAGTTGGAAGAAATTGCCGTTTGGCAATAAACTCGCCACTTGCGCAGGGTGCAAGGAAGTGTTTATTATTATTATTATAAACCTAAAAATACTCATTATTATAACAATGTGTTATCGTGGTCTCATATCGTGGGTTAATTAGTCAGTAGAATAAATATTTCTTTTGGAAGTTGTTCAAAACAATAATATTTTTTACACAAAATCATGTTTCCTTTCAATGTTTTTTTTTTCAATATAATTTTTCATTTATCAAAGTAAGTTTTGTAAATATAGGCTGTTACATGCTGTGAATCAATAAATAACATAACATAACATCACGACAGTGTGTATATACATTCAATGAGCAATTAAATAGTGCGAATTTTACTACAATTTCATTCAGTATTTTTCCATAAATAAATGTATATGTACCAATATTTCATTTAAATATATTGCTAAGCTTTGGTGGTGATTTGGTGTACTGCTGTTTTAAGAACGTGCTTTGTGTTTTTTTTTCGTACAGGAAGAGTAAAATATATATTTTGTAAAAATATAAACAAAACTATACATAAAAGTGTCAAGTACCCGGAAAATAGATAATATCTAGAAAATATAAATATGCGAATATAAATACCCTTCCCCTAGGTATTGCATTTTAATGTTCCAATATAGTGTCACTAAAATATGTGCTAATGAAATTTGCATTATTAAATTGTGGTAATGTATTTTTAAATACCTTATAATTATTATCTAAAAATTATCGCATTGGAGTATTATTTTAAGAGGCTTTATCCAAATTCTGATATATTTTTTTAACATTCGTATCGTGTTCTCGCCATTTGGATCTAACTAATGAGTCATAATTTAGAAATTAATTTATGGCACTTAATTTATGAAATCCTAAGTCTAATCTACCATTTATTTGCAGGTACTGTTTATTCCTTAACAAAAATATTATATTTTCCCATTGCTATCTATAAAACATACAACAAAATATATTTAACGTATGATTTAGAGAATCTATTGCTATATTTTGGTGACGTATTAAAAGAAACATTGGTTGGAGATATTTGTGAAAAAAACATATTGATAATGCAATATCCCACATAAAACGTCTTAAATCAAAATCACCGTTTAATGTAACAATTTTGAACAATAAGCATTATTTAAATAATATTTTGAAACTCAAGCGAATTATATTTATATCTTCAATAATCAATAATCATTATATGTATATTACTTCTCTGGTAACTAACAGGTCGTATGTCAAATATCAAATTAAAACACGCGAAATTACGATATTTACCGTCTCACAGATCTTGAGGGGGCAAGTCTGGTCCAACCGGCGAAATCAAAACCCTCACGATTACCCTTATCGTGGATATAATTATTCATCAGACATCTAAAGATATTATGAAACTCCATATAGTAATTATATCAATGATATGGGTAATCACGAGGGTTTTGATTTCGCCGGTTGGACCAGACTTGCCTGCCAGATTGAAAATAAAATCAATAATTCTTATAATGCTTCGTGTTTTAACGAGTGAATTACTTTGGTTTTTCAATTTCGTGTTTGTTTTTTAATAAAATAATAATTATAATCTACTTATTTATTATAAACTCTTTCCCCAAAGATAATCTCGGGATTAGCACGAACTACATATATCATAAATTGATCTATACAACACTGCATATGAAATGGCGAGAAACACGAAAGAATGTTTACTTAGTAGATAATATATCAGATGATATTGTGTGATTTATAAAGGATTTGAGAAGTATCCGGCAGTTCTGTGTATGGAGCGATGGGCCCTTGGCATCTCTCGATGTCCCACGTGTTGGTCAGGAAATGGTAGGGCTAGAACTGTACACCAACGAGGATGAGGGGCCATCTCTCGCGCTATTCGTGCCTTGTCCCTTTTCCATCCACTAACATACAAACATGATATATATATCACTAACTACAACAAACTATTAATATATGAATCTACTTATGTCAATTTCATGTCGAAATTTTTATTTTGCAATTTTTAATAGCAAAAGCAGGTACCTATTTATTATATATTTATCCGGAGGAATTCCATTATAAATAAATAAAAGTGAAACAATCTTGTTTTGATAATGTTATGGGATAGTCAAGTCCTGATATTACATCGGCTATTTCATTAAACATATTCAAAAAGGCTAAAAGAAATATACCTTATAATACCTGGTTTCTTCTTCCTCTCCTTATTCTTTTGTTTTCCTATCATTGCTATGAACTGTTATTACCTATATAAAACCTTTTTTTTGTCTTTTTCTTTTTTTTTTGCTTTTCTTCTATTATCTTTATTTTATTTTTTTATGTTATAACCTAATTGACATACTACACATTGTATTTTATATTAATATCAACTTCGGTTGGTTGGAAGAACCCGTAAATAAATTTTATTTATTAGTCCCGATTAATGACCTCGTAGTACGAAATATCTTATCTTTCTGCTTATGGGTACTTAAAACGACCTCATACAAAGTTGTGAAAGAATAGCTTGCAGACACTGTAATTAAAATGTCAAAGAGAGCTGATTATGAGGGAACAGTAGACTCGCCGTAAAGTGAAAGTGTAGATAAGAGTGCACCGTATTTTTAGCAAAAGGTTTTGAAAGCTGAAAGCTCTGAAGTTGCCCTTCGTGGCTACAAGGTTCGGATGTCCGATGGGTCCAAAAGAATTCTCTCCAACATCTATGTACAGTTGTCGGATAGGACAAGTTGACCCATAGGATATAAATGTTGATGAAAAAAGGAATCAAAACAAAATTGTTTCACTTAAAAGTACATTAATTTCATATCAAGATTAATCAGGAGTTGTAATTATAGAGAATCGTTTATTTATTTATAATGGCAAAATATAGTGAAATCAATGTGTTTGTCAATTCTAGTTTGAAATATATAACTAGGTATGTGTAGTAATTTTCAGTGTTTTTGTTCCTCTAAAAAGTGTAAAAATAGCTTCGTTATTTTTTGAAATCGGTCAATAGATTTTATCAAATTGTTAGTTCTTAGGTTTTTCAAAAGTTCTTAGATATTTATTAATGATTTAATAAAAAAGGAATATCTGTATTCATTTCAACACCAAAAAAGATTTAATTCAATAGTAATATAAGGATAGGTAAATGATTTTTAATTAACTATACGAACGCAAATGTGAACAAAGTTAGAATTATAATAAATAATATGAATTTCTTTAATATTTGAAAGGTCACTTTTTGGTGTCATTATAAACTATTAATAATATCCATAATTAAAAAGTTTACATCACCGGTTTCCAGAGCACAACATCCCAAATTATCCTTTACTAAATACTTGTCCAATTCATTAATAAATAAAACTTGAGAGAAGGAGGAATAATAAAAAAAATATTCATATTCATAAATAACATCTGTTTATGAACCACTTGGTGTCACTTATACTAACCGTTCCTCCCCATTACTTTTAAAATTGACTCCCCCCATATAAACAGTCAATATTTTATTTTTAATTTAGTATTTATGTATTTCCGAAGAAGAGAAACGATGGTCTCCAAACCGGTCGACGTTAGTCCTCATAAGTGGTGTAAATAAAGTAATTTTGGATATTATAAATAATTTATTAGTAAATCATTGAATTTTTAAATAGTATTTTTATTGACAAACTTTTAATATCTCAATAGAGACGAAGACGAACAATTGGAATATTATAGAAGAACCAGCAACTCAAGGCACATGGATTAAGACCTGTCATCGGCTGGTTTATATGATCCTTCTTATTGAGATTCCTTATCAATGCAATTTTAGAAAGTTCAATATATTTGAATAATGTGAAACAATTTATTTGAAAATAATGCATTATTACTAGTGCCATCTAGAAAACTTTTTTGTAATGCCATCTATTGAGAAATTGGTTTAATTGTAAACAATGAAAGCAACAGTCCTTATAAATTAGGTGACGGTGTCTCGCACAGATGTCACCCCTGAACTGAGATATTAAAAGTTTGTTAAAGATAGGGAACAAAATCCAATGTTTGCGTTTATGCAATTAAAAAAATATTCGATTTTAAAATAGTATTTTTTTTTATAAATGATTCGATTATGTTTCAATAGAATCTACTCTTCAATGACCACTAATACAGGACATATTATAATATAATACAAAGAGCTTAGGGACATGCATGGTGGTGAAATATTATGTGATGACGTGTGAATAAAGTAAAATATTTATACTTTCTGAGTGCAATATTGTCATAGTTTAGTTTAAATTTTAGTAAATTAAATGTTATTGATATGATTCAAAATGTATTCATGCTATTTCCAAAACCAAGCGTTAATATTTTTTATAGTAGAATACATTATAATACAGCGTTCTGCAACTAATTATTTTTCACCATTTTTTGTAAGTAATATATTGTTGTTTATTTTTTCTAAATTCAAATCTTAGTTTGAAGATCGTCTCATCATTTTTTTTCTTTTTGTTATACGTTCTATGTTCATTCTTTCATGTAACAATAATCACAAATCTCACAATCATTCTATTAATGTGTTCACCTGTTCACATCATTCTATATACGTGTAATCTATCATTATATTCATAATCTTTTATTTTGACCTAGTCTCTTCATTTCTTACCCTGTCAAATATCATATTATAACAATTTTTATTGACGAAATCGTAGAAAAAACTGTATTTAATTTTTTTTTATAATTTTAATTTCAATTTATTTCAGTGGTTGGCACCGACGAATTTGAAAATCTTTAAAAACTAGATCGGTTTTGAAAATGTATATTTATGTTTCATACATTTATCGACCAATATCTTTATTCAATTAAACTCTAATGTTTGTATAAAATTCATACTCGTAAACAAGAAGATAACACACTGGAAACGTCTTAAATATACAATTTTAATTATATTTGTAGTTATATGTGATAGTACCTATTTAAAAACTTGTGGCCAACGCTAAACTCCTCAGTCATTCTATTAAGTATTCAAATTTTGTATGGAAAATATTCAGCATTTATGTACATGAAATAAATGTTTAATGTTTTTTTTTTTTTTTTTCATGTTTAATTATTTTTTATTTAAATATTTTATTATGAAAACTTGTTAATTCTTCAATGCCATTTTATGAAAGTGATGTGCATTTGTACCATTTTTTAAATGAAATGTTCAAATTTTAAGTTTCCTGAGCTTGGGGTGTCTTTGAAATATTTGATTGGTTAAAAAATTGAGAAGCACTATTCAGATATCCTTCAAAATCTTATGGAGTCTAAGCGAGTATGAGATATACAATTTTGAAAGGAATCGAATGAGTACATTAGTCTATAATCGATAAAGTAAAATAAACCCGCCGTACATAGCACAAAACACAGAGTACACAGCACATGCACACACAGATACATTGTGATGAAACTTTCAGAATACACTTTCAGCATGATACTAGTTGATAATCTGCAATAAAAAATATCCTTAAAAATTTTGAAATCATAACTCCCCACTGTATCCCCTAGGGTTAGTGAGGAGTGAAAATAGGAATTGTCAGACTATATTTAAATAATAATTTAGTATAATAAATGTCGCAGACAATGCTAGAATGCAAAGCAATAAATATCATCTATAAATCACCTTTTAAATCCCATAAGCCCTTTATAATATATTATTCATATGGAAAAATGTCGTTTATTTCAAAATAATATAAAATGAATTATGATTAAAATTGTGTCGTATTAGAATACTTCAAGTAAGTAGGTTAAAATAGTGATGTGCTTTGTTATATTTACAATACAAAATAGTTACCTCTTCACTAAAATGATGATTGTCGTGATGATGGCAGCCAGAAAGACAAAACCGCCAAAAGATCCGAGTGCGATCACCGCTCCCATGTTAATGTTTGGCCCGAGTTTGTCGCTCTTTTCTCCGTCAATCGCTATTGGTATGTTCACCCTCGGTATTTGATCAGTTCTTATATTGCTGTTGGAGCCGACGATGGGTTTCTCTTGAGGATGTGAGGCTACGATTATCTGCGGCACGTGCGCGCTCCCGCTGTTGCTGACGTCTGTCGCCGAAACGGTAGGTCTGGTCGGTGGCTTGCGGGGCGGTTTAGTCTCTTCTGAAGTGCTGCTGTACTTTTCGATTCTTTGGGTTGTTGTCGTGTAGGTTGGGTGTTGACTGTATGAGGGACGGGTCGGTCTTGTTAAGACTCTTGTTGAGGTCGGTCTGGTTGTTGGGTAAGTGGTTGTGGTGATAACCGTCGGAATTTCTTCGGCTGAAATGTGATACCATTACATCAAAATGCAATTAATATGTACTGAAGTCTAAGTTTATGGCGATCAAAGCGATTTGTATTGTTTCTCAAGCAACTAACAGGTACCATGTCAAATATTAATATAGCACGCATCCAATAACAAGTTGCTACATTATGGAGACTTCGATATTTATCATTTTACAAATTCCATATCGAAAACATAATATTTTAACCCGGGCCTTTTGCTCAGGAGTGCGATATCCAGCAAAATAAGCCACGAAGGCCAACAAGAAGGTCTTTGATGACATTATCTCTAAGCACGTCTATGTTTACATTGTTGCTTCTCTATGGCAAATATTGTGATTGCACATACATATAAATCAACTTTATCATTTGTAAAACAAAAATATGTATGTGTGATGTGTAATTGTTTTTTCTCTTAATAAATAAATGATCAGATTTTAGATTATTTTTAGGCATGAAATAAATTCTTTCTTCTTTAAAATTGTCAATGATTATTCTTGGAAATCGTTCTAAAACAATGTCAAGTGTTAAAATTACCTTTACATATTGGAGGGGCGTTATCCCACTGTCCGTTGGTCAAACAAGAAATCCTCTTTGCTCCCAATAAAGTGAATCCCCTCAAACAGAAGTATTCCACAATAGAACCAAACGATGTGTCATTCACGCTTGAAGCATATTTGCCGTTCAAAATTTGAGCTGGTGGTTCACACTGGATAGCTGTAAATACAATCCGTAAAAATTGGATTAAGAAAAAATCGATCATAAATAGAATTTTTGAATATTTTATTGCATGTCAATGTTGATTTGTAGAATAATGTTTTTCCACCAAACGCCTTTGGAATAGTATTTTTAGTCTGCTAGTTCTACTCATAATTGGATTCAAACGAGATTGGACATTCGTATCAAGTTTTTTTGTGGGGTAAAAATGGAGGTTTTGAAATCTTTATAATAATAATAAATTAGGATGATTTTTATAGCGCCGTTTTTGTGATCTAACCTCACCTTAAGAGCGCTTAATATATCATTATTTGTATATCATTATTTTTAAATATTAAATAACACAAACCTTCACAACGAGGAGGTGGACCATTCCATCTTTCATCAATGTCACAAGTGAGTTGAGCTCGTCCTAATATTTCATATCCTTCTTCACAAGTGTAAACTACTTGGCTCAAATATCCGATACTTCCATTTATCAACTGATAGCCTCCATTAGGAATATCGGCTGGATAGCCACATTGTATTCCTAGAAAGTTGAAAATTACAAATAATAAGACTGTAAATAATTTTGAACATTAACTAATATGTAGTAGATACATTGAAGTAACAATAATTTCGGAAACCTTTTTAAAGGCGAAATTAATCCTTTTGTGCTTGCAATGAAATTGACATATTCTAAATATGGTGAAACAGTTGTAGCATAGATGAAATAATAACAAAACATAATCATGATCTTTTGTAGGAAATATTTGTAGCTGATCTAAATATGGTTGTTATTATGAAAAAAATGTCTGTATTTTTTACAACAAAAAGCATTGTTATAACTCAATAACAATTAATAATTAGAATAGCTCGAATGTCAATTTTTGTTATGTTTGGAAATATTATTGCAATAAGTAAAACTGTGCATTAAACATTGTATAATGTACCAATATGTTACATCTATCTATCCGAGGTTGCGGCATTATTCAAGATTTCTATGTTTTTCAATTTATGTTTTATTTCTTACTTTTGCATACGGGTGGGAACTCATTATAAAATCCAGTATCCAGACATGTTCTCGATGTAGGTCCAACAAGTAAATGGCCGCTATCGCATGAATATTCAATATTAGCTCCGACATCAAAGTTTTCAGCTATCATAGTTGAATTTGGTGGTTGTTCCGGTCTGCCGCAAGCTTTTGGTTCTGTCAAAAAATCAAACATTTAAATACCGGGACTTAGTTCTATTACATCGTTCGACTTCTAAAGTTGATTAATAAATACAAAAAAAACTAAGCGATCGCAATGCAAAGAAAAGTGTTACAATATTTCGCATGCAATAATTAGTAGTTATGACATGACTTATCATATCACTAGGAAAATAGTGATTTGTAGAACTTACGATGTTGGCAGATGAAATTGAGATTGGTGAGGCAGTTAGTATCGGACCATAGCCATCCTTTGCTTCCATCGTATCTGGCACAGTCTTCATTACCACCGGGAAGATTCCAGAATGACACTGTTACATCGTCTCCGTTCAACCATTTCCAATTATTGCGATCATTCTGGTCCCTAACAGCTCCCATCCAATATTGACTACTGCTGTCGCTTCTATAACAAAATGTCACGTTGTACTTTTTATGAGTAATGAAAATTATTCATTATTATCTTTACATGGATTGGCTTGTTCGCATATTATAATTCTCGTCCAATAGAGCCACTCGTTTAGATCACGTTCAGCTAAACGAACGGCTTATTTGGTAGAGAATTACAAAAACAAATGTTCATGCTCAAAAGTCAGCTAAACAATCGCACATTGCTAAATTTATTTCATTAAAAGTTTATAGATAATTTCCAACACATTTATTTTATAATAAAACAATTATTAAGCCGGTGCCTAGTAAAAAAAATAGCTATTAGGCACCGGCTTAATAATATTAAGCCGGTGCCTAATAGCTATTTTTTTTACTATTTTTTTTAAGCCTAATAGCTATTTTTTTTTATAGTGCATCTTCAATTTTACATAATCTACGTTTTCAGGTGATCAAAAATACGTAAGGTGAAATAACATATCACAAACCATGGTCAGGATATATAAAATTATTATTCGACCATTATGTATTGAACGGAATTCTGGACATGGAAGGTTGACGAGAAAACTTTAGACTTTCAAAGGACCTTCCTTTCGAAAACTTCGGAGGATAAAATATGTTCCGATTTGTGAGAATGGATAGTGGTGTATCAGATCAACCAGGAGCTTTACGATCTTTACAAAGATTCCATCATCTCCAGAGAGATAATGATTGGGAGACTCAGGTGGACCGTATACATATATAAAAGACAAACGAATTTGGACATATACAAAGAATAGGCGATGAGGATATCTTAAAGGCGATTTTGAATGGAAAACCAGGGGGAAGAAGTAACAGATTCTAATAATTTCTCAGTCTCCTACTCCACTCCATATGGAACGTTTTAGAGCTTGTAGCTCTATTTATACATGGAGCAGCTGCTCATCAGACGAAACAAGAAACTACTATCAAGCATATTTCATACCACTACCACTAAGAGTGCAGCCACAAATGTAGAGGCCCGCCAGTCATAGCGGGGATCTCCGGTCTCAACAGTGTTTGGTAACAGGCAACTTGAAAACGAGCCTTTACCACGCGTCGACAGTACTTTCAGTTCTTCGATTTCCACGCCAAGCGCCATGTCGCCTACACCATCTCATCAATACTTACTCCACCCCTCAGGCCCGAATTTACAAGAACTTCACCACATCGACAGTACTTATAGTTCTTCAATTTCCACGCCATGTGAGTGATGCGGGCAGAATTCTCGACGCGTGTGACGAGTCATCGTCGAGCGAGACATTATGACGTCTGCTCTGCTTCCATAGGTAAGAATTGTAGGGGGTACTTTGCCCAGAATCCAAGGATGGGGCTAGGCCCCTATGGCCGCAACCTAGCCCCAAACATTAAAATCTGCGATTTTAATGTGATATATTTTTAAAAATATTTTGCTGTACATAATAATTCAATATTAAAAATATTTTCATTAATAATTATAAAAATATCATGTTAAATTATTTACCTCTTCTTTTTAAAGTCGGTAAAAATATATTGAGATTGTTAAAAATGGACTACTAAAAATTATTAGGCTACGACTATTTACACGACTCAACCATAGACGAAAACCAAAATAACCACAGAAAACGCAGATAAATCAAGTTATAAAAATATTTACCTTTGTTTATACTTTGTTATAATTGTAGATTTCGATGAAAAAAATGATTTATAAAATAAAGTAAATGTAATAAGATGCCAATATCATTTATTTTTTCTTCAAGTTGGTTTCCATGATGGATTTATGACCATTGAAAAAATGACAAAGGTAAATATTTTTGTATTTTGATTTATCTGCGCTTTCTATGATTATAAATGACCTAAAAACATAGACGACGTCAGAAAATTTGTCGTGTAAATAGACCCTTTTTGGCGGGAAAACGCTTTTCCCGCCAATTCCGGTCGTAAAAATAGTGGCACCGAAATTATTAATTTAGAAATATTTTCTTTCTAGAAATATGTAAATACATAATATCTAAAACACATTTTTTTCTGATTTAGTCAATAAAATAGACAAACATTTAGCTCAAATAATTGAGATACCTACTCGTAAAGTCCCGCTGTTGGAAAATCATTTCCATATTTTCGAAGTTAAATGGAAAATTGCACGTCACATTATCAACTACAGAGTTTTTTTTATGCACTTGTACCTACATAAGAATGTTTGTTATGAAAATTGCTGTCGAGAAAATGACAATACCTCTATTGGATATGATGATTACACAAGAAGGTCACAGTGTTCATCATGAACGCACTTATAAAGAGAAACAACGAACATTGAGGACATCAATTATATTTCTGCATTGATACCAATCTCCGAGATGTATTCCTTTTCTATAAAAAGTATACCTAACTATCTATATTTTACTTTTCATATATCATACCTATACCAGGTTATATAATTTGACCTTTTCATCAAAACATTGAAATGTTCCGGTTTAAACTATAGTTTTATTAAAATAATGGTCGCATAGCAATACGTGTTAAAAATAATTTTATAAGCAATATTCGCCCAACAATGTCAAATATAATAAAGAAACAAATAATACGTTCTTGCAGTAGCACAAGCAATCAATAAAATCAACGTAAGCAATGTACTGTACATACACACAGAATACAATATTAAATATAGCCATTTGAATTAAATGATCTAAAATATTATTTACATGTATACACCCTCACACACATTACACATTCACTCTCACACACATACATGCTACACATATAAACACAGTGATACAATGAGATATGGATATAATATGTACATGTACCTATAAAATATTATATCTAGTATTGTAAGCTTAGTATTGTAATATTTTATCTATTATTGTAAGCTTATAATTGATGTATGGAGTGGGTATTTAGGCAAGTTATTTTATATTCTGTATTTAATTTTTACTTCATACATTGTTAGCTTCAATTTGTATAAAAATAAAAATATGAAAAAAAACATGAGTTTGATTCTTTTAATCAAGCTACATATATTCTTTTACTCTCCGATGACATGAAACAGTAAAACAGTAATAAATCATGATTTCCAGTCTACAATATTGACAATCATAATTTGTATATTTTATTAATTTTCTTTAACATTAAAAAAAAACTTATAATAATTGATTTTATACGTTACTTGAGCTGAAACATATTTTTTATTCTTTTAATACCTTGGCTTCTCAATCCTTTAATCAATAATGATTAATATAGCTCCGATAAATCATAAGGTAAACTTGATATCAGAGGAAGTCAAATTATTTTTTCTTTTAATTTTATGTGATGATGTATTTGGTTGTTTGTTATAACATCAATAAAAATCTAATAAACATTGAACTGACCTGTGTCTTCTCCACAATTCCCAACTTATAAATCCCTGCAGTGCTGGATTACTTTCATCTACCAGTGTTCCTCCTCTGCTCCTACAGAATGCGAGCGCTTCTCTGAACTTCAGCGGTTGTCTGTTGTAAAATATGTAGCACTTTCCATTGTAGGTCGCCGTGCTTCCAGGAGGCTGATCTCTAAACTGCGGACATCGTTCGATGGGCAATGCTTGGTCGGTGTACACGAATGCCTCGCAAATTGAGAGTTGGCTCGGACTGGGGGACTCCAGATGGACGCTTACAAACGCCCCGGGCATCGGAGGGTTGCAAGGAAGGAACAGTGGTTGACCTTCCTCCAGGAAGCCGGTGAAACGATTGCAAATGGGATTTGTCCCAAGGTCTGGTCGGTTGTTGCCAACTCGTACGACAATTGTTGCCGGTTTGTTTGCCCCTGGAATCGAATTAGAGATACATTGTTAATCACTACCTACTACAAAACGGATCATATTAAAAAATATAACTTAGGTAGTTTGGATGTTAATAAAGAAAAATATTCCCTAATTTTTAATCGTTTTCTGTATATACTCTTGCAGAAAATTAATAAGCTTACTCCGATTTTTATATTTATCTTGTATTTCTAAAAAAAATCCGTAGAGAAAAATGTTTTTTTTTTAATTAAAGAAGACAAAAATATCTGGAAAAATATGTCGTGACATTTGAATTGATACTGCAGGTTTTATTATTATTATTATTAGTTAGGAGTGGGGCCCCACGCCCCCGCACTGCGACCATGTCTGATTTATTGTGCACCTCCCTTTAGGGCTGTCATTTAAAAAGCATTTCGGTTTCTTGGATAAAGTCCAATATTTTGCAAATTGGGATGCCTCCCACGTCCTTGAGTCTTAGTATAAAGGTTCCCAGGTGTCTGTGTCTGGATTCCATTAGAGCTGGACACTCACAAATCACATGTGAGGCTGTTTCTTTCTCTTGTTGACACCTCCTACAGTTTGGTTCATCAGCGATCTCCATCTTTTCAAATGACAATGTCCAGTGAATAGACCAGTTTTAGTATAGAAACCAAAAACTTTTAAGTCGCAATAGCGCTGAATGGAAAACAAAAGTTTACAAAGGAACCTAATCCTTTACTAAACTTGAAGCATTAATGCAATTATCACGACATATTTTTCCAGATATTTTTATCTTCTTTAGTTAAAAAAAACTGGATTGTTCTTTGCCATATAGTTTATTGAAAATGTAAGATAAATGTTGAAAATCGGGTATGACATTATTTTTCTTAAAAAAATCATGAAGAACATGATTAATACCAAAAATATCTAAGTTATTTCTTTCAAAACGACTTGATTAGTAATAATGATGGTTTATGAATCTATCCAATTGATAGGTACGCTGGCCGAAGGCGCCCTCTTAAGGGGGCATCAAGTGACTGAAAACATGATATATTAAAACCGCCTAATGCACTATGAAATTACATGTTAGTAAGCGTGATTTAAACTATCGGAATGTATTTTAAAAACAAACCTGCCTTGAAATGAAAAATCTTTATCGGTCATTCATTCACATTCTCTATGACATATTTGTAGTTTAGGAGAAATTAAAAAAAAAAAACTAATGGGTCGATGGCAGAGCGGTCAGCGCGCTGAGCTAGTAATCGAGTGGTCGCGAGTTCGATTCCTGCCTCGACCGATTTTGTTCACCAAGATTTTTGCACAGGCATTTATGCTTATTTTAGGGAACGTGTAAAGATATATATGTACTTGTTTAACAAGGACATATTCATTTTTTATTTAAAAAGAAATCCTTTTAGCGTAATTTATACTGAATTATAAAATTAAGTGACAAACATTCACTAGAGAAATGTTCAAAATACATGGTGTTTTTTTAGAAACACATATTTGAGAAATTCGATTACAAATGTGATGTTTAGGTTTAAATACCCTTATAAGACATTCACACGAAGTGTTAATATCCCGGAAGTATACAAAGCGTTTTTTCTCATGCATAATAAGATTAGCAACATGAAAATATTTTTATGAAACAACGTTCATTTAACATCTAGCGTGTGTTGAATTGAAAAATTAAATAAAGGCGATATAATATTTTTTTATTCTAGAAATATTAGGTTAAAATGATATGACTTTAATATTGATGAGTTACAAATTTGTACACACCCAACCTGAAATTTATTTCAGAGATAAAATCAAGAAAATAAATGGATTGCTACTTGGACAACTTACAGAAAATATGTTAAGTTTCAATTTATCGCGAATGCAATAATAATAAGTTTGCTTATTATCAAAAATACATAATATTATATTTATAATAAGAACTTGTTCATGTAAATATTGGCCTAAGTAACTTGAAATAATACAATGTTAATAGATCTTTGAATTAAACAAGTTATTAAAATTGTCTTTTAAATCTTTTAAGGGGGCGCCTGCTGCCAGCGTACCTGTTTTTTTAATATTTGATACTCCATCATTATTACTAAACAAATCGTTTTGAAAAAATAACTTAGATGGTAAAATATTCCATAACATTAAAAAATGTTCTGTATAAATTCTTTTTTCAATGTTTTCAACGTTTGTGTTATATTTTTAATAATCTAAAAGGCGTAAGAAAATCTGGAAAAATATTTCTTGACATTTGCATTAATGCTTCAGGTTTAATAAAGAAACAAAAAATAACATTTATTTTCCATTCAGTGCCATTGCGAAATAAAAGTTTAACAGGTTTCTTTATTAAACCTGAAGCATTGATGCAAATGTCATGACATATTTTTCCAGATGTATTTGCCTTTTTAATTAAGAAAAAAATTACCTTACGCCTTACACTTTTTTTAGAAGTAAGATAAATGTCAAAAATCGGGAAATTTTCGTTATTTTTCAACAAGAATATATAGGTACAGAAAATACTGAGCATATTTTTGATAAAAAAGATTCGTTTTGTAGTAATGATGCAATATCAAATTGAAATAATAATGTACGTTGGCAGCAGGCGCCCTCTAAGTATAAGGTGTTTATAAAAAATATATATATTCATTGTGAAATTCCCCTCTGTGAACAAAACAATATTAAATTTAAAGAATCATTTAGTTTTTTTTTGTAAAAATTATGTACACATATTTTGGGTTAGTCTTTCATGAGTTTATAGGTATTTATTTGTATTGTGCTTGAATAATGTTTTTGGAAATGAGTATTATACGATGACCAAAAAAGGTAATGTTGTGATAAATAGGTACCCAGGACAAAGACTTGATAGTGTATTCTAATGAAGAAAAAAACTAGTTACGGAATCACACAGCAAACTGTATAATGCAAAGGCTAAAGGTATTACCACAACACGGTTTTCCGAAGTCCAGTCTGACCAGTTGCACCATGTATGGCTCAAGTAGATTGACGTACCACCAGGGTACACGCTCAGACCTGGTCAGCGTGCATGTCTCAGCGCTGAAGAACGAAGATGTGCTACCGTCGATGGCCCTCTGTGGTATACCACCTTGCTCCGTACTCATCTGCATCGGCGCTTTTCCAGCGGCTACGTTCAAAACTGCAACAAATTAAAACAATACTAAGGTAAAAGATTGTTTTATTACTTAGTGATAACATTTTATAAATAATTAAAATAATATAAAACATATTATAAATTTATGAACACCACTAAAATTATACTCAATATAATAAAATCCTTCTACATGTTACTGGAACAAATTTCCCTTCTTAAGCAGGATACAAAGCCAAATATACATTGTGTACACCAGTAAAATTTTATTTAATATACATGTTAGACATGTTTCCCTCTACATGTTACGGGAACAAAGTTTTCCCTCCATAAAAATAATACAATGTCAAGTATACATTGTGTACACCACTAAAATTTTATTCAATAGAAAAAATCCCTCTACATGTTACCGAAATAAAGTTCCCTTCATAAGGAGGTTACAAAGCCAAGTATACATTGTATCCACCTGGAGAAGGGAACATTGTTCCCGTAACATGTAGAGGAGTCTTATTTTATAGACAAAAATTTAAAATTTTAGTGTTGTACACAAAGTAGTGTTTTGTTTTAGTTTATTCAATTAATTCCAAATAATACTCGTCATAATATATTGTTGGTTGTCTGCGGATGTGTAAATTATTTATATATTTTTTTCTAATCTTGTTCTTTAGTTTATTATTTTATACATTTTTTGTACCTTGTTAAATGTAATTTTTGAATTGTAGGTATCTGTAAGTATTTTTACAATGTTTAAGTAAATAAAATAAATACATAATAATACCAAGCCTGTCTAATTTCTGCGAAGAGAAACCCCAATGAATTGCAAGTGTCTTTCAACGGAAGCACCCTACCTAACAGCAGCTCTATCGACCTGCTTGGAGTATCTATAACGAATCAATTACACTACAGGGATTCCATCGAAGCTAAGGTGACACTCGCCTCCAAAAAAATGAGCGTACTATATAGAGCGCGTAGATATTTTACTAAGATCCAGATGTGTATACTCTACCAAGCGCAAATACTTGAATATGGTAGTCACCTCTGGAGTGGAGCCCCCCAATACCTACTGAATACCCTCGACGCTGTCCAAAGGCGTGCTATACGTCTGATTGATGATCCATCACTGACTGATGGATTGCAATCACTAGAACACAGACGTAAAGTCGGTATTTTAAGTTTATTTTATAGATACTACCACGGGAATTGCTCAGAAGAACTTGCATCTTTGGTCCCTCCTCCACCCACTCGCAACAGAGTCACTCGCTTTACTCAATCGCAGCACCCATTCACAGTGGACCTTCAACATATATGAACAAGTCGCTTCTCGAACTTTATTAATACAGCAGCCCGACTGTGGAACGATCTTCTGAATTCTGTGTTTCCACCTTCGTACAACCCGGGTCTTTTTATAATCCGAATCAATAAACTCTTTTCTAGACTGCAAAACCCTCCCAACGCTACGTTGTGCGCTTCTTCGGAAGAGCAAAATGAACCCAAATCCTAATAGCTGGTGTCCCCTACGTAGACATGTTAAAAAAAAAATATCAATTTTTATTCTACATTTTTCGGCGATATCTGTTAAAAAGTTACATATTTGTCTCTCAATAATCATAATGTGATGAGTAAGCTTTGTAATATCCATAGCCATAGAGGGTCAATAATTGTGTGCAATCAAATATACCTATATGAAATGTATAATTAAATATGCAATTAAAATCATATTGATCCATGGATACTAAAATTACAGACTGAATCTTCAAGGCTTAATATAATAATACTAGGATAGTTATCTCCTACGATGTATAGTCATTATTTCAGTGAAGAATGGGTGGTTATCTTCTTGGATAAAATCTCACCTCTAAAACGCGAATCAAAAAAGAACGACAATTTTTTTTTAAATCTCTTGCGTTTATTACAACTCATTCAATGAACGTTTCGTTTACTTAAGATAATCTTCAATTTATCCCTTAATTACTAATTTTATCATCAAGAAGATAAAATGCGACATTAATAAATAATACAAGGTTTGGAGGAACAAGTAAATTTTACGTATTTTTTTAACAAAAGTATTTCAAAATTATTGTATTCAACCAATGATATCTTGAACATTATGTTTGTTAATCTACAATTGGCATTAAAAAAACTCAGATGCAACGAGTATTCTTATGAATAATGAAAATTGTCTTATATAAAGTATATAAGTTTCAATGAACAAAATTAATTTTTGAGCGAAAAAATTGACTACAACACGTACGGACTTATCAAATTTATCTTAGATGCAAATTGTAGGGTTGTTGTTTTGGATAATATATTGGGAAAATAAAAGTTATGTTTGGTTAATATTAATTTTATAAAAAATGTGCAAACTCGAATTTTACATTCTGAATTCTTATAAATGATGAATCTGAAAACTAAGCCAAAAATATTTGTGTGATAGCTACTTAGGTTTTACTATGAACTGTACGTCGCTATGTTGTATAATACTATACAACACCTCTATTTTGTAGTAGCAGTGATTCACATCATTACAATAATTTATATTAATTTCTTTCTATTGGGGTATATCAAGGTTCACAACATAACGTACCTACATTATTACTAAGCAATTCCAGCAACATTGATATCTAGTATCACATACTAAACAAACCAATAAAATGCATTTATTTTTTCAAATAAATATAATTGATTGGAAATGCTCCACCGGAGCGAATAAATTCTGTCCTAGAAAAGTAATACATGCACTGAATCTATAAACATTTACGTAATTGGTTTTTATATTACAGCATATTCACTGTTTTACCTTTCTCTTTTATTAATGTTACATCTTCATCAACATATTGAGGACAACATTAATAAGTAATTTGTAACAAATACAAATAAATATAGACCCTTGTAACGAACATTGTCATTAAACATGAAGAAAATCAATTTCAACATGAAAACTGATTTATATGTAAAAAAATCAATCAATTAAAATTCAAGTAAACAATCTGCTGTACAAATATTGTAAGGCAAAGTACAATGCTAAATTATGAGCCGACATTTTTAATATTATATTTATTGTTAAACTTAAATAACATACAAAAAGAAGAATATTATTTTAACTTCCAAAAATTTTCACACGATTTTTTAATATAATTTTGGAAACGTTTCATTATAATAACATATGCGATTCACTTTGCAGAAATTTATTGATTGTTCGTCACATAATTTTAAAATTCAATACAACATATTCCCCTAAATAAATATCCTTTTTTACAGCATTTTTTATAAATTACTCCATAACTATGTGTGCATAAAATGAAATTGAATGACTGGTTTATTTTATTTAATTTTATGTAGCTTCTCGGGCAACTAACAGGTGCTAGTGCTATGTCAAATAATTATTTAACACGCACCCAATAACAAGTTGCCACATTCTGGAGATATTTATTGTAAACAAATTAAAACCTGTGTCTCCGCCGGGAATCGAACCCGGGACTCTTGGATCAGCAGTCAGATACCAAAACAGCTGAGTCACGAATGTCGATTTGTTTTTAAATACAAAAAAAATCAACAAATTTTGGTTTCCGATAATTTAAATCAATTATAGACCCTTTTCAACGCACGCGATAGTTACCCTTTGTCACACGTAACTTCATAGTGCATTAACCTGTTTTAATGTATCATATTTTCAGTCTTGCGATATATGCCTTCTCAATATACTAAACAATACTTCAAAAGAAAAGAATGATTTTAGGATTGGGAAAAAGAAGCATTAAGACTAAAGAAAAGAAAGATAAAAAAAACGATAAACTGTATATGTAATATTTTCTCTAGAAAACATGTTGGTATGTTTGTAATCAGCACTTCGTCACTATTGTGTGTATGTGATCTATATTATTTGTTAAATTTTTCAATGAACGCGTATAACGAAACAATAGACGGGACGCACTAAAAGTTACACAATGATGTAATTAGGATGTTTTCTCTATTGAAGCACTCCTAAAGAGAGAGTTAAATGTGCAAAGAAAGGGCACATTATTACATACCTTATCAAGAGTTTGTCCGGAAATTGTTACACACACGTAGTTAGTAGGTGTGTAATTTACGATATATGTACTATTCAAAGAGAAAATCCATATTCGACGTATGTAATGTCTAATGTCTACGCTGATTGGGTAATTCCAGGCGTGTGCGTTATTGAAACAAGAACTCATTGTTATCTAAAATCTGATACAATATTTTACAAATATTTGGAAATATGTTATACTCGTTAGTATCAAATAAAAATGAGAGTAGACATTATTATTTATCTTAGTATAGCATTAGTGAGTTGCGAATTTTTTGACAATTAATATCATAGTATCGGAAAGTGAATAATATTAATATTTTAAAAGTGTAAGTGTAGGTACGCATATGTTATGTGCAAATAAGAGAAAATATTTTTCACTAAATTCTCCATCTGTTTGTATGAAAAACGATTTATCGATTAAAATATCAATATTAAATATCATGATATTTGGAAAAAAAACATATACACCTGATTGAGATAATGTCATAAGTAAAAATGAATATGAACTTTAAAATTAGTTTTTCTTAAGTTTGTATTTGCATATTTTCGAAATAATTTACAACCATTATAATATTATATGTTTTCAAAAATGTAGATATTTGTATATGTTCTTTACCACCACCCACCACCCACTCTGCTTATGCTGAAAACTTCGTAGATGAAAGGGATATACAATATAACAAGGGCCGAAAATTTAAAAGTTATAAATTATTCATTACGTACAAGAATAAATGAAATATTCACTTCCAACTTACAAGAGTAGATGATATTTACAGTATGAAAAAATAAAGAAGTTGTCAGGAGTATTTTATAATATTTTTAAAAATATACATAGCCTGCAAAAGAAAATAAACAAATTATGTAGTGATATGACTTATCTTTGTAAAAACATACTAAAGGTCTAAAGTAATGGGATCATCAATGCACTAAAGACAAAATATCAAAACTAAACCCAATTTATCACTATCTATGTTTGATAATGAAAATTGACTCAGGCGGGAATTGTTTTCTGTTCAAATGATAACAAAAATACTTGACCTGAAGTTATGTAACGCCGGTATATCCAAAAGATTAAAAGTAAAACATTATTCTTATACTATTACATCTAAGTAGTTCATATTTGACTATTTCATGATTTTATTTCACTTCTTAATATTTTTTGTATTTTACTTTTAAAATAGTGTTATTCAACATCCCAAAAAACTTTCAATTGATATTGATATTGCATATCTTATGAAAACCAATAATATTCTATTGAAAAACACTGAAATTACACAACAAGTGTTCAGAGATCTCGGAAACGTTTTCAGAAACAATACGAAATATTGCCAAATAGAAAAAATAAAAATATTTAGTAGATATATTTATAATTGAGTGTATTTTGTAAATTAAGGACCATAGATACAATGCATAGGTAAAGGATATTGACTAAAAAAAATGTTTTCTATATGTGTATTCTGGAAATATTCTCTATAATACTGCATTTAATTTTTTATATGGACATGGTATTATGAAATAGAATTTAACATTGGTCACAACTCAACACTTTTTCTCGTGTTAACTTTAACTTTACCCGTTACTTTAATGTGACTTTAACATTGTGTCGTTGAATTAATATTCCATAATGATTTTTAGGTTATCTGGCTTTAAAGTGAAGTTTATCACTTGGTCTATCTTAAATAACTAGAAAAATATGGTAATATGTAGCTAATATGGAAATGAGTCAACGTCAATGACGTATACATGTCCCATATTCAACATCCACAGAAAATAATAACAGAAACTGTCTTTCAATTGTGCTTAATATATTATTTTTGTAATTTAAAATAATTGTTAATATGAATAATTAAATGAAATTATATTGAAAGTAAAATTAGAATTTTCTTTTTTTTTATAACTTATTTTTAATTGTGTTGTAGTCCCCTAATTATTTTTCCCCAATTATTAATTAGTTTCACCTGATTTAAGTCCCCTAATTGTTAATTAATTTAACTTGCTGCTATCAAAGGTATGCAGAAATAAAATTGTAGTGGAATAATGTAATTATAATTTAAAATAAATTAGTAAACTTTGTTTGATTTTCACTAGTTATATTTTTTTTTTAAAACACAACATGTTTCGATAACCTCCGTTATCTTCCTCAGGTGAGAGGTGAGTTAATACTATTAATGTAGTTCATGTTTTATCGATACAACCTTTCTTTGTCTTAGAAAAACGAGCCAATGTATATTCCTCACTACCAAGTCACTCCACAAATTATTTGAATTTTGTAATTTTGTGAAATTAATCTTTATTTTAATATTTTATTATGAATACTTGATAATTTTTCAATCACAATTTACGTAAGTGGTGTGCCTTTTTATAAATTGGAAAATAAATACAAATAAAAATTAATACAACATTTGAAAATAATCGAATAAGTACTTTAGTCTATATCGATAAATTAGAATGAACATGCTGTACATAGCACACAACACACACACACACAGATACATTGTGATGAAACTTTCAGGATACAATCTCAGCATGTTACTAATAGGTTCTTCTATAGTAGGTATCTATAATATTCTTCGAATCTCAATTTGGTATAATCATTTTGACATTTTTCAAGATCATCGTTATATCACTTGATAAAAAGTATAAATTTCGAATACAATATATGTAAGATCAATAAATAGTTTTCTTACGGAACCGGAATATCACGTCATTTGGAAAAGACATTATCTCTGACATATCAAAAGATATCGAGATGAAGGAAGATATATTACATATCACAAAATTGACTTGAGTTTTTTTACCCCATTTATTTACGCCGTACCTTGAAGGTTTCATAGAAAAGATTGTAAAGCGGGGATGATTACGCCTAATGGGCGGAGATATGCGCAAATACCTGATCAATTTTACGGGAAACAGATAATACATTTTATCGAGGAAAAAGACCACCTAAAATCTACAGAATATGCCCACACCGGTATTGACTACGAGTTCTTTTTCAGTTAGTTGTTGTTTGACGAGCTGAACAGACATCATTTTTCTTCAACCACAAGTTGTTTTGTCGAACAGTCGCTTCACAGCAAGTATTATATTATCATATTCCCGGGCGGCGTCATAATCTCAGAACTTATGAAAAAAAATCATAATAACATTATTCATACAACAAACCCACAATCCATAGCACATCGCCTCATTATAACACTAACCGACAGCTTACTGTTAAAAAATAATAGAATATTAGGTAGTGGTAGGTACATGCCCATAATAAAGTTACGTATGTTAATAAAGTGTTCACTTTACATAGCTCCAACGGAATATTAACCTGGGACCATCGATTCGGTAACTGTTATTTTAGACAGAATAGAATGATGAGGATTAGAAATAATCTCGAATACATTATAAAATATTTAAATTACCTTGTGTCTGGTTATGATAAATGAGCACTTGAAAATATAGACAACTAAATCAACTCTATAGATATATTGGTACCTACATTACAAGGTATATTCTACTTACATGACTGCAACATAATATATACATATTTCGTAGAACGATATCTAAAAGATATTACGCAATTTATGTGAGAATGCCTAACATTTTTACTCCTCACTAACACAAGGTGATATAGTGGGGAGTTATGATTTCGCAATTTTTAAGGGTATTTTTTTTTTTGCAGATTATCAACTAGTATCATGCTGAGATTGTATTCTGAAAGTTTCATCACAATGTATCTGTGTGTGTGTGCAGTGTGCTATGTGCTATGTACGGCGTGTTCATTTTACTTTATCGATTATAGACTAAAGTACTCATTCGATTCTATTCAAATTTTGCAAATTTGTATATCTAATGCTCACTTAGATCCCATTAGATTTTGAACGATATATGAATAGTGCTTCTCAATTTTTTTAACTGTCAAATATTTCAAAGTGACCCCAAGCTCAGGAAACTTAAAATTTGAAATTTTTATTTTCAAATAGGTAAAAAGGCTCATCACTTTCATAAAATGGCATTCAAGAAATATCAACTTTTCATAATAAAATAAAAAAATAATTAAACAAACTCATTTCATAAAATCGCTGAAAATTTTCCATACAAAATTTGAGTACGGAACATCTTTGACTAGGTATATACCAAAGACCTTATAATAATATATACTGACTAAAGGTAATATATTAACATTATTATTGTGAAATTTGCTCTGTTTATGTTAAATTATTATTTAATTTTACTCTTTTACATCATTTTTCATAATATCTTATATGAATATTAGGAAAATGTTTATTTTATCAGTTTTTTTTAGAAACCGAACGTCATGATAGTTTATTTTCTAGGAATATACTAGTTACAAATAAATATTTTGTGTTTTTTTACATACATACTATCATGCCTTGTTCATATTGAGGTAGGCAGAGAGAACTGAGCGCCATACTTTCCTATCCTGATATACTTTTCTCGCTTCACTTAATCCAAACATTGCCTCATGCACACTCTCCTACTATCTACACATCAGATTCCATTCATGTGATTTAAATGAGTCTTTCTCGACCGACCTCTATCTCTTATTCCGCATCTTTTAGCCATGTATAATTTTTTTGTCAACTGTTCTTCATCTGTTCTTTCTATGTGGCCGAACCACTTAAGGACATATATTATATTTTTATTTTGCATGTGGTGTCCTTTTCCAACATACATTCTGTTCTTGTGCTTACTTTTTTTATTCAATCACACATCGTCTTATTACACATTTGTCTGAGAGACCTCATTTCAACGGCAGTTATTCTACTTGGGAAACTTGATGTTTTACTATGTTGTTTTGAAAAATATATAAAAAGAACATTATTTACATTGAATTACATTCATGTATTCTCAATGTAACATAAAGAAATTAAGTTTATAAAAAATAACAAAACAAATAATATTCATCAATTACTAATTTCCCATGTAAAGTTTGAATTTAGAACAACTTGTATAGACTTAATATTGATTTTTGAAATCATAATATTGTGTATGTTCATCATGAGTAACAAACAACTATATTGTTCCAGACCAGCCATAACATGTCATGCATAGAAAACTTTCATATTACTATATATAATTTATATTTCACAAAGTATGCTTTTGAAAAATTTCTTTTAGAATTTTTGGTTTATTGTCTTAAAATTATGCACAAAAGCTAAATAAATATTTCATGGTATTAGTTAAAGCAGCACTTCAGAGATCAAGTGAATTTTTTTTCCTATATTATGTTTAGTATTATATATTAAAAGTGTTCTTTGATTGACCAGACTCTATTGAGCAGTCTCTCTCGCACCCACACATTTACAGATCTATGTCACTGTGCACTACGAGCTCAGGAGATTAGTCTGTGTATAATAAATCGTTAAATTTTAGTGACTTTATATATATATATATATATATATATATATATATATATATATATATATATATATATATATATATATATATATATATATATATATATATATATATATATATATATATATATATATATATATATATATATATATATATATATATATATATATATATATATATATATATATATATATATATATATATATATATATATATATATATATATATATATATATATATATATATATATATATGCAAAACAACTTTTTGGGTAAACCCGTGTAGGATAGTCCTGAGAAGGACTGTTTGTCGCCTGACGTTTCGCCCGAATAACACCGGGCATTTTCGAAAGCCGCCTTAACGTTACCTACTCGAAAAGAATGAACGCGCGCGAAACACGACCGCTCGCAACGAGAGCTCTACGCTAAGTGAGAAGCGCCTGTCTATAGCGGACGGAGTTAAGGCGGAGGGGGGGGGGTTGCCCTCCTCTATATATATATATATATATATATATATATATATATATATATATATATATATATATATATATATATATATATATATATATATATATATATATATATATATATATATATATATATATATTTGTAAAATAGAAAAAGAATAATGTTTATAAAGAAATGCTTTTACTCATAAGCAAAATTTGAATGAAAAACAGCTTTTGTTATACTGAATGAGGGCAATATAGAAATATTATTTTCAATATTTGTCTTGTTTGTAGTAAATCATTTGTCTAATTTAATTATTATATTTATAAAATTTCTCATACCTAATGTATGTGATTCTTATACATACCATAATGCCATGATCCTCACATGGTAGACAGAGAAAACTGTATGCCATATATCTTGACACACAATCATCGCCTCGTCAACATTCATACATCTTCTTATACATGTTTATCTGTTCTTCATGCTTCTAACCTTTTCGTCTTTCAAAATACCATTCACATGGTCATGCCATCCCTTTCTTGGGCGGCATTGATTTCTCATTTCATTCCTATGCGCATTGTATATTTTCTTCGTCAGGCATTCCTCATTCATTCTCCCCATGTGGCCAATTAATGAATGAAATGAATTCATCATTTTCATTCTATTAATGACATCTATCTTCATCTTAAATTCTATTACAGATTCATCTTAGTGATCTCATTTAAACTGCATTTATTCTGCTTTCATGTGACTTCTGCCATGTCCAGGTTTCACTTGCATACATCAAGGTTGGCACTTTTAAGATAGCGTTATCAATGGCATCTTTAGCATCCTTTGATATGTTGCGGTCATTCATAACTGGTCTAAGTGCTCCATTCTCTCTGTTTCCTGCCATAACTCTTCTTTCGATCTCTTTATCAATCCGTCCATTCCGGTGTTCCGTTGCTTCCCAAATAGACATATTCGTCTACTTGCTTGAGCCATTTGTTCTCTAATTTTATTTGGTACGCTGTTCTGCTATCACTCTTTTGAAACACCATTTGAACTTCGATTTGCTGGCATCCATTCTCAGTACGTTCTCTTTACATCCTTCATATACTATACTTACTGAATTGTCAACGTTTTGACATTTCTCATATACCTACTAAAATTCAGACAGATAAATTTAGACGAATCGGAATGGGACATATTATGAATATTTCGATTTGTGTGATAGATTTTGTATTTTAATGAATTATTGTGTTGTTTTTCTTTTTAATTGTTGTGTTGTTTAATACGAGTTTTATGTTTTATTTTTACCATATTTTTATAATGGCTAAGAGGCCGTGTATGTGAATATAAATAAATAAATTTCAGACCCTTGCTATCCTCCATAAAAGTTCTGATGCAACATTCAACGTATAGATTGAAGAGCCATGGAGATAGCATGCACCCCATTATTTATAGAGAACTATGTTGTTACTGTGTCGGTGACACAAACACGTGATATTCAGTAGTGGCCAAAAGAATGGAAACTTTTTATTTTGACTACATTTTTCAACTTACTAGGTGATTCATTTTACTTTTTCATTGAAATTTTATTGCAATCTTATTGTTTTTAATGACAAATATTTTCTTTTGTTTATTTCGCAAGAAACAATAAATATTTTCTTAATTATTTTAACTTTTTTTTACAAAATTAGTTAATCCTTTCTAATTTGTCTCATAATGAGTTGTAAGGAACATATACCTTACTATTTGATGATATGAATCATCATTATTACTCACATTTTTTTCTGGAAATTTGTTTTTTTGATGTCTGTGATCATTAGAAAGTAATTATTGAGGATATTTGAAATCCTATCTAAGCAAGAGCTATTAGTCTGTCGTTCGTCCTGTACTGTGTCATTTGTAAGTGGTTGGAGTGTTTTTTCAAGTTCTGAGATTATTTTATTCTGAAACTTCTTCTGAAACATGCTTGGAGGCTACTGGTCACCTACAAAATGTAGTAGAGCAGTTACCCTGCGAGAAGAGGGATATACATATAAACAAATTGCTGAAAAGTTGGGACACAGAGCGTCCAAGTCTGGAGTTCAAAGGTCTGCGAGAGGTTCAAAGTCTCCAAAAGTTTACACAATGCTGTAAAATCTGGCAGAAACCAGAAGACGTTATTGATAGACGACAGAAGGATAACGAAATTAGCTCTTCAAGACCGTAGATCCACTTCGAGTGATATCCAACACATCCTTGCTGAGAGTGGTATAATTGTAAGCGATAGGACGATTCGACGACGCCTAGTCAACAATGGATTAAGGGCCAGAAGGCCAAGAAAAAAGCTTACTTGAATAGTAAACAAAGGGAAAAAAGACTCATAGTTTTTTCAAGTCAAGTTTGTTCAAAATGCAGAAAAATATCAATAAACATTAGGTTTCCGTTGATTTAATTCACGTATAAAACTTTTTTAACGCACGTGATATTTATCTTAACTAACATGTAACTTCATCATGTATTAGGATGTTTTAATAAATCATATTATATTCAATTACTAGATTCAGCGTTTTATGTTCTCTTAATTTCTCCCAAATGTAAAACAAAATGTTTAATTTTGTTTTATAAAAGTCTGTACTTAACATCTATAAAACATATTGTCATATAAAAGGAATATAACAGGTTCATCGACAACTACATATTATGTTTTATAAAAGTTTTTGTTTTTCATTTATAAAACCAACTGTTGAATAATAGGTATATAAACGTCACACTAATAATTTTATGTCCTATTGAAGTCATCCATAATACCACTATACAATCGTCTATTAAAGTTTTTTCTAAAACGTTTATAGGCCAATAAGTTGTTTAGATGTTATAATAATACCCTTTTTATGACGATATTGTCTTTTTAAAAATCTTTATACAACTGAAATGTTTTTACGACTTACAGCTTTGTTAAGTTAACATTTCGATTAAGACCATTATGTGATCCTTGTATAATTACGTTGCAAAAACGTTTATGGGACGTTGCAATTAGACTATTTAGTTAGACGACTTAACCGTCAGATGTACAACGTCTATACGACTAACAGAGTTAGTTAATAACCACTATAAAACTCCTATACGACTAAAAGTCATAGGTATAACTCTTATTTATACGACTTGTTTGCTAGTTGGATTGTCTCTGGGGGAAACATAAAATTAAAATAGTCGCATCATTTCTATCTTTGGCCTTCGTGGCTCAGTTGGTTAGGTATCTGACTACTGATCCAAGGGTCCCAGATTCGATTCCCGGTGGAGACACAGTTTTTAATTGTGTTTTAAGTCTGGCTCTGTGAGACGATTAATACCATAAGCAGATCGTAAGTCTCCAGAATGTGGCAGCTTGTTATTGGTGCATGTTAAATAATTATTTGACATTGTACCTGTTAGTTGCCCGTGAAGCTACATAAAACAAAAAGTTATAATATTATGCTGATTAATTATTTGAATGTTTTATCAAATGACAGAACGAACGCGTATAATATCTGTCAAATGACAAATGTCAACTACGGTGGACGGTGCTGCCAGGACTTAAATTTTTAGATATTATTGGAGAGTTGCACGAAAAAAATATGAATTCTTATGAAGAAGGGGTTGAACTTAACATTGTTTTTACTCCTCACTACCCCAAGGGGATTTATGAATTCGTAATTTTTAAGGTAATTTTTTATTGCAGATTATCAACTAGTATCATGCTGGGATTGCATTCTGAAAGTTTTATCACAATGTATCTGTGTGTGTGTGTGTGTGCTGTGTACTATAATATGCTACGTACGGCGTGTTTATTCTAGATTATCGATTATAGACTAAAGTGCTCATTCGATTATTTTCAAATTTTGCAAATTTGTATATCAAAAACTCGCATAGACCTCATTAGATTTTGAAGGATATCTGAATAGTGCTTCTCATTTTTTTTAACTGTCAAATATTTCAAAGTGACTCCCATGCTCAGGAAACTCGAAATTTGTTATTTTTATTTTCAAATTGCTAAAAGGGCACATCACTTACATAAAATGTCATTAATAAATATCAATTTTTCATAATAATATATTTAAATAATAAAAGAATTAAACTCACTCATTTCATAAAATTGCCGAAAACTTTCTATAGAAACTTTGAATACTCTATAGTGACTTGTTAGTGAGGAGTTTAGCGTTGGCCACAACCCACTCGTTTTAAATACCTTCATATATGCATAAAATAAGTGAATTTTAGATTATCTTCCCTTTGGTTTATTTACTTATTTTTAAGTCCATACAAAAATATTTACATATAAATGTGACAAAATATGAAATATTTAATTGCATTAGTCACCAACAGACGTAGGATACACCGTGGTTAGTAAGTAGGAATATTTACGATTTTTCAAAACATGAAGAATCATGAGACATCCCCAATATATTCCCAAGAACCTTCTTCTTACTAATTCTATGCTTTGTACGAATTTGGAATCCTAGTACGAATTTGGAAGGTTATTTTTTATTTAATAATTTTTGCCATTTAGGAGGGCAGTTTGCTCAACACTTAAATTTGCCAAAAACTATACGTATGTATTATCACTATATTCATATCTTGTTGCTTCCAAGTCTCTCTCTATGCGTCATTTTCCTTACGACTGAGGTGCGTGTTCCCCAACAGATCTCAAGGCTTCCATTCTATCTTCTTGATACTTAATCGGAGAATCCTTCTCCAACATCACATTTCAAACGTGTCTATTTTCCTTCGAGGCTTTGATTCAACAACTTCGTAGGATTTACATGAAGTGGTCTAGAAGATAAAGATTTTGTGAGCAAAATTACGAGACGATTCAAGTAGGTTGCAATATCTGTTGTTGTTACAAGTCAAGGTGTGGTTAGGTATATAGTTGAGTAGGTAGGTAGTCAGCGCTGTGTGACTACGTCATGTAACCTAGTGAGTGTTGCTGTGGAAAGTGTGTCGCATACCATTGTCCCAACATGGCTTGCCGTCGAGCTCTGTGTGAAGTGCAGAGTTTGAGGTCATGGCTTATCATAAAACACTCATTCACAAACTTATGTACATCTGTTTATTTTTATAACATATTTACATTTATAAATCATTATGGGGTAAAGTGGTATAACGATTTACCACTGGAATATAAACGGGCAATTGTACCAACTCTGGTTAAAGTGCTTGGTAGCTAATTCAACACAAATCCGACGGATACAACGAATTTGACATAAATATATTATTAGGAACCACTGAAAACTAACGAAATTATAGTCTAGAAGAAATCCCAATAACTCTGCCATTTGTATTTGCAAAAAATGGTATGTATAATGAGGTATTTAAAGAAATAAATATATAAAAATGTTGCCACAGTTGCCTCCAATTCTAGTTATGTATATATAAACGTCTCGTTATATATATTTACAGGTACCTATCTAGAAAATAAGCCCGTAGGTAAATCATATTTGAGTAAATTCTTAATGTGATTATGGTTCTATCATATAATGAAAGTTTCAAACATTTAAAAAACATAAAGCAATATGTAAAAAACTTTTTTTCTCACATTTTGGTTGTTTTTCAATGTTTTTTTAAATTATTTTAGATACTTGTAGTAAAGTTAATTTTGATTCTTTAATTAAAGATATATCAATTTAAAAATATCTTATAAGGCATCATCAGGGAAAACATCACACTCATACAGATTTTCCTGACGTAGCTAAATCTTATTAAATTATGTTACTTATATGTAATATCTTGTAATTGTTACGGAATGGTCTAAATTAGAAAATCATTCAAATTTGATTTAAAAATAATAATAAATATTTTGAGTTTTAACTGGAATTTGTAAAACTTAATAAAATTGACAACTTTGCCGACAATACGGGTTCGACACGAAGTAGCAAAAATCTGTAAGAAAACACTAAAAAGTATAATACTGAACCTAATAAGAAATACAAAACTATGAAGATGGAAAAATAAACTCAAGCGAGAATGTAAAATGATGGACAATCACTGCAACGTTACAGAGATAGGTGCCTACGCTAATACAATGAGCATAAGAAATTAATTGTTTCTGATTTTTACTTCCTACCGCATCGTGATTTTCTTAACATCACAATACAAAAACAAATGAATCTCATTTCTTTTCATATAGGTGAATAATAATAATAATACTTGCATAATTATTATCGTTATATGATGGATGTTTGAATATAAAACCGAGCATATTCAAAGCAAAGCAAGCATAATCTATTTAATATTAGATTTAGTGTCGTATTTCGGGAGTTCTTTAAGAATAATGAAAGAAAAAGTTGGGGTCCCGTGAGCAGTATTCTTCCAGTACGGAACCTTACCTTTTTCTTACATTTTTCTCAAATAACTCTTGTAATACGACCCTTATAATTATTACATGACGATTTTAGATACTCTTCGAGTACTTAATTCACAAAATAAACTATATTTAGTACTTGAATACCCATGATCATGAAAATATTCGCATTCACAAAGTATTTATATAAAGGTAAGAGAAGTGCACAGCTCTTTTCATCTAATGCATTTTTAATTGTATTACCCTATCCTTACATTTAAGTAATATTATTCAAAAGATCATAGCTTTAACAAAAGGGTAGCACTCCTAAGAAAACAATTTATGTGTGTGTAAAATTAAAATTACTCGTATTTAAAAAAAAGACACTGATACTTTTGAAACGGAGACACACATTTAAAATATGAGAATGTATAATCATCTCAATGAACATTAAACAGTATGCAACCGCCGGGTATTGAGCTTCTTTGTTCACATCGCCAGGAAAGAGCCAGGTAAGAAAAAAGTATTATCACAGGAAGTGTATCAGGCAGATCTCCTGCGCGATGGTGTGACCAAATTAAGGAGATGACCAGCTGGCTAAGTCTGTAAGTAGATCTCGACCGATAAATGTCGAGATTAACTGTCAAAATATCGACTAGTCGATATTATGTTAGTTTTGGTAGTCACTAAGCAGATAACGCGTCGAATCGTTCTCGCCCACTTATTTGACGGCGAGATTGGGTCGACATCGAGTCGAGAGACAAGATCTAACGCCGCCATGTTGAATTAAATGTCATTTTTTTACGCGACAATGGCGATTTTCATATTTATTTTGAGAATAATTATATAAACGGGTTAAACAACGCCGTTTAAGAGATTCTTCAAATCCCTTAAATATTCCGCGTAATTCATTTGTTGCTAATTACCACGTGACGAAAGTTTTATATGGATATATATTTATTGGAAATATGCGTCCGTAAATGTTTTCCGTAGGTTGATTTGAAATAATTTTTGATTTTGAGAAAGTATTCTTGTAAGCGATATTATCACATATGCATTTTAACACTTAACAAAAGAAAATTCGGCATAGTTTTTAGTAAAAAAAAAAAAACAACACGCTGCTGTCATCACACTTGATAAATTAATCGAAATATGATTAAAAACAACTTTTAAAATTACTCTTAAAACATTCAATAAACACAAAAGAAACTTAATTTTATCGTATTATTACTTGCTTTCGTGCTTAAAAATATGACCATATGATATTTATTTAACAAATATAAGTAAACAAATTTGACATTTATTCAAATCATGGGGAAAATATTGTGTATTGCCATAAATGATAATTCAAAAATGTACCGCAAGCCAGCCCAACGGCGACAAATACTAATAAGTGCATTTACGAACTCGACAGCGCTTAGTGACTACGAATTGTCGTCACGGACGTTAACATGGCGAGAAGAGCGGCGAGACGTTGTCGGATCTCGACTTTTTTACTGACTTGGCCTGCTGGAACGACTTTTATTCGGCGGTGAGAGCTGCGGAGGGCAGAGAGGACTGAAGGCTACTAGTTCTGTCCATTAGCGGCCCCATAGATTACGACCCTCAGCATTGAGGAAACGAAGAAGAAGAGAGAACATATATTAACAGGACTGTCAGACTGTGCAATTGTGTCGAATAAGAGTCATATTATATGTATTACCTTTTCTATGGAAGACACAATCAAAGAGATTGCTGTTTCCATACATATTATGCAAATTGAATATACATTTCTACTTCCATTCAACGTCAACGAACTCGAACTTATAAATATGTGACATCTTTATTGAGTTACATAGACGAGATTTTATGCACCGAGAAAATCATTGCGATTGAAATATTTAAATAGTAAATAGTTATCTCAGTATGATTTTTGTATAAACCAGAAATCAATCCATATAATGTTTTAAAGATGGAAATATATGAGGAAGACTTGAGATTAGATAAATGGAACGATTCTATTTATTCAAATCTGTCTAGCTGTGGTATAATAATGGATAAGGAAATTTTAGTATCAGAATCAGTTTAGAAAGATTTATGACGAGACAAAGTGAACCTTAGTTATTTTGAATGTAAAAAATCGTATTACTAATGTTTTCAGAGTTAACTTTATGGTACATGTGCTTTGTTTACACCACGAATGAGCCTCAAGAAAACGAAGCGTTAGTTTTGAAGACGTTCGTATGACAAGTGAATTATAATACCTATAACATATATAATAGTCCAAGAGATTGCAACGATTTCGATGAATCATTTTTTAATAGCTGGTTTTTTGATATTCTCTTTCTTATTGTATATGTATGAAATAGGATGGAAATGGATTCGTGTAACAGTGCGCTTCCTTTTTATAGGTAAATTGATGATTTTAACATTATTTTAATATAATTTGTACTTGTATGTTATTTATACCTATAAAATCAGTCCGTTTGTGAAATATGTACTTACCGTACATATTTACTGAAATACGTAAAAAAAGAAGAAAAAAATCCCGGGTGTGCGCTGAACAAATCACACAGCTTCATTGTAATCAGGGGCTAATCATGACGCATTCTTAATACGTTCTTAGATTGCCTTAATATTAAATACTAGCTTTTATGTCCCGCCGTTGGCCAAGAATGTAAATTAGTGAAGGCATAAGCAATCGTTTATATACCTACATAATATTGTCACACATAATTTTTTTTAACCGTAGTATGAAAAGTAGTTTGAAATTTAATTGAGTTTAAGCGGTGTAAAATCTTAAAGTGATGGCCACAATCCATTTGCTTTTATATATAAGCACATACAATTTCTGCACGCATGGACTATGGGAAATGATCTTAAATATGACTTATTATAAAAAGACAACGTCGTAAAGAGTTTGGATTTGGCCACAACCCCTATTTTTATATATTGTCATCGAACGCAAATAATGTGTTTTAAATATTTAGTAATTTTGGATGATGGGAAATGGTTTAAAAATTGATTAAACAAAAGTACTGAAAATATTCTAGTGTTGGTCCCATCCCATTCGTTTTTATATTTTTCGTCAAGTATGCATATAGTTTATTATAGTTTTGCACAATAAAACTGATAGACTTAAAACTGACACATAAGTCTACATTACAGAAGAAGAAGACTTAAGCTATGTTAAATAGTTTTTAATATGAATATAAACGTTGTGAAGATCCAGCAATGGCCACAACCCCGATTTTTTATATATTGTCATCAAAATGAAATGTGTAGTTATTGAAAATTAAGCAATATATGATGATATAATAAATGGTGTAAATTTGATTGAACAAAAGTAATGAGAAGATTCTAGTGTTGGTCACATCCCATTCGTTTTTATGTATTTTCATCAAGTATGCATGTTGTTTATAATATTTCGTTACAATAGACTATTAGACATAAAACTAATCCAAAAGACTAAATAAAAAAGAAGTAGAAGTATAAAACTATAACAAATAGTTTGTAATAAAAACTGACCCAATGGTCTACATAGAAGATGAAATAGAAGAATTACACATTAGGAAATGTATTATATAAAAAACTGACCAAAATGTCTTCATAAAAGAAGAAGAAGATGAATTGAACTATAGGAAATATTTTATATAAAATTCACCCAACATCTACATAAAATAAGAAAACGAAGAATTAGACTAAAGGATAGTTTGTTTAAAAATAGTTTGTTTAAAAACTAACCAAAAGGTCTACATAAAGGAAGAAGAAGACGAATTAGACTATAGGAAATAGTTTGTATAAAAACTCACCCAAGGTCTACATAAATTAAGAAAAAGAAAAATTAGACTATAGGAAATAGTTTATTTATGAACTGTCCCAAATGACTTCACAAAAGAAGAGGAAGAAGATTTAAACCCCAAGAAATAGTTTGTAGAAAAAATCACCCAAAGGTCTACATAGAAAAAAGAAGAATTTCACTATAGGAAATAGTTTGTAGGTATATTGAATGTGTATTGTAGTTAACCTAAAATAGTTTAATAATTTTCCTATACAAAATCAGTATATTGTTGGTTTTTAAGTAGTAAGTATTAGGTATGTAGGTACCTACCTACAATGATGTTCTAAATTAATTCGAATTCGATTTATAACAAATTTTATTTGAATATCAGAATGTGTCCGTTACCATAGTAACCATGTTCCAACATGTGAAAAATATCAAATGTTATGGAGACATTTTTTGAATATGTAGGTACCTACATTGGTTTGTTCGATGCCATAAAAATGAAAATTGTCAGAAAAATCAAATATTTTTAACAAATTATGCAATTTTATTACGCCTATATCTTTACTAATAATTAACAGACTTTTACAATATATGTCTTAAAACTTGCTGTAATGTCTTGTGTTTCATTTTATTATTTCATAATCACATTTATTTCAAAGGTATATTATTTTAAAGCACATATTCATTCGGTAGGAAAATTAAATATCGTATGAAAAGATATTAAAATGGCGGGGTTATATGTACATTTGTACAAAACGCTTACTTTAAAAATAAGTTAAACATTATAATTAGACAAAATATTCACCATGTTTTTCACTTAAAAGCTAAGTTATACTTGAAAATATATTTTTTTCGTGTAAATACGTACTTCTAACTTTTAAACTAACAGATATTTGCGTGCAAAATGTACACTTTTTTGACAGATATGACTAGGAAAATTTTGTATGAAAAAAATAATTATTGAAATATCTTTAAAATTCAGCATTTTAATCGCATTATTTTTAGCGTGACACTGCATCAGGTATACTGGTACACGTTCGCACATAAATTAGATTTTTAGATGCTCTTGGTTTTTCAAAAGGCGTGAGACAAACACACGCACACACACACACACTAACATATTGATTGCTTTATTACTTTAGATGTATAAATCAGTACTCGATCATAATCCAATATTAATCTTTCTCTACATTTAATCATGAAAATTTGTCGATATCTGCGTTAAGTATGAAATTGTCAAAAATTGTTGTGTAAATTTATAGTATTATTCAATTAATTTAACCTCAAAGATTGTTAAAGTCTGAAGAGACTGAAGCTAATCTTAATTTTACTCTTATCAACATGAGTAGCCCTGCAGATTGATGGTGTAAGAGCACATACAGGACTTACAAAGATATAAATGATTATGGTAAACGCAACCACTCCCAGGTGCCAGACTTACCTTTTCATACATATGTAATATTCAATAGGAAAGGAAATATCAAAAAACCAGCCATTACAAATGAATTGTTTTTTGACGATCATAAATTATACTATAAAACAATTTTGTAGTCTAAGAGATAATGTTTTTATACTTTTTGATATTAAAAAAATAACAAACGAGTGTATTTTGAATACCTACCTACTATCTTAAATCAGGATATTTTTCGGACATAAGTATCTAAGATCTTCTGATATTTTTGGTCATTAAATTTACTAAAGATACGTTTATTTTCCTGTTCAACAATCACACAGCTTTAATTGCAAACAATAAAACAATTATCACTAAAAATTCTATTATATTTATGATCCGAAGTTACGTCCAAAACAAAGCGTTATCGTCGGACCATCAGGATATTGAAGATGACTAAGATGAGTAGAAACAATGAATTATAAATAGATACAACTGTTTCGAATAATTTATACGATTTTCAAGCACATTCTTATGATTTACGCAGGACCGGATCCACCATATATTCAAACGGTGCAATTGCTCAATCTGGGAGCCAAATACAATCAAAAGAATCTGAAGGAAAAAAAATATATAAGAAAAATCAAATTATGGCTTCAGATAAAATTTATTAATATATATTATTTTATTTATTTTTATTTTTTATTTGTTTAGAAACTTAACAGCTATACATTTTAATGCCTATTTGTAAATAAGAATATAAAAGAAAAGCCAATTATAAAGTTTCACATACTTAAATAATTATATATTATTGATGTTGGGTAATTATTGTATGATGGTGAGTGTGTGTGGGGAAAGGGAAGGGTAATGGATATAGGAAAGCGTTGATAAGGAAGGGATGAAGGTTTAAGGAAAGTAGGTTTGATTTTTAACCAGTAATATTACCAATATTTAAGCGTAATTGGTGTTTCATCGATGTCTGTGTGGAGTTAAATATATCCGGTTGGGGGTCAAGACTGTTGTAATAGTTTAAGCATCTGTTAAAATAATTATTCTGTGCGTAATTTGTTCTGCAGTATGGAGTATAGAAAAGGTTATTTTGGCGTGTTGTTTTCATGGGGCAGCTGAAAGAAATTTTTTGAAGTAGGTAAGAGCTGTCTACAAGGTTATTAAGTATTTTATAAAACAGATAGACATCGGATATCTTTCTTCTTGATGATAATATAATACATATTTTAATAATATATTTATTTAATTGATGTACTAAACGTACAACAACGGGTATATAGCTATAAGTTAATCTTTTCCAAGCAAGGTGAAAAAAAAATCATACCAATTTCTCCCATTTTCGAGGGAAGAGGAGAGATCCATTATTGGCGGTTTTCGTGCAACTATTAGTGCAGGTACTATTTTAAACATTAGTTTAATATATCATCGATAAACGATTGATTTTTACTTTGTGGTATCATTTTGCAATTAATTAAATGAAATAAAACACATCTTTGTGTACACCACTACATACATAACTTTTATTACCAAGTAAGCTACATTCTTAAGACTCACAGATCCAGACTGAAAACACAATTAAAAACTGTGTCTCCACCGGGAATCGAACCCGGGACCTTTCGCTCAGCAGTCATATATTATATCTATCCAACTAAGTCCCGAAGGCCGACATATTTAGAACTTTCAATAATCGGATTGATTGATTTCAACAAGGCATAATTATTATTGGTGAATGCTTCACAGTGATCACGTAAAACAGCCGATGACAGGTTGTAGGCGCCTTGTGTTTCTGCCCCCCTACACAACGTGTCATTTAGCTCAAGAAAAGAAATAAGAAAATATAACTCAATGTATGGAAGTGACAGCTGTCAGTCACATGACAACTGTCACTTCCATATATTGAGTTATCTTTCCTTGAGCTAAATGACACGTTGTCTAGGGGGTCTGGCTATCTTATAATATTGCAACATCGTCTCTATTGATATGATAAAAAATTTATATAAAATAATATTACATCATTTATATATTTTTTGCCGAAGGACAATATTCTTGATTGTGAAACGCCGTTGACAAAGATACTTACAATTTTTTTCGGTTCACTTTAGCCCAGGAATCAGAAATCTCACTAACCTTTGAAATTTTTTGCGACAGGCGCTGAAAATCTTTGACCAGGTCCTGGTAAAGTAGGTACCTACTTCTTGTAAATTGATGATAAACAACATGTATGTATGAACGGTAATCATGAATTAACAGACGATTTAAAGTGAGAGATTATATTTTCGGATAAAAACTAATGTAGTTAGGTACCTACCTTCCTATTTTATGAGACTATGGCCCATTGTTCGTAATAAGCGAATCGTGAAACGTGAACACTCCGAAAATCTAGGTAAAAAAAGGATTATGTTTTAAAAATCACTTGACCCTATTAAATTTGTACACAAAAGTGACTTAATGACGGTCGTGACCTTCGGTTGATTTTTGAAAAACCAATTGTTTTTAATTAACAATATCTGATAGTAATTAATATCGAAGTGCTTATTATATTATAATAGTCGAAATACATCATGTTTGTTATCATAAACCGTATCCAATGGATCGAATCAGCATACCTATTTTTGAATTTGATATTGCATCATTAATCGAATCGTATTGAAATAAATAATTTAGATAGTATCGATATTAATAAAGGAAAATATTCTTTTTACTCTCCACTACTATGGAATAGTGGAGAGTCATGATTTCATAATTTTTAAGAGTATTTTTTTACATCAATATCTCAATGGGTATCATGTAGAGAGTGCATACTTTGAGTTTCGTTGTGATGTTTTTGTGTGTAATCCGTGTACATATACATATACGTATACGTATGCGGTACATAAATATGAAAATTTGTGTCCTCTGTACAGATCAAACTAAAAGGCCGATGAAATTAATATTGATACCATACGTGTGAAGTACATAAACTCAGAGCTGATTAGTTTTCCAACTGTCGATTCGTTCATGAGAATTCAATTCTCTTAATGAATCGACATTATTAAGCCAAGATGCGTGTACGAAGGAAAATTTTGTATGGTGTAGTGGACTTTTTGCAAGCTAATAACACCAACTAGAGGCCTCGCAGCATATATGTTCACATACATGGATTTACTCAGAATTCGGAGTAGAACATTTTATGTGAGTTTTGTGTGTATGTGTCTGTGTATTTGTCTGTGTGTGTGTGGTGTGTGTCCCCCCCCCTTATAACTTTTGATCCGCTCAATTTACAGAGCCCAAAATTTCAGAATATATAAACAGTTATAGGCTCACAAAACTTTTATACTCAGAATTGTGAATTTTTGTTTCAGTCAGGGGTTATCAACTTTTGAAATTTTTGTTAATTTTTCCATATCTCTCATAAACCATAAAAGCTAGAACGCTGAAAATTGGCATAAACACAGACAAATACAAAATCTCAAATTTATTTTTTCAAAAAAATTCCAGGGTATCTCAAACATTTTTTATTATAATTTTTTTTTTATGAAAAATTTATGAGTTTTTATTTTATATTTCCAAATTTTTTAAAAATATCGAAAAAAGCCGAAACACCCCAACTAGATAATTTAATTTTCTATAAAAAATATTAACATAGTATAAGCACATCCCAAATTTTTTTTAACAATTTTTATAAAAATTGAATTTAGTGACGACATTGTTTCATACAATTTGTATGGCAGTCGCTTATACACAATATGTAAGAAGACTTAATAGTTTGATATGTACCTACTTAATATCCAAACACACATACAGAACCATCATCCTGTTTTCATATTCCGGGTAGGAAAAGAGGACTGACCTCCATACTGTCCTATCTTGATATACATACCAACATATGTTAAAAATTTTCAATTATTTGGATTTATGGGTTAATAGTTTGATTCTTATTCTTCAACTATACACACTATCGCTATCGACAGTTAGATCTCATGTGTTACATGCAACTAGTCCATAGACAACGGTTCATTTTTTCTCAATGTTTCTCTATAATTTCATCTGTTAAAATTGAAAAAATATGCTTCCCAAGTATACATATTCGTCGACTAGCTCGAGCCATTCGTTCTCAAATCTTATTTTACACGCTGTTCTGCTTTCACTCTTTTTAAAGATTGATTGCCTTTGATTTGCTGGCATTCATCCTCAGTCCGTTTTTTATGCATACTTCATATGCCATACTAACAAGATACTGCAACTCTTCCATCTTTTCTACTAATATATTATTATGTATAAATTTTACTAATGGTGATTATGCATTTAGGTTCTCTAAAAGCAAAAAAAAAGACATTTATATAGTAGGTATAGAACTCATATCATTATGTTGAATAAACACAGTTATTATTTTTATCCCTTTGTAGATAATAATATTGACATAAAAAAACTAAGAACGATGTATTAATGCTTAAGTGAATCAATAAAAGATATTGTAAAAATGTTATTAATGCCTAAATAATATATCAACTGGTTCGATACGATACTGAAAATCCCGTTAAATTTATTAGAATGATATTTGTGGGGAGTGGGCGAACAAGATACAGTCCATTATAATCCTAGTGTAAACATAACAATCATCCTAACGGAAAAACAACACTATAATGAGAACCTATAATTTTTTAATGGCATCAAAACAACTTCAAATTTAGCAACAAAAATAAAAATTATAGTTTTATATGGACGAGTTTAAATGAGTGTTTACGTAATCCCTTAAACGAAATATGAATGTAGGATTTTCAATACAAATGTCTGTTACTCTTTTCGGAGTAACTCTTAACGATTTGTTAAACTTTTCTTTAAAAGTTCTATGTTTTTTTAATTGATATTAATTTTATGATCAGTGCATGTGAGTAATTCTATCTGTAAATATTATAATTAAGTTCAATAGTAGGTGTTAGGTTCTTAAGAAAACCGTTATGAAGAAATTGTATATTCGAGTGAAATGGTATAATAACTCCCTTCACACGATATGAATGACATAGAAATAAAACATTTCTTATATAATATTACTTAGGTGTTTAATAATCCACTTAAAATATAGCATAAGAAAATATTTGAATTTATGTTTAGTTTTATTTTTATTTTAATCGTTTGGATTTGTGATTATTTATATTTTTTTATGTTTTTATATATATTTTGCTTGGGTTGTCAAGTTTTTGCTTACCTTTTAGTTTATATCGATGTAAAAGTTCCTTTATATGATGCCTAGGTTAAGATTTTTGTAATTTGAGTTAGTTTGTATGTTTTTGTGAAATGTGACTCACTTTAAAACACGAGATAATTCTCTTTTTTAAGTTGAGTCATTCATAAATATGTAATCATTGTATAAACTGTAAATATTGTGTACCTATTTTGTAACCATTTTTTATCAAACAAAAATAAATATAATAAATAAATAAGATATGTATTAAAAATATATTACCTACATACCGTGGTACCAAGTGGCTACTCGATGTGGGTAGAACCCAAAATGAAAGTAACGTTGCAACAATAATTTCTTAACTAATTATTTTTTGTTGTCTGTTTATATTGTGTTTATTTTTATTTATTTCACTTTTAAAACTGTATTTTTTAATTTAAAATTATGTAAGTATTCCTAATGTTTATTTTTATAGCTTTCTTATTCTTTTGTTTTTTACTGTAATGTAATAATTTCACAAATGTACAGGTGGCTGCTTCAGAACAGATTTATTCTAGTGAGGCGGCTATCTTATATTAAAATAATGTATATGTTTATATGATCATAAATAAATAAATAAATAAATAAATAGTACATTTTTTCCCTATCATATTATGAACTGTTTTTATATTCGATTTTTATTTCCTGCATTTTTGTTTTCAAAATTCAATATATTTCATTTTTGTCACGTGTTCAATATATTTTATTGACCGTCGTGGCATAATTGGTAAACCGTTTGGATTCTGTTCGGGCTTCCTGGGTTCGATCCCCAGCATAGGAGAAATTTATGTAAATTAATTTCTCACGCTATTATTACTTCTCTGGGCTGGAAACACTAGTTGGTTGGTTGAAATTGACATATGGCAATAAACTCGCCACTTGCACAAGGTGCAAGAAACTGTTTATTATTATTATTATTATCATCTCATTGCCATAATACACACTTTAGATATTAAATATATATTATTCAACATTAACTCTGATTAGTTCAAAGAAATTGCCCGCCAGTGCACATATTATATGTATATACAAATAAATAAATCAAAACATTCTTAATTATCATTGGCGCCACAGCCCTGTGTGAGCCCTGGCCTCCTCCAGAATCCTTCTCCAGCCGTCCCTTTCCACCACCGCTCTCCTCCAATTTGCTATTCCGATCGCTCTTATGTCGTCTTCAGTATCGTCCAGCCATCTTAGCCTGGGCCTACCTTTACTTCTTCATTACAAATTACAATATTATGAAGTTTTTAAGAAATCAGAGTTTTTTTATTATTAGAAACTATCTCCACCTAAAAAAAAATCTAATTGACGTTTTGTTCAAGTCGTTACTAATTACGATACAAATTCTCACATTTTGGATACTGTTATACGAAGAATGTTTAACCATCACCTTCGTTTTGTGTAACGTTACATTCTTATTAAATAGTAGCATAACACTTTCAATCGTTCGCATATTCAATTATTTTAACGGTTGAAAATAAAGGTATTGATACCTAATATCAATTAAATATGATTTTTACAAATTGAATATATTATAACAAGTGATATTTTAAAAATTGAACTTTTCTGAAATTTTGAAAATCCTATACGCATAGAATTATAAGGTACAGAAGCCGCATGCAGTATAAATTTCGAATTCAAATGTATGACAAGTTTTATTTACATGTGTGTGTGTGTGAGGCGGTAGATCGGTAATCGAATCGGTAGGTGTACGTATACTGCATAGAAAGAGATTTTACGTGTAGGTACTACTATGTGTTCTATGACTGTATTGACGGCCGGGCGAGTGAAACTCGGAACATTGTTCTTAGTTTTAGTTGTTATACTTTCATTGCATTGAACTTTACGAGGATATGTGTAATATGTAGGTACTTAAGGCCCTTGTATACCTTGGGCATACTGATGAACACTGTGGATGTACGCAAATATGCATATTAAATTACCTTCTAATATATGAAACACGAAAAAATATTGCATATCACCTAATCTGACATATATAATATTTTTTCGTGAATAATAGGTCAAAATAAGATAATTTTTTAAAATAGCAAAAATAGTAATCAAATAGAGGTCGTTCCCGGTCATTTCTGGGAACGACCGGGAAATGGCGGGAACAACCTTTATTCGGCGGTGCGAGGTGCAGAGGGCAGAGAGAACTGGAGGCGACTAGTTCTGTCCATTAGCAGCCCCATATATCACGACCCTCAGCATTGAGGAAACGAAGAAGAAGAGAAGAGAGTAATCAAATATTAAAAAAAAAACTCATAGGCCTCGTAGTTTTTTTAGATATTAACAATAAAAAATCTAAAAAAAAATAATTCAATACAAGTATCAAACCAATTCAAATTTCAAGAAACTCACGCAGTAGAATAAATATGTAAAAATAAAGTGTGCTATATTTCAAAGGCGTATCTTTTGAGGGTTCTCGGGAAGAGATTTTCAAGATTTAGTATTAAGCCTACTGTAGACTCAACAAAATAACACTTCTGGTTTTACTTGTGCATTTTTTTTGCATAACGATCAACTAATCAGTATCTTGAGCTTCTGTGTATCAAATTAAATAAGTCAAATTATCGAACTATCGTGTTCATATTTTCATCACATTGATTAGGGTTTAAATAGAAATCGCAAGCTAATAAGAATATCCCCCTTACATAAGAAGTAAAGTAGAACATAACATACTTAGGATGATTTATTTGATATATGTACCTATTGGTACTCTGCTAATACCGAGTGGGTTATGGTCAACGCTAAACTCCTCACTACCATGTCACTTCACAAAGTATTAAAATTTTGTATGGAAAATTTTCAGCATTTTCATGATGAGTTTGTTAAATTATTTTTGATTTAAATATTTTACTATCAAAGCTTGATTCAATGCCATTTTATGAAAGTGATGCGCCTTTTTAGAAATCTGAAAAGAAAAATATTAAATTTTAAGTTATCTGAGCTTGAGTCAAAAAAATTGTGAAGCACTTATCAGATATCCTGCAAAATCTAAAGGAGTCTAAGTGATACACAAATTTGCAAAACTTGGAAATAATCGAATGAGTACTTCAGTCTATAATCGACAAAGTAGAATAAACACGGTGTACCTACATAGCGAATACAGTACACATCACACACACACACACACACACACACACACACACACACACACACACACACACACACGTATATATTGTGATGAAACTTTCAGAATACAATCTCAGCATGATACTACATAATTGATAATCTGCAATAAAAAGAAAATTAACTTAAAAATTGCGATTTCATAAATCGCCACTAGGTATATCCCCTTGGATGAGTAAAGAGGAAAAAATATTATAAATCTTGCGGATGTGTGCACTTGATCATATACTGTAAATGAATCAAAAGGTATTGGAAAAGATTCGACTTCGTCAGAATACCTCTAGCGGTATTTGTGTCAAAGGGGTCAGTGACTGAATGTAGCAAATTGGGAGATTTTACCTACATATTTTTATATACCTGCCGAATATAATATGTATGAACACGCACCGACACACGACACAACTTTTCATTTTAAATTATTATGAATACATGCCTGCCTACCCAAATACTTGGTCGTATGTTATTATCATGATAATTTATTCTTTGACCAATTTAACAACATCCTTAAAGAAGATATTGTTGGCAAGAGCGCTCCGTGCTGAGTGTTCACTCATCGTGAAGGTTAAATTCCCCTTTCCGCAGAAAAATACTATTCGGTGGTTTCTAATAATAAGCAATGCGCAGTATTTTGTTTTACCAGAATTTGTGATTGATGTTACATCAATAATCCAATTTAATCCTCTTAATTTATTGGCAAATTATCAAGCCAAGATACGCGAGATTTGTATGCAGGGTCTATATTTTTCATGGTTTTTCTAACTTTGTCAAAAAACACCAACTTAGAGGCTTCGCCTCCCCCCTTATAACTTTTGATCCGCTAAATTTATGTGTTTAACTGTATATATTTCGAAAGTTTTTAAAAAAAATTGAAAAAAGCCGAAACACACCAACTTGATAATATAATTTTCTATAAAAAATATGAAAATTTTAATCAATTTTTATAAAAATTGAATTTAGAGACGACATTGTTTCATACAATTTGTAAGGCAGTAAACACTACACAACACCATGCTGTTTTCATATTCTGGGTAGGAAAAACAGACAGACCTCCATACTATCCTATCCTGACATATTATATACCTACATATTTTATATTGAAACCAAAATATCTTAAAATATTTAATAATTTGTATTTAAGTGTTTATAGTTTGGTACGTATTCTTCAATTATGCATACTATCGCCATCGACAGTTGGATCTCTTATGTTACATGCAACTAGTTCAAGGGCGGATCCAGGGGGGGGGTCATGACCCCATGGGCTGGGTCCAGGACCTAGGTGGACCACTAATTAAAATTGTGAAACATAGTTTTTATATATTTTTTATCAAAATATAGATTTTATTTAAGTACTTTCAATATTTAATTAATTTAATATAATACTTTAATTAATTTAATATAATACAAATTAAATTATAACTTCTTGTGACTTGACCACGACTATGTGAGCCCCCCTGGCGCCAAAGCTGTATCCGCCCTTGAACTAGTTACATATTTTTTAATTGTGGTCTTTTTATAGGGAGAGCCAATAATTGTTGCAGAGAATAAAGGATTTATTAGGATTGAACACGTGAAAATAATGAGAACTGCGCACGCTAGAAGAGTCCTTCACCATATATCAAAGGGTGTAAAGCGTAGGGGGAAACCCAAGCTGAGATGAATGGGATCTGGAATCATTGGGCGTAATCAAATGAAAACATGGAGCTGCTGACTTATTTTGGAGGAGAGGTCCCACCTTGGTGTGTGGAGCCGAGATGATAATGACTAGTAATAGAGATTCGAAAGGCTCGATATTATCCTACGTGTGCATAAATAAAAAATCTTTCAAGTATTGAAGTTGGGAAAAGTGGAAAGCAAACGTGGTCCAGCAGTGTTACTCTGAACACACTAATCCAATCACAATTTCGAAAATAAACTAATGAGAGTATGGCGCTAGGTTGGTTCTAAGCATAGATTCAAATCGGATTTGGAATCAAGTTTCGAGAGTATGGCCGCTGGTCGAAGGTATACATCGTAGCGCAACTTTAGAGATTGGACCGGAGTAAAATTAGGGGAAAAACAATAAGTGAGTGGCGCAAGATAAATAAGTCTTTGCATAAGTGTTAGCCAACGTCAACGTCGGAGATACCTGTTAAGATACAACAAGCAAAATTAGGTCTTTTGAGTTACCATACAGACTTCTTATAGAGGAGTTTCTAATGCAAGACTTACTGCATATGAACCCGTATCAAAGAATATATTATGCTCAGTTTATTCCGTTACAAACAAAAAACAGTTTAATTATAAGCATTTCAGAACAATGCATCAATTAATATATAAATAGAACCTACACGGGACTTTGAGATGATGTATTTATAGTCATAAATGTTTTTACCTACTTCAGATAGAAAGCATGCAATGTCCCTAATAGAAAGCGGTATAATTTTCGAGCACGGAAAGCCAACTACAGCTATAGTACAAATAATAATTGTACAATACAGATAGTTGGGATGGAATCAGGTAGAAGTATTAGATCCTAACAGAGTCGTGTGGGATAGATTTTGTCAACCTTCGTCGCACGTTTGGTTAGATATCTGACTGCTGAGCTAAAGGTCCCGGGTTCGATTCCCGGTGGAGACACAGTTTTTAATTGTCTTTTCAGTCTGGATCTGTGAGACGATAAATATCGTAAGTCTCCAGAATGTGGCAACTTGTTATTGGGTGCGTGTTAAATTAATAATTGACATAGTACCTGTTAGTCGCCTGAGAAGTAATACAAAACACAAATACAAAATACATCTCGACAGAGGTGCAGACGAATTTTTTTAAAGGAAAAAAAAATATTATTATATGTAGGAACTTAAAATTTTCGTTATACTGCGTAGAGAAAAATGCTTCGTAAAACCGGAATTTTGTTTTACGAATCAATTTATCTTTCAATTCGTCCCTCAGGGGATCTTATATAAAAACGTTTTTTTTATTTGTACGATATGTTATTTAATTATAAACAATGGCGCAAAGCATTTATTGTTCATAAAGTTATATTGATAAACACCAAAAATCTTTAAAGGTACAAATATTTTGTTTCTTATCATAAAAGAATATCATTCTGTATAAAGAATGCTTCTGAAAATATTTAAGTATTATAAAATGATATTATAAATAATGGCAGTAGTCAGTAAGTATCATACATAATATGAAAAGGAAGTCTGCGATTATTAGTAGTAAACAATGAATGCGAGATAATATACATATGTAGGTAGGAAGGCGAGATACAGGTCTGGTGTACTGACTGAATGGCATGTCCCAAGGTCTAAAACAAACGACCCTGACCTAGAGGTACACGCTGGTATGCCAATAACCCATTCATCGGTCACGAGTCCAACCAAACTGATGCGTGGCGCTTCCTCGCCTTGCCTTTACACCTGATCCATAAAATATACGGGTAACTACGCTATTATAAGTCAGTTTATTTGTAATATACGGGTAATTGCAATTTCACATTGTTACTTTTTATATACTAGACCCGGGAAATCACGCAAGTGTATAAATTATATTTTGAAAATATAAGTATAATTATAGAAATTTTAAACTTTTTGACAAATTTTCAACATCTCAATAGAGACGAAGTTGGAATATAATAGAAGAACTAGGAACTCAAGGCGCCTACAGGGTAAACGTCCTGTCATCGGCTAATTTACGAGATCACTTTATGCACTTGCGCAAAGTTAACCAATTACGCCTTCTTATTGAGTTCCCTTTTTTAATAATATTTAGTAATCTATATTTACTACATTTGATTTACTACAAATATTGTTAATTTGATTGATGAGGAAATAGTTCCGAAATCGCGAGATTATAAATACAAAAAATAACTTATTACTACAAATGACAGTTACTACAAACGTGATGAGTAAAATGCTATAAAAAACAAAGTAAATTTAAAAAAATGCATAGTAAGTATTCAATGTATAAAATAACAATTGTTGAAATATGGACTGCCGTGGTATAGTGGTAAATTGTTGGTATATTATTTACACTTTACACCACCATATTTTCTTATTTACCTCATGAGTCACGCAACTAGAGGCTTTTGAAATTGATGTTACTTAGACTCTAAAAGCATTCCAATGATTAAAATATGCTTATCTGTACATTATACGTTTTTGTAATAACATCTACATTTTTGTAAATCATGATATATTCTGGTTGGTTGGAAGAAATAGCCTTATTGGAATAAGCCTGACAGTGAATGATATTATATGTTTATGTAATATTGTACACTAAAAAATATATAAATACATTTTTTTACTTTTACTATACACAATTATTTTCAAAATGCGAAATTTAAATTTAACGCAAATCCAAACTAGATTATTTTTTTACAATTAATTGCTCCAATACTAATACACCATAAAATTAGTAACATAACTGATTTAGAAATTTTTATTATTTAATATTATTATTATTATATTTATTTTATCTAAATCTAAATCTAGATTTAGATTTAGATTTGTTTAATTCTAGTTTAAATAGTTTATTCTGTGATATGACAATTAAAATTATTGTGTGTTGTTGTTACCTATTGATGGAAGATTGACAAATTCATATTTAATATTTTTAGAATAAATTTGTAAAAAATATGATGTTAGTGATAGAAGAAAAGAAAAATGTGAGGTGAATTTAAATGTTTGATATGTTTGTATAAATAAACTAAAAAAAATACAAAAACATATTTCGTCTTAAAAATGTGAAAACAAATTTTGAAAATAATTCTCAATTTTAAATGTTACATATTATGTTGTCCGTTTGTTATTATTTTTAATTGAGATATTGTTATTGACGTATTGATTATTAAGGTATGTAGGTACCAAGTACCAACATGTTATATCACAACATTCTCCTACGAAAACTGGTCTTGAATACCAAATGAAGTAGGGAAACCTCGTGAAAGTAGGGTTGCCAGTTGGTATCCTAAAGGAGGACGTGTCCTCCTTTTCTATAAATTGTTCTCCTGTCCTCTCTCTCTCCTACGTGTAAGTTCGCTTTTTGCGTTGAACCTTACCCAATTTGGTTTAAAAAACATGTTTTGTGAATATTTTTATATTTATTTGTTAAAAAACCACCAATAACTACTTCAAAAATTGGTATTTCAGTGAAATATGTATAAAATAAAGTGAATTAAAAAAACAAATGTTATTGTCTATAGTTTAAGTAGTGACTAAAGTATATATTATGTACATTACTTTATTCTGTCGTCTCTGTCAACTGCTGAAAATAGGTCTCTGTCCTGGGCCTACTGCATCCAGTCACCAGCAACCCTCTTTGTATCATCGCGTAGGTGGTCTGCTTCTCCTGTTCTCACGTAGTCTCCGTTCCAGGATCTAATTGGTCCATCTTTGATCCTTCACTCTAGCGATATGCCCCGCCCATGACAATTCAGGATTGTCACACTTTCAAAGACGTCAGTAACTCCCGATCTTTTACGTATTTTTGAAGTTCTTACTATAATTTATTCTGAACCTAATAACAAATCTTGATTTAAGTTTTATAGGGACTACATTGAAGTTATAAAAAGATGAAGAAAAAAAGCAATTTTCAGACGATGAAAATGCTTCTTTCGGTTTTCTGCTGATATGTACGGTGGTTGTTTTTTTATTTTGCCATTGTCCTCCTTTTGAAAGAAAATCCTTTTTTTTTATTTTTATCTGGCAACCCTACGTGAAAGCAACTCTGAAAAATATGTCACGTCTATTGGAGTGGATACGCGAATAAGAACCGCCGTCACAGTGATCCACTTTAAACTTGTGGATTGGTCGCGAAATCAATTTCCAATAATATAACGGTGACAAATCGACACATTGCGCAATTAGTGACCAAGTCGAAACGAAACTTCTTGTAAATTATTCAATGCGAGCAAAAAAGATCCATCGTTCGTTTCCAATTATGTTCATAAAACTTACTGTCTTCGATAAGATAATAAGATAATATGAAAAAGGTTTTTTGTTTATTTATTTTATTTTGTAAGTTATAAAATAAACAATGTTAAGTACAAATATTACAGCTTTTTGAAATAATTACTGTCTGGGTTTGCTTTTTAACATCATAATTTCGTCATGTGTTTTACTTCTAGATATGTTGATTGCGTTTGTTATACGTATTTATGAAAAATGAATTCATTTTCCCAATTGACACAATTAAAATTCTTTCATGTGAGTATATTTTTATATACCTGCATATTTTTCCTCATAGGTACATTAAAAGCCATACTGACGAGATGGTAATCATCAATGCAACTATTGTGTTATATCTGTTAATACTAACATACTAATAACCTCACTTATAACTATCAATTATATGTGCATATGTGTGTTTGTTTGGTTTGTCGTCCCTGACTTTCTAACTATTATTTGATGTGTATCTGTTTGGTTTATCGTCCATGACTTTCTCACTATTATTTGATGTGTAGGTATTTGTTTGGTTTATCGTCCCTGACTTTCTCACTATTATTTGATGTGTATCTGTTTGGTTTATCGTCCCTGACTTTCTCACTATTATTTGATGTGTATCTGTTTGGATTATCGTCCCTGACTTTCTCACTATAAAATGTATGTGTATTTGTTTGACATTCTAAGGTCTCGGGTTCGATTCCCGGTGGAGACACAGTTTTTAATTGTGTTTTCAGTCTGGATCTGTGAGACGATTCATATCGTTAGTCTCCAGAATGTGGCAGAACTTGTTTTCGGGTGCGTGTTAAATTAATATTTGACATAGAACGTACCTGTTAGTTGCCCGAAAATTAATATAAAAATAAAATAAAATTAGTAAAAATGTAACCGTCTTACTTATAAACGTAAACTATCTTTAGTACCTGGTCGTAGAGCGTGATTAACGAAAAAGTTTACTTATAATTATTTCATATACGTCAAGTTAGGACAGATCGAGAGGTTGTTTAACGCTTGACTAACGCTCATACCAAATATTTCAAAATGGCGGATCTTTCACATATGATCCGACGCATTCTTGAGATTGACAGTAAAATTTAATCCTTTTAACGTTTACGCTTGTTATTCTTTATCGCAATCGTGTTTCAATTGACTCAACACGGCACAACGTTGTGTTTGTTTTCATTTTTCGATGTCAGTTATCCAAAAGTTACATGCATTTATCTATTTTTTGACATCTGTGAATCCAATGCGGCCATATGAAGAAAAATAAATGAGGGTGTTCGTAAACAATTCGGTGAGATAGTTAGTCATTACTTATACATTTATAAGTAAGATTTTTTTATACCGATCTTAACTAGTTGCACGTTTAGTGAGCTGTTAACGAAATCTAATAAGTAAGACCGTAAGTACATACTTTGATTGTAGCGAAGATCAGGTCGGGTGTTCTGATCAGTGATCATGTTGCTCAGTAGATACAGGTACACATTCACCAAAAGTGAGTTTCACAAATCAACTTCGCAACGCTTCAAGGAATGATCCAAGGAACAACGGTAAATCCAATCAAACTAGCTGAACTGACTCCGCAGACACCTAAGTATGTACATATAATAGCTATAGTTAACGTGTTTACAGAAGACAATACACGATCATCGCAAAAGGGTGATACAATCTTAGTCATCCGAGATGGAGCCGAGGTGACGCTATAGACCTTTCGGCTTCAACGCGGATATCGATGCGGTCGATCACTGAGATTATTGCCGCAGTACTTTCATAACTGGACTCTTAACAGCTAAAGGTACTGCTCGAGGAACTAAACTGCTTTTTACTTAGTATCTATAACACAAATTATAATTATTTGTTTTAATAAAATTGAATATTTGTGCTATACACTTAATATTTATCTCATCTTTTGTCATTGGATTCTTTCCATATTTATTTCCACATAACTATGTAAATTTCTTCGCCTTAATGAATTCAATCTCAATATTCTCAATATTACAATATTATTTAATTATATTTTTATACTGCCCGAAATCATCCCAATGATTGGGTGAAATGCCACATAAGCTAAAAAGTAAAGATTACTTTTAATTACTTATAAAATTAAATTTTTATTGACAATTTTTTTTTAACATCTCAATAGAGACGAAGTTTGGATATTGTAGAAAAACCAGGAACTCGAGGCACCTACAGGGCTTACGACTTATCATCGGCTGGTTTACATGATCACTTTATGTGCTTGCGCAACGTTCACCAATTATGGAACTCAATAAGAAGGCATAATTGGTGAACGTTGCGTAAGCGCATAAAGTGATCACGTAAACCAGCCGATGACAGGTCGAAAGCCATGTAGATGCCTGAGTTCCTGGTTCTTCTACAATATCCCAACTTCGTCTCTATTGAGATGTTAAAAAAAAGGTTGTCAATAAAAATATCATTTACTCCCGAAAGGGAAAAAATCCAATATTTGCGTATAATGCAATTAAGAGGGTATTTCATCCATCGCTATGATTGAGTAGCGATAAAATCGTAAAGTAGTCGAGAGATCAACCAAATTTACCAATTTCCTTAGGAAGTTTTTTTAGAAAACTTTTGGTTTCTCCCACCAGGTGTTACTTTTGAATAAAATTATATTTTTATTGCTTCAATATTTGAACGCTTTATTAGAGCTATTTGATTTAATTTATTATTTATGTATTTTATACATAATGTATTTCATATTTACTATATTGATTACAAAACGAAAAAATACTCGGATGAATGCTAAAAAATAGTTTTAGCGCTATCTGTCGGATAATGTGAAAAGTTTTTTATTGGATAATGTATAAAACGAAATGCGAAACGAAAATATTATGTACCTATATATTATAATAATTCATAATCAAATACGCATACCTTCCTGATTGATAAAATATGATAAACAATAAATAATAATAAAATATGTAATTTTATATTTGAGGCATTCCAATATAAAATTAAAATTATCGATAAGTAACATTATCATTTTGAGGTACCTATTCGAATAGAATATATAAAAATACTATTTCAGAGCTTATTTCAGAGTCTCTTCGAGGTAAACGTCAGCTGTTTGCAGCTTTGTTCAGTTTGACTTCGACGATCACAGTCTTTCTTCCCTCCTTACTATCCATTTCTTGACCTTAATTTTGAGAATCCACGTAATATTTTTTTAATTGTATATTGCTTAATATTTTATTTAAATTGTTAACACTGTGCAGTTAGATACGAAAATAAAGATATCCTTATAACAAGTAGGTACATATACATCCACATACATCCCATAATGTAAAATATGTTAATATATTTATTATATATAAAAATTAAAAACAATGAAATGTATAGCAGTGACATCTGTGGAGGTTGGGTTATGGCTTTATAGCTAGGTTCAGAACCGTCCCACAGGTTCTTTCTTAATGTGTAAAAACTTAAGAAAGTGATATATAGATGTCAGTAGATCATTACTGTTGCTATGACAATAATAATTAAATGAAATAATTATTATTTAGTGAAAAACTTATTATTGTATTGAAAACTTATTTATTGCATGGGAACAATAAAAAGTTTAGGTTATGAATGAAAATTTAACATAGTATCATTCTAGGAACATACCTCTGTTAGACAGTATCAATTCTGAGTCAACTTATAAATTGTATATATTATATTTAACTTATTGTAAATATATTGTAATTTAGTAAAATTACACGAGCAAGTCTTTTTAAATTGAAACTCCCAGATTTCCACGATAAGAGAAAAAGAAATCTCTCTTGAGATTTATAGAGAGATTCCACACATAAATAGAGTATGTTTATGTTATAGGTAAACAAAATCGGTTGTAGCAGGATTCGAACTCGTGACCACTGGATCTAACTTAGCTTGTAACACAGCTCTGCCACCACACATGAACTTTTTAGTTTTTGATGTCCGCAAACTTAAATGTTAGTAAAATTTCCGTGAATCGGTGTGCTAGGGAATATTTCCTCTCCTATACTTGACACTTATTGTAAAAGAATCTAAGACTACGTCGTCAAGATCTGGAAATATCTTTAATTAATAATTGATAAAGTCTAAAGCAAAAATATCAATTTGATAATACACGATTTCGTCTTCCTCTCCTTATCCTTTTGTTTTCCTATCATTGGTAATAACTTTTCTTATATTCAATTTATTTATTCTTTTTTTCTGTTATTATTATAATGTATAATTTTTGTCATATCATTAATTTATTGCCATAGTACATATTATGGTATTGTTTATCAATTTTAACTCTGGTTAGTTGAACGCAATTGCCTTCTGTCAATAAACCCGCCAGTGTACAAATTATATGTATAAAATAAATAAATAAATTCTACGAATCAATCTATTAAAATAACATGTATGATAGTCAGCCATTGACACAAGATGGATATAGAAACACAATTAAAATTATCAGATATCTAGTTGATATACAAATATATCAGCCAGTAAATGTATAAAACTATTGATATTCTCTTAGCATTTAGATGCTTTTGGCATCATTTGTGAAAAAGCCAAACACATTTAAATACATTGATATAATATGAGAATCAAAAACATTCATTGGGATATACATAACTATTTGACGATAAATTTATTTCCTTGTCTTGTATGTAACAAATTGCATAAACTCGACAACTTTTAGTTTATCAATCGTTAAAGCTACGTATCATACATATTCATTTGTCTACTGTCTTCTGTATAAAGTAAGTGTGCAATGCGTATAAATTAAGCTACATAACTCCGTTGTTACATTTACAGTAACATGTTGAGCAATAAAATTGTCTTTATTACATGCACATCTCGTTATACATGCATTATCAAATAATGTCATAAACCACTTCTAATAATGACTAAGTCTGAATATTATGTATTGAACAAAAATAACAATGGCTGCTGACATATCATGCGCTGATTAGATCACCCTCCTAGCCAAGATGCAAATACTTATGTTTCTATGTAGGAAACGAATGGGTTGTAGCCAACTAAATTTAGGAAATATTATCACTGTAATCTAGGAATTACTTTGTTGTTATAGGTACTTAACGCTGAATTATGTATAATGTAATCATGTATCGTTGCCAAATAAATAAATAAAAATATTATTAATTTATAGCATACGAATAAATAAAGACTTATGTGTTAAGTTTCAAGAGAAATAATTTATAAATACGATTATTGATTTAAATATTTGTAATTAATACCTAATCCTAATAGATCGTTATCCTATGTAGTAGTGAAATTTTATCTTTTTTTAGTAGACCAGATATCTCAGTCTTTTATCTCGTCTATTCTAGTGATAAAGATCCGTTGTCCGCGACAGATTTTTTGATAACATGTATCGTTCGTTAACATATGTACATAATATCTAGATTACAAATCTAATACAGAACTTGAATCTTGCCATAACTTACCACATCGAATATGCTAAAATTTTTTATTACTTAGTGGGTAAAAATTTATATAGAATTGAGAAGAGATTATTGACAAAAACGATTTAAAAACCTATTCGTTTGTAAAACTGATCTCATTGTAGGCATATGAATTTTCAATTTCAAGTTCAACAGTGTACTTTAAAACACATAATTATGGTCTCTATAAAAGCAATACAATAATCAATGCATCTGTGAATGATAAACATTAATAATAAACATAAATTCAAATCATGCAATAACATCGATCCAATGAGCTTTGCATAATATACGATAACATAAAGGCGATACCTAATGCGGTTCTCCATCAATGATGTGAATTTATGTGAGTAAATAATTACTATTTATTTGTGGCTGACCGTGAATTCTTATGGTTAAGCATTGAACATTATATTATTTCGTAACAGCGGTGAATGTTATGGACAGTGTACTGTTATTAATAATATAAACTAATCTTTCTAGCTGTGGGAGCATAAATGGAGTCACACAACAAAAGTAGACGCACAATTTTATTACAAGATTAACTTAAAATGAACCTCATTAAATAATTTTAGTTATTGGTGACGCTGGAAAGAGAATTAGCTTGTATTTTTTTAACCTCAGACATTAAATGTTAATGATTAAAGGGCAGAAAAATTGTCTCGTAATAATTATAATATAATTGTCGGTACCGTAAAATACGTGAGTAAATATATATTCCATCATTAATATTGTAGATTAGCTGATAAATTAAAATAAATAACAATATTTATGCAGAATTTCTCAATGAATATTTTTTTCTCATAATGATTACAGTAATAAAAGGAGGCAGGCCCAATTTATATGAATTAATAATTATATCCTTTCTTATGACGAGGAGAAGACATGCATCAAATTGTTGAACTAGAAGTTTGATGGTTTCAAAGCCTCTAAATGTCTTGTCTCCAATTCATATGAACTGTGTCAAAATAATGTGACATCAGGAATACGTTTTACATTGATATCTCCAGAATCACACACTGCTACATCTTTAAAAGAGATAACACAAAGTCAATGATTCGGCTTAGAACGATAATGTTCGGCTTACAACGATATGACTTGTTATTAAAAAAAAACCCTTGTTACTTTTTGGAATCAATTTTAAAGTAAATTTATGTAATCATAATAATCAAATTTTTACTGCGTCATTTTATGGTAAAATACCATTTAGGGCGCTTTTGCTTACCTATTATTTTGTTGGCTCTGCGAAACAATGCAATCTTATATGCTCACTATTCTTTAATTTGAAAAACAGTACGCTTATACCCAATTAAATTATACTAAATTGGATTATACGATCTTTGTAATGGAATTTAGATAAGTCCATATCAAAATTAAACAAAACAAATTTACCTGAGTTATTTCAATAAGTATGAGACCTTGGTTTTCTTTTTTATGATTGGATCTTCATATTCCTAAGTCAATACGCGGATTATGTATAAACAAGTGGACTGTATTTTTTTGCAAGGGGTGATTTGTTGCAATCACTACAAGGCATAAGGAAAATATATAGATGGAACACTCACTTATTTGATTATTCCTAGTCCTCTCCATTATCTGGATGGTCACAACTTGTCACTTTGATCACACGCACGCGATGTGAAACAATTTTATCGGTAAATAGGTATAGTGAGTGTAGGGGGCGGTATAATTACGGAAGATTTGCGGATTAGTATGATGGTCATATCAGGAAGCTATAGAAGGAAACTGATTCGTGGGTGTGGGGCGGGCAGTGATTGCAACAATTATATGTCATTCTCATATACAAAAGTGTAACTATTATTATAACCTTATTTTGGCGCTAACACTAAGTCAATTTCTCTTCACAGCTGAAGATAGGCCTCTTCCATTTGCCTCTACTCGTCTCTCGACAGGAATAGCCCATTCGGTGGTATTTTGAAAATTACAGAACGTAGCAAATTAACACGCACCGTACCATTGGCAATAATTTATCACTATGTAATAAAATAAAAATGAGATTTCAATACGACGCTATAGAATTCACGCTACCGATAGGTACCTACCATACTATGTATCTACTATATGTATAAAATGTGGAAAACAGTTATACTCGTATTTTAATAGCAATTGACATATCTTGTGGATACATTCCAGGTAAACAGAGTCGGATCATTATTTTTATAATGTACATAAATTCAATAATTTTGTTTTTTTTTACGATTCGCATCTCGAGGAAAAAATGTCTTCAGATTAAGTCACTTGTAAATCAACTTCAAAATGATTAAAGTAGGTACCTACCTAATGGTACCTACACTGTTTTTCGAATTATATTTGACCCTCTGTTGTTATAAAATGAGATTTAATAAAATTTTATGTTTCAAGCAGACATTTTAAAATTATTTTTATATGTCGACCGCCGTGGCACAGTTAGTAAGCCGTTCGGATTCTGTGCGAGCGTCCTGGGTTCGTTTCCTAGCAGACGAGAAATATATTTAAATTTATTTCTCACGCTAATATACCTTCTCTGGGCCGGAAACACTGGTTAGATGGAAGAAATTGCCATACGGTAATAAACTCGGCACTTGCGCAGGGTGCAAAGAAGTGTTCATTATTGTATTTAAAACTATTTTTTTAACAAATTATACCGGTATATTATAAATATGTAGTAACTATATAGTATAGGTACCTATAACTCAGCATAATTTGATATGTTTAGTATATGTGTTTAGTTTGTTGTTTTTTTATATGTAAAAATATTAAAATAATATTGATTGTAAAGTATATCTTTCATCTCATGGCCTAAATTTACGGTCTCAAAACCAAAGTACCGTCTCAATACCAATACACCACACTTCCTTCTACACTTACTCGTTCACTCGAACTCGTTCACTTACTCGAACCAATTACCCCAATGGAATAAGAGAAGCTCCTAGTTAAAGAAGCTTCTGAAGTCACACTTCTTATCCTCATACCTATAATTCCTTTATCCTTTATCCCTTTCCAACCCATCCTTTTCCTATTTTTGGACATTATCATTATTTTTATATAAAATTTTGCATTTTTGTATTATTTACATTTTCTTTCTCATATATACCTTTTATTTTTTATTTTTTTTATATGTATTTTTTGTACTTGCTCGTACTATTGTTTTTACTAGTGTGGTTGACTGGTAATATAATTATAAGTAGTTGATAATTGATAATTAGATAATTATAAGTGTATTATGTTTAAGATAATAACAATTAAATAATAATTTTTATTTGTATAGTTTATATAGCGCCGTTTTCGTGAAAATCTCACCTAGAGGGCGCGAAAAATTTATTACATTGTATCATTTTGGCTCTTGTAAGACTTGCGAAAGAGGTGCGTTTTGAGTTTTTTTCTGAACGAAGATATCAGTATGTTTTCGGTTTGTCTGAGTATGTGTGGATTTTTTTCCCCTGCCTATAGTCCCGCCACATCAAATGCACGATCGCCGGAATTAGTGGTGAACATCCTTTAAAATAGGTAGGTACTAATCGAACAGTCGATAGAGGAAAATTATTTTATGTACTTTTTACAATAATTTAAAACAGCAAAATAGTACCTATTCAGTGTTTCCAGTGCATACAAGCTAGATTATGGTGAAAAATAATTATTTTAAATTTCTCCTCAGTCGTAAATCGAACCGAGGACACCTGCAACGGATCCAACGCCGTACCACTATGCTACGATGTCGTAAATGTACGTAATTTCGTTTCGATAAGGCGTTTGAAGTAAACATTAAAAATAAATTAAAGGTAGCAATCGCGTTCACTAATTTACACTATAATAAACTTTGACACTTTCTTCATTAAAAATATTTGACGCTTTTTTAATATGTTGTTATAATTAATACGATTTTATATAGTTAAACATTTAACAAAATCGATATAATAGAAACACTTTTCGAGCTGTAATAGAAAAGGTGAAGAATTGATGTTAACCAATTTTCTGAGTAATTAATTACTATCGAGAGTTTTAGGATTGTCAACAATCAAGTTTTGACATAATTAAACCACAATAATAAGATAACATCATTTAGAGCATAATCTTTTTTTGTTGTCAAATTTTTGGTCCTTAGTCTTTTGAGATTCAATTTAAAGGATCTCTTTTCTATGTTTCGCATCTTTTACTTCACTCCGTTCCCTTTACTGGTTTCGCATATGTGCTGCAGTCCTTGTCATTGCAGTTATCCCCTTCATATACCTAGTTAGATCTTGCCACGATAAATTGTTTCATTTAACTATTTTGGGTATTCGAAAATAAGGAGCAATTTAATTTATATTAATTTATGACTTGGTTAAGAAATGAAATCGTATGGTCACGCTAGGTCTAAAGGTAAGAGAAGTCAGATAATTGGTTTACAGTAAAAAAAGATATTTAATACCTACGTCACAATCAACTTTCACTAGTTTTAAATTAATTCGCAGTAAAATGATAATTTTTCATTGATAATTAATTAGTCATCAAAATCAATATGTTTGATTTCATTATGCATAAATATATACTAATTATTTAGAAAACAGGAAAGTCTTGGGTGATTACATTATCCTGAGAGGTTTCATTCTCAACATAATGTAATTTGATTTGTAAGAAAATGATTATTTTTTTGCATCAATTTCTCAACAGGTATCATGTAGAGAGCACACACTATAAGTTTTGTCGTGATGTGTTTGTATGTACGGCGTACGGCGTATACAACGTATATTATATCGTATCCGTATGCGGCGTATCCTTTTTATGCCCCCTCTAGTGCCTAAACTATAAATCCATCGTCTTCATATTTTGAACATCACGTGTGAAGGGTATAGACCTAAATCTGATTAGTTTTCCATAGAAAACCGTTAAGTTCTTCTCTATGATTTCATTACTTACGTTGTTTTTTATGTCCTCTCTACAGCCCAAACTAAAAATCCGATTGATTTCATATTGGTATCACACATGGAATGTCTATAAACTTAGAACTTATTAGTTTTCCCTAGATATCCGGTATTTTTTTGTGTATAATTTTATCTGTCAGAACGATCATAATGATCACTCAGTCTGGAAAATCGAGATTTTTTTATTTTATTATAATTTTGGTACAATAGAAATACACTTCAAAAATGCATTCAGGGAATGTCAACCATTAAAGAAAAAAATATATGATTGAAAAATATTGAGTGTGAAATTTTATAACTGTGGCTCATATTATCTGAATTTTTATAACAAACAATAAAGATGTTGTGGGAACAGTTTGTGATTTTGTTTTATGTTTATCATTGTTGTGGATAAAAACTGTATGTTTATACATACATACATTAAAAAAAAGGAAATCAAAACCCTAGACCATATGTTTTTCGAATGCGGAATCCACACCAAACACGATTTGTACCATACACTACCAATTAAGGGGGGGGCTGCTGCCAACGTAACTATTTTTCAATTTGATATACCATCATTATTTCTTATCAAATCGTTTTGAAAAAAATAATTTAGATAGTTTGGATATTGATAAACAAAAATATACCTTAATTTTTTGATAATGTTCTGTATAAATTCTTATAGAAAAATAATGGCATACCCCGATATTCAACGTTTATCATATATTTTTAATAAACTATAAGGCGTAGTTCAATATATTTTTTTTTTAATTAAAGAAAACAAAAATATCTAGAAAAATATGATGTGACGTTGCATTAATGCTTCAGGTTTAGTAAATAAACCTAAAAAACATTTATTTTCCATTCAGCGCCATTGCGTAATAAAAGTTTTTTTGGATTATTTACTTATGTAACCTGATGCGTTAATGCAACGTCATATCATATTATTCCAGGTATTTTGTTCTTCTTTAATTTATAAAAAAAAATATTGTTCTATACCTTATATTTTTTTTTTTGAAATTTAAGATAAATGTCTAAAATCGGGGTATGCTTATTATTTTCCTACAAGAATATATACAGAAAATAATCAAAAAGTTAAGGTATATTTCTCTTTATTAATATCCAAACTAACTAGGTTATTTTTGAACAGATTTTTAATTATCTCAATAGAGACGAAGTTGGAATATTTATTGTAGATGAACCGGGAAATCAAGGCACCTACAGGGCTTACGACCTGTCATCGGCTGGTTTACGTGATCACTTTAGGCGCTTGCGCAACGTTCACCAATTATGCCTTTTTAATGAGATCCCTATCAATTCAATTTTGAAACTTCTATATATTGTAATACTGAAATTATTTTCGCTTGAAAATAAGGAATTTTTACTACAGCCATCTGTGGGTGAAATTATGAACAACAATATAATTATTTTTTTATTTATTTTGTTGTAACGCCATCTATTGAGAGAATTGGTTTTTTGTAAATAATGAAAGCTACAATTCTTATATGTGAGGTGACAATGCATTTTTCGCATAGAAGTCACCCCTGAATTGCGCCAGACTTATAAGGTCCAGGGAAAAAATCCAATGTTTGCGCATATGCAATAATAAAAATATATTCGATAACTAGGTTATTTTTTTCAAAATGATTCGTTTAGTAATAATGATGGTATATCAAATTGAAAAAATAGGTACGTTGGCAGCAGTCACCCTATTAATATGTCACATCTTCTGTTATTATTTCTCTGCATGTTTATTTACACTTAGCAAATTACACTTGCAGAAATCATCGTAATGATTGCGTGGAATACTTCACAAGGTAAAAAGAAGCAGAATAAGATATTAAATTTAATTTGTTTTTTAATAATTATATTTTTGTACAAAGTTTTTTTTTTATTAATTTATTTTTTTAATAAAAAATAATAACAATTATATATTCCCGCCAAACTGCAAAGCAGTTTTATGGCAGGCCAGATTTTCTCTTTCGCATAAATCTTAACTAATGACAACATAAAAAATAAATAACAGAAACTAAAAGAAAAAAATAATTAAATCATCCTTAGATATATACATAATATAATTAGTACACTTTGATTGATTATAGGCATAATTTATATTTATTTTTTCACACCTTTATCACAAAGACTATTATGAAGATTACTGCTGCCCAACTAGGTAACCCTGTTCTAGGGCTAGCAGTTTACAATTTTACCAAGCCAAATATTTGACATTTTGGTTTTACATAGTTGTGTATTTTTATTTTCCAAAAAAATATTAGAGCGGACAGGACATATTATTTTTAAGGTTTATTAATTTTTTTTTCAAATTTTTGTTTAGTTTCTGTTTCTTTAATTTTATGTGAAATTTATAATTTTATGTGAAAGAGAGAATCTGCTCTGCCAAAAAACTGCTTTGCAGTCTAGCGGGAAAATAAACTATTTAAAAAAATATATCTTAAAAAAAATCAAATTACCATCACTCAACAATAATAATTAATAGTCTAACAACGCTTGACTTCGAATACAGATATTTCAGAGTATTTTTTATAGTTACTATTTTCGTTTCGTTTCATTATGAAGGTACAAGCAACGTATGTATATACATACAAGTAAGTAGTTATTACCAAACCGGGAAATGATTTTAGTATTTAAAACATCTACCACATGTTGTTTCCATTATGTACACTCTGTAATATTCCCGTAATAATTAGTGCCATGTATGTATGTATATAATATTATAATATTATTACCTACATAACTAAATGTCAGTGTTATAACGAAGTATAATATTACACGGCGCTGGCACATATATTAATTATATTAATAAGAATTATGTAAGTACAACTAATAATAATACCTACTCAATTATTATTAATACCATTAAATAAATTCTCAAAAGAATTAACAGATCAATGCGTTAATTGTAAATTAATTATACATAAAATAAAATATAACAAACGCACCGATTAAGCTTTCAATTGGGAATTCATCCATTCAGATACTTAACATATAAAAATATTAGGATCTGAAGAGGTCGTTATACAACGTATCAACCCTAATGATTCCTGATTATTAACGTTTAAAAAATATAAAACATAGGTATCTTAGTATATATATTTTTAATTGACAGGCTACTTGTTACATAATATATATGTAATCATTAACACGCCAATGAGTATAACTAACGAATTGTCAGGCAAAATTGTTAAAATATTTGTTACGATATATCAAATTAGATAATTCAATCTGTTGCCATGCATAGGTTTTGCCCATCCTTTAATAGCCAAAAGTATTGAGCTATTGAACCAGTTTTGAGCTATTAAACAATCATTAAAACAAGAACAATAAAACAAAAAACGAAAACACGAACGATAATGATTCCAAGGACCAATCATTTTACACAACTACATACATAGGTACCTACATATGTATCTTCACGCTATGTCCACAGCGAGATAGTATATGATAATACAGTGCGAAATTTTCTAATTTTCAAATTTTCTATCTCGACAAGCATCCAATGCATTTTCTATACATATGCATTATTTTTAAATGAGCACTTAACATGACCACTATGTTAAATGATTTTAGACCAGTTAAATACAATGTTCAGAATAGGTAAAAAACTTAAACATGAATATAAAAAATGGGGTAAAAACGAAAAAGCCTGTAAATATTTATTAGACATATTTTAAGAAATTACATGGTTTTTGAAATTATACTTTACTATTTCATAGTGGAAAGTGAAAAATCAATCAAAAATTCAATATAATATTACTCTATGTAAATACCAATTATTTTAATATCTATTATTTAAGTTGTACATAGAAACACTGTTTAAATTGGCGTAGAACTTCCTAGCAATTAATCTTGTGAAGAACCAATACGTCTTCTCGATAGTGAGTGATTACAATACTCAACAAGAGATATAAACGGGACTTGGAGAATTCCTAAGCATTAGCACCGTTCATTCTGACTTTGAAGACATTCCAATTAAAGCGAGAAAATACATTGTGAATTTTGACAATTCATAGTCCCACTTTAGTTACATTACATACCTAGTATCTGTAGGTACCTGTCTAACAATATACATAAACAAGTTATTGAATATAAAATGTGATAGATCTTAAATCTTGTTGAACAGTCAGGTTCTATCTTTGGATTGATTAAAATACGCTTCTTTATAAAGCATTAAATGAAATAACAGTATTATAGGTGATCGCAAAAAGTATATAACATCAAGTATCTATCTGTGCAATATGAATGATTGTATATAGTATAATTGTATATAGATATACAATGGGGCTATTCTATTTTAAGGCATTATAATATGAGCTGAGAGAAATACTATGTTCTTGATAATAATACAGGGTTGGTTAGAAGAAATCGCCTTAAGACAATTTCAATAAGTTGAATTTTTCCTCAAACAACTTTGAAATCCTCTTTCGAACACGAGTTTTTAACTAGAGAGAGTATCAACATTGTAATTTTGTTATATATTATTTAAATTAAAAATACTGCGTAATGATATATACCTACCTAAATAAAATTAAAAAGCACTTTTCAGTTAGCGATTCTTACAAAAAACCTGTAATATATTCAAAGCGCCCTTGAGGTGAGGTTATCACAAAAACGGCGCTATAAAAATCATCCCAATTTATTATTTATTATTGTAATTATTAATAATAAAAAATACATATGCTTAAAAAATATAGGTCGAACATTATAATGTGTATTATCAGATCAATCAATAAATATTTATTTTATTCTTTTGCAAAAATTGGTATTCTCAAGTAAAATTATAAAAAATTTCTAATAAATAACATAAAATACCTTCTCTATAGTTCTACACAAAAAACTCGAAATATTATGTAATCGTTAAGAAAATTTATTTGTTACTAGTGGTCCCGGGAAGACGCTGTCATGCTAAAGACCGCCTTCTATGTAATGTACATGGACAGTATCTTATATTATAGGCCTCATTTTATGTATTTTATAAATATTTTTCATGCATTTGAGGGTTATATATTGTCTATATGCATTACACAAATGTCAATAGATTTGTTCATACCCTCATCTATTGACAGATTACACAACTTAAAAATTAAATCCGACCCTTTTTCCTTTGAAAAATTCTTGGGTTGGGAAGTCGAAATTTGTGGTTGTATATATTTTTGGGAGAGAATACTAAAAGAAATAAAAATAAAAAAAAATATTGTTGAAAAATAAAAAGTACATTTTTTTAAATTCGATAACAGAGCCACTTATCAGGTATCTTTTCATACGGAATTGCCCATACAAATTTAGAAAATTTCATTGAAATCGGTTGGGCGGTTTCGGAGATTAGCGCAGTGTACGATCAACGTGACACGAGATTTTTATATATTAATATATTATATAAAATATTTGAAAATTATTAAAAATAAGCTACATATTATATCTTAAATACTACAACCGTTTTAGATTATTACGTAACAGGATATAAGCATTGACAATGTATTATTTTTCAACGAGTATTCACAACTTAATTTGTAAAATGTGGGATTTATAATTACTAGATTAATGCTAGAGAGTATTTTATAAGGCGGAAGTAAAAAAAAACGGGACGATACAAGGCTAATTAATGGAGACAAAATTACACGCTAAGTGTCTGTTTGTAGTCCTATTAGGTTCTTCGATGTTCCGCAGTGTGGTCCTGCCTTAGAAACGAGTAAGATTGAATTCCCAAGAATACACGAGAATAATATACCTAAGAAGGCACAACATGAACGTTCTATGTTAGAGAACTGTTATCTGATTGCATAGTAGCATTGGGATGACAGCTATTTTATATAATAAATAGGGCTTACAGTAGAATTGAATTTAAATTGAAAGGCTGATGAATATTTCTTATTATATAATACACACAACATGGATGTTCGTGGATAAATCGGATCATACATAGATGGATCGATGTGCATCTAATTTATTGAACTGGATTGTAGTAGAATAAATATATATTACCGGGCAGACGTTTCTGCCACAGATCGCTTTCTATGTAGACAACGTTTTATGTATTTTTTTTCGTACATTTGAGGTATATTCTCCAGATGCGTAATACAGATGTCAATAAGTTCATTCACAATTCCATCTTCCTATTAAAAGCTTACGAAACTTTAAAATAATTACGATCATTTTTTTCCTATAAAAATTCTTCGGAGTGTAGGTAAGCTAAAACTTGTGGTTGTATGTATTTTAATATCTTTATTTCGATAACCTATCGGGTCCAAAGCAACCCAATCTTTCATGTCGGAACAAACCATATACGATTACAAACTTTCTTTGAAAGCGATTGGGCGGTTTTAGAGATTATCGTGTACCTACGCACTTTGTGACACGAGATTTTATATTAAGAAATATCATGTAGGTAAATTCAAACTACATCGGTCAAATTATACGATTTTTGATTCATCTTTCAATATGAAGACCATTATACTTTGTAAGAGCCCTTTCATCTAATAAAATAAGTGAACGCTGTCTCAATAGAAAAGTCTCATTCATTTTCTACATTTCCAGTATTTTAAAAATGACAGGGTGAAAATAAACTTTATGACACAAACAACCAACACATTTGGGTGATAAAATTTAAAGATATTAAAAATATAAAGGAAGTGAATCTATTGTGGTGTCATAATTTATTTAGAATGAGTATCGAGAAAAATAATACACATAAAATAAATAATATAAGAGGGGTACTGGTGTTAATTGCTTTACTATATGAGCATTAGATTCATGACATAACTAATTTAATCTTGTTTCTATTATTTTTCGTAATAATTCCTAAATAATTATAAATATAGTTAATAATAAAAAAAAATCAAATTTTATAAACCACTTTATTGACTAATGTCAACATGTTTCAGTACACTTGTCCCGAAGATGAGAAAATGGCTCTAGACACATGTTGACATAAGTCAATAAAGTGGTTTATACATACAAAGTGAATTTGTTATTAATATTGATTAATGATGGAGTAAAAAAGTAATAAATATAGTTTTAGTTGATTTTACATAATTTCCTTGCATTAACTACCTATTCCATTGTATAATTCAGACATTTGTTCATATAATGAATTACTTCAATTGATTTTAAATTGTAATCAATGATAAGTACGTGATAGAACAATCGATTTAATTATACTTATATAACTGACGACATTTATTTTGTTCAGTTGTAAACTGTCATTGAATAATGAATCTTCGTGTTTGTCGCCGATAAACGATTTCCCACGTAATTTGCATCCAATCATTTCGATATTATTCAATTTCGTATTGAATCTCGTCCATGGTTAACGAAAAGTTTTCTATTTGTCATCATCTGATTTGCAATTATTGTAACAAATCAATTATTACTCACTCGTAAAAAGAAAATGATGCTCACAACGAATTCACTACCCATTATCGTCCGTTCGCTTGTAACAACGTGAATATTTTGTAATGTTTGCAGAAATGTTTCTCAATATTATTCGATTCAGTGACTTCTTTCCACATCGTGGCTTGATTAAGTTTTATTTTTATTTTGGCTAATTATTAATAAGATGGTGAATAAGTGGGCACCTACCTGTGTCTAATGTAGGTTGTAAGGTTGACGGAAGCAATATTTTGACACTGCAAATTTCGACGACGAGTAACGCTGCATTATGTCAAAAGAGGACCATTCAGTAATTACCAGTATTTTACACTGTTTTAAATGAAGAAGTCATTGTTAAATTATCTGATACACTTGTAGTTTCAACATGACAAAAATATCTTCAATCAATAAAACATTTTTTTAGTTAAATATGAGGAGACATCGACGACCGATAATTTAAAACCTACATGATTATTTTATTATTTTAGATTACATCTGGGGCAACAGAAAGTATGTCAAATATTAGTTTTACACGCACCCAATAACAAGTTGCCACATTCTGGAGACTTAAAATATTGATCGACTCACAGATCCAAACTGAAAACACAATCAAAAACTGTGTTTCTACCGGGAATCGAACCCGGGACCTTTGGATCAGCAGCCAGATACCTAATCAATTGAGCCACGGAGGCCGACAATTATTTGAATGCTCAATAAACAACCCAAAATGAAAAATATGGTTTATGTTATACTTTTTAAATAAAACTAATGAAATGAGGAGCTTATGAGGAACTAATAATTAAAAATTTTATTCATTATTAAAGTTGGTTATTATAAAATTTAGCAAACATCAGGCGAACCCCAAGGTTCGCATCTTGGCCCACTGTTATTCAACATTTATAATAATGATATCGAACAATACATTTTGACAAATGTATTTAATTTTGATACATTAAACTTATTTGACTATAAAACAATTAGGTTGAAAAATTTATTAGTTTAGGGGTTATTAATATATGTACAGTCAAAACTTATTTTTGGTACCTATATCACATCAAAATGTATTTTATGGCTAAGAATGTTATGGAAATATTATTTATACAAACCAAATACTTCTAATTGAAAAAAAATGTGAATAATTTTGCTCTGAATGAGGGTATAATATAATATGTAAATATAAAAAAACCTTACCTTTGTTTTTTAATATAATAAAATATGTTTGCTTGTACCCTACATATATTATGTTTCTGACAGAGTACTCAAAGAAAACTTTTTTCTACCAATACTTTGTAGCGATACATTTTTTAACAGAAATTAATTTATAATCATGCATCGTTAATACAAATTGCTTTTGTAATATATTTGACACTTGGTGATGCCACGTTCAATTTGGATGATACTGACTTTTATTAGCTTTTTGGTTGCTCATTACGCCGTAATATTTAATGTTACGTCTTTAACAAAAAAATGTTTTTTTTTCATTATTTGTCTATACAATGGTCCGATACACTATTTTTTTAATTTGTGTACTTTTATCTTTATATTTTATTAATAATGCCTGTTTTCTCCGACTTATTATTCATAACTCAAAACTTATGAGGCTTAGAAACATTCATGTATTCTTTTAAATAATAGGTATTTTATAAATCTTAACACTGCTCCGATATATTTTTAGTCAATATTCTTGTTTTTTTTGTAAAACCAAATAAAATTTATTTTTTACGTAATTTTCGATTCAAATACACTATCTCGGGCGATTCAAATACACTATTAAGGCCCTTGACCGTGAACATACGGATATACACAAATATGCACACTAAATTACCTTCTAATGTATGAAACACGAAAAAATATTGTATATTACCTAATCTGTGATATAAAATATTTTTTCGATATAGCAAGAATAGTAATTAAAATATTAAAATAGCAAAAACTTAGCCGGTAGATCTTAATATTCTATTTCGATTGAAGTAATAATTTATGTACATAGACCTTGTAATTTTTACTTACTTACAATAAAACTAATTTTATAATATAAGAATTAAACATATTCAAATTTCAAAATAGTCATGCAATAGAATTAAGATGTAAAAATAAACTGTTCTTTATTTGAAAGACGTATCTTTTGAGGAAAATATTAGGATTTTTATTCACAATTTATTGTTCTTGGTAGAGATAATTTGCTCCTTTGTAGTCTTGTTTGAACCTAAATCTAATCAATAATTTAATAATGTATCAAAGATACAATTGACAAAATCAAAAATCGTTTCACTGTTTTTATCAACAATTTCTCATAACATTGAAATGTTTTTAGCAAAGTTCATTCATACGACAACCTCACTGTAATGATTGAAAATGCAGGAAATAGTAAATTATTGTTAAGTAGATATTTAAGCGAAATTGAGCTCACCAGCTAAAGTAAAAGTGGTAATAGTGAGAAAAAAAAAATTGTACTCAAATGACATGTTTTTATAACTGATCCAAACATTAATTATATTTATATGGTATATGTGAGTGCAGAATCGCCTTTTCGGTGTATGTTTTGTAAGTATTACCCCTTCCTTCTTTATTATTCGAATCCTCGTTTTATCTTTATATATAGACATTCTTCGCCATTATTGTTCACCATTCTATGGATTCTGACGATTCTCGGCATTGAGCGATACCGGTGTATATGAGTCGCATTTTCGAACTAAATTAAATGGAACAATTATTTTTTGACATACTATTTTTTTCATCATAATGATATGTGTATATTTTTTTTTGTTTTTTATTTAATATTGTACAGTGTCGTCAATACTAAGTAGGGTTATGAAAAACACGAGAGCCTAAAGACGCTATACGAAAAAAAAACTAAATATTTCAAAGATAGTTAAGAACTTTTAATAAACTTCGAAAATATAACTTAAAATAATTAGAATATTAGTGTAAAAACAAATAATATTTGTATTGTACTTATTTTATGTTATGTTCATATTTATTATATGTAGAAATTTAGTTGAAATTGTGTCATTTCACTTTATTTAAATGTTAGGGGGCTCTCGTAATTTTTGCAGGAGAGCCCTAAATTTCTAGCAATGCCACTTACTGGCGGGCTTATTATTTTTTTCAACCAACCAGATAAATATTAAAACATCATTATATGTCACATGTACATATACAACAGTAGTAAACATTTCTTTAATGAGATAAGTTTTATTACGAAAGAGGTGCATGTTCTTTCTGCAATCCTGTTTTTATGTATATCATAAATGTATGTATAATATTTTGTATGCTATCCATACTATTTAAATAGGAAAATGATTTAAAAAACCAGCAAACTAAATGCATAAGAGTCAACAATTATTTGTTTATTACAATTATTTATTTGTTTTCTATGTTTTGTGTTATATAAGGCGTTTTCCGAAGTCATGACCATTGAATAATTACAATTTACAGGTTTAAGTGTATATTCGTTTGTTGCATATTAAATTATTTGTCGTAACGAATAGCATAAAGATTGAGAAAATTCAAATCAAAATATTCGCTTCACCACCTGTCCGTGAAAGTTATAGTTAACTTCAGGGAAAGTGACTTTGGGTCGTTCCGAACATCGAACATCTTCGTGATAATTTTAATTCTAGAATCATCAAAGTACAGATGTTTACTATAGACGAATAATTCCTTGGCTGTACAAGAAATGATCGATACCAGAATAATTTAAAAAACCATATTTTTTTACAGATTTTTTTTTATATATTTATTTATTTTTAACTTCTTAAACATATAATATGTACCTACACTGGCGGGTTTATTGCATATCAGAAATTTCTTCCAACCAACCAGAGTTAATTATAATATACAAAATAATGTGTACTGAACCAATAAGGTAGTGACATAACAAAAATAAAAAAAATAAAGATTATAAAGATAACAGAAAAGTACAAAAAAAGAGGATAAAAAAAATTGTATAAAAGAACAGTTCATAGCGATTATAGGAAAACAAAAGGATAAGGAGAGGAAGAATAAATCAGGTATTATATCAGGTATAATATAGAATAAAAAATATAAATATAAGATAAAAGCGACATTGACATAGTATGTATTACAATACATAAATTGCATTTTTTTAAAGAATGAATGTGTTATTTTAACAAGTACATATACATCCGTTTACATTGCCTAAACTAAGAATAAATGCTTGGTGAATGAAATCGGTCTGGGCAGGATTCGACTTCGTGACCACTGAATTCAACCCAGCGTGCTAACCGCTCTGCAACCTCCCATACATTTACTAAAATAAAACAGACAGTAAAATAACAAAGATTACTCATAATTATTATTATTGTAAGGAATAGATTTATTTAAATTATATTTTAGTTATGGCATTATAAAAAAATCATATCATTACTTTATTTTATTTGAGAGAATCGTGTGAAAAATAGGGTGTAAAGTCGGTCTATGTCGCATATGGGTCGTGTCGGTAAATTCACGTTTTTTTCTTTTGAAATAATATTATTGGTTATTTCAATTAAAATAAACAAAATAAACTGACGTTTACGTTCGTGAGTTTATTGTTGATGTTGACAACAAAATTTGTTTTGATAATTTTTGCCAAATTTATTGAGAAAAAGGTTAAATCATAATATTTAGGATGTGTTTTTATATCAACTGCCTTTATATTTTCTTAATTTCATTCTTATGTTTAGACTTAATAATTCAAATGTAGAGTTTTTCATTTTTCTATGTCGCTTCGAATATGTGTAGACATCTATTCTTAAGGAATTAAATTTAACTTCAACATATATTTGTACTGTTATAGGTATATTACATTGGTAAATCGCAATATCCATATTAAAGCATTAAACAAATATCGTAGCGTTAAATTGAAACATATCTGTTATATAAATAAAATAGAATATATTGTATGTTTAAGTCTAATATTATATGCGCTCTGATAGTCTTTATAAGATGATACTCGAACACCCCAGAAATCAAATAATTTATGATGGAAAACTAATTGAATATGTATATTTTTTTTATTCTTTTGTTTCCATCTCCAGACTATCTATATACACCCTCTCCAATAACTTCTGTCAACTTCTGTCCTCTTCATTGGGGGGCAAGGAAAGATCCAAAAGTGAATAATAACAACAAAAATTCAAATACCACGGGAAAATGATATATTAAACAAAGCATTCGGGCGCGCCCTGGAAACGACGCTATCAACAACGTTAGCAAATCTTTCTAATATCAAACCACACTAAAATATTTCCTTATTTATTTTTAACTTACACTAGACTACTTATTGCCAGCCGGTGATTGGTCTCGATCAACCAGAGTCTATTTACGTATTCGAAATAGCTATAAAAGGGTGAAATGGATATAGGAAGAAAACCTAAGGAATATAAAAAATAGATTTATTTAGGAAAATATTTCAACTCTTCCTTCTGTGTAATTGGTATTTATATATATATATACAGAAAATATGTAAAAAATTACTTAAATTAAACACAATACATTTACTTTGTATATTTCTACTTGTTTATTTTAACTTAAACACTACATGTTTCGGGAACGTCCGTTCCCTTCCTCAGGTGGATGTAAACTTTGCATTGTAATGTAACATTGTAATTTAAATAATTTATTAAACTTACGGCTTTGAAACATCCGCATTTACTAAGAAAATGATGGAAAAGCTAAGAGTGACACAAAGAGCGATGGAAAGAAGAATGTTGAATATCTCGCTAAGGGACCACAAAACTAATGAATGGATTAGGAAGAACACAGGAGTAGCGGATGTGGCCAAAAGAATAGCGGAGTTAAAATGTAGTTGGGCGGGTCATGTATCTCGGATGTCAGATGGACGATGGACAAAAATTGTGATGGACTGGAGGCCAAGAACGGGAAGCAGAAGCGTGGGAAGGCCCCAGACCAGATGGTCCGATGACATAAAAAAAGTGGCAGGTCCTGAATGGCGAAGAATGGCACAGGATTGAGACCAGTGAAAGTCCAAGCGGGAGGCCTTTGTCCAATACTGGACTCAAGAAGAGGCTGAGTAAGTAAGTAACTATTAAATTTAGAGACTAGACATACCAACTATTCGGCGGGGAAGGGGCCGTCGGCCGGCAACTTGGTGGTCTAGCATTCAAAAGGAACTTCAGGGGGATAGCATCGACACCTTGACGACCCAGGACAGAGTGTCCTGACGATTACGTACCGGGAGAGCCGACCCCGACTAAGACGGGTATATGGTAAAGAAGAAGATTATTAAATATGAATTTCCACAAAGTTGAAGCCTCCACGTTTGATTATTTAGAAAAAATGTATTTTGATATTACCTACCAACACTATAAACCATACAGAAAAATCAACTCATGAAATGCACTATTGACACGGTACCCGTAGAGAATCCTATGTAAAAATAAACGTGAAGTTGTAACTCTCTACTCCACTTAGTTATGTATACTATCTGCACTCAATAAAACAAATGACTATTAATTATTGCCTATGGGAAAAGGAAACGTTTTCCTATCAATTGACAGCTTAAATATTTTCCAGTACATACATTTAACAATGTACCTACATAAATAATATATGTACATAGATAGGTGTGTGGTTGCAACTGACAACGTTATTTTATATGAAATCTATTACTCTATAATTTGAAGATATCTCTGCAGCTTGTCTATAGCGCTTGGAGATATTCATTATTAAATTGTATTATCATCTCGGCGAAAATGTCTGAGAAAAAGAGAAAATACGTATTTATTCCATTATTATTTAACGTCTGCTAGCTGGAAGGCCTGTGAGAGACAACGACGAAGATAAACAATAAGGTAAAAACAATAATAATATTCGTTTCAACTTGTGAGAAACCAACTAGCTCAAAGGCATGAAATAATGTCTATGTGACAGCACAACGCTCGATAGATTTGATATTGAAAAAAAAAATATCGAATTATGTTTACCCGGAACAATATGATTTTTCTGCATGTAAACAAATTACAGAGAGAGTTTATTGCCATTTTAATTGTCGAACAATACCTTTGATTTGCATGCATTTTCAATGGATTATTGTTTATATTACTATGAATCAAAGCGTGATCTTCAATAGCGTAGTTTGTTCAAGAATAAAATAAATTTAATTTTTTTCCTGAGAATCAATAACTTTCTTTAATCGAACTTATGAAAATATATAAAAAAAATTATGTACATGTCAGTACCTAAGTGATAATATTATTAAACCACATTTTATTTAATTATATACCTATACAAAACTAAATAAATAAAGAAAATATGGAATGGTGATATAGGGTGGTATGAAGTCGACTTTTATGCCTTCATTAATAGTGATAGTGTGCGCGGTGTTTTATAAAACAATTATTAATTCATACATAAATTAAAAAAAATACTTTCAATGTCAATGAGTTTTGTAATAAAATTGTCACAAATGGGAATTTTCACAAATTACCTATAAAAATAAAGATACATAATACATAATAATATGAATATTTTTCTGTTTCAAAGTAAAAAAAAAATATTTGTACCAATGTACAAGTAGGTAAATAAGGCAAAAATGACCTTATAAGTCTGGCGCAATTCAGGGGTGACTTCTATGCGAAAAATGCATTGTCACCTCAGATATAAGAATTGTAGCTTTCATTATTTACAAAAAACCAATTCTCAATAGATGGCGTTCCAACAAAATAAATAAAAATAATAAGATTGTTGTTCATAATTTCACCCATAGATGGCTGTAGTAAAAATTCCTTATTTTCAAGCGAAAAAGAATTTCAGTATTACAATATATAGAACTTTCAAAATTGAATTGATAGGGATCTCATTAAAAGGCATAATTGGTGAACGTTGCGCAAGCGCATAAAGTGATCACGTAAACCAGCCGATGACAGGTCGTAAGCCCAGTAGGTGCCTTGATTTCCCGGTTCTCCTACAATAAATATTCCAACTTCGTCTCTATTAAGATAATTAAAAATCTGTTAAAAAAAAATATTTCTTAGAACTTGGCGTGAGCGATGTTGTAGAAGTTGGAAAACTAAACTTTGTCGATACTTCAAAAAAATTACAACGTTTTCGCTCGCGCTCATCATCATCAGTAACCCCTTATTACTGTTTATTTTATTTATTTATTTTATTTTTATTTATTTTTATCCAAAAACATACAGTATATATGAGATACAAAATATCTTAAGATAATATAAGCTTATTCATACATAGTTAACATACAAAGTAGATATAAGTTATTTCATTTCAATAAATATCAATTTACCACTTCACTGGTGCTTACATAGTTTAAGCCATATCTTTTTGTTTGTATCTTTGTTACTAGCCCCCTCACTAGGCATAGCCTGTGCTAAGGTGAGCTGGTAAGGTGTGTTACCGATGATGTTTCGATAACTTATTTTGCAAGTTGTAAAGTAGAAATATTGAGAGTTTGTGTTTTATTTTTAATTTAGTAAAGATCTATTACAACATTATAAAAATATGATATGTTTTACTGAAAAAAAAATCTCCCTTAATGCTTGCAAAAATAACGCATTATTGATAGAAATTATTATAAGAAAATCTTTAATAAAAATATGAGAAGATAATGTAAAAAACGCTTTAGAAAATTGTGATTATTAACAGATAGTAGAAATGTTTTTAAGTAAATTTAATTTATGCATAAGATTATTAATTATGTATTATACTTATTTGTATAGTTGTATAAATGTATACCTTTATTATAAATGTGTAAATGATTAGATATGTACGAAAATGGTTAAATCACTCGCATATCGGGTGCAGGACCAATTAATAAAGAAGAAGAAGATTATAGTTCATTTTAATTATTTTGCGCAACATTTATTTTTCTTTTTTATAAAAAATGAATATGTCCTCGTTAAACAAGGACATATACCTACATCTTCCTACGTTCCCTAAAATAAGCATATAAAAATGCTTTTACGCGTTGGGATACTGTATTTTTACCGCGAGAACTATTTTTGACATATCGTTTGCATTGTCAGTTGCAGCATAAATTAACCTTTAACCATTATCTTATGTAAAATTGAATATATTTTTAATTGCATATACGCAAACATTATCAAATAGCTTTTTTCATTCTATTCCATGTCCTTACAAAACCTTTGATGGTCTTATCTCACTGTCAAATGTCTCCTCTAGGTCCCTTAATTGATGTGAAATTAGCTACGCTACACCAAGTATGATAATATATAAAGATGCAATTCAACATAATATATATCATGTGTTTATTTCAATGAGGTAATGTTCCCTTACAATATGTGTACCTAATATTCTGTTCGTGATAGAACAGCTTCCTGTCTTGCGCTACTCGCGTTCACAAATTATCTACCTAAGAATTTTATAATTGACTTAGTGGGAATATGAACCTTTTTTCATTCAACTTGGTTAAAGAATAATATCGATTGAGCAGGGATTTGCAGGAAGGAGATGTTAAGATTAGCAAACAATTGCTATGGTTTAGTTCAATTACCTAATCAACAACATCACAGATACCATTTTTCACATTATTAAAAATTAAATTATTTCTCATATGAATAAGTGAAATATTATGAAAGAATTTAATATGTAGAGGTATTCTTATGCATTACACTGAGGTACTTCGTAGGGCCAACACCAACGTAAAGTGTCGTACTTCGGCCATATTCTGAGAGGTGAAAAATATACCATCCTTCAGTTTGTCATGAAGGGGAATATCGAGGGTCAAAGAGGGGTCGCAAGAAAGCTGCTTTCCTGGCTTCGAAAAATACGGGAATGGACCGGAATGAAAACTGTGGAGTAGCTGTTTCACACTACCCAGGACAGGAAGGCTTTATCTCTGTTGGTCGTCATCGTCGGGGGGGACCTGACATGACACGAGAAGAAGACGAAGATTCTTATGTAGCTAATCCTATATATTTTAGCTTTGTACTATTTGTTTTGTCAAATATAAATAAGGTAAGTATTCTTCTTAAAAACTCTTGTATAAACTATAATTAATTCATTCATACCATCACGGCATATACCACAGAAAGGGAAAATAAGCCATAAGTGTGCGGGTATGCATTGCCTTAAAAAAATGAAGCACAACTCATGCGTGTACACTCACACACCAGTCTCACATGAAAAGGCACTATGTACATTGTACATTCAGAATAGGTGTTAAACCTCATTGTTAAGTATGTGAGATGTTATTTTTGCCTGTTATATTTTAGATTACCTGGGTTTAGATTACGGCACACCCGAAAACAATAATTAAAAGAGTGGCACTATTCTAAGCCGGTGCTGCATTATTCTAAGCTTTAGTATAAAAAAAATTGAATAATTCCGTAATTTAATTTACTTGTATGTAAAACCGTGATCATAAGACGAGTATTGAGTATCCCTTGAAGATTTTTTTGTCCAGACGACATCAATATAAATTGGTTTTCTGGTGATGTATTAATTTATTTTATATATTTATTTAAAGTATGTATGTAGTGTGAAGCCAAATTCCATGAAGTATATTTTTTAAGTAGGTAGTTACTCGTTTGTACACTTAAATCAGTGCAGTTTGTTAAGATGAGTTTCTTTAGTATGACATAAAAACGTTAACTTAACTTAAACATTATATTTAAAAGAAAGTTTTTGACGCTTGCATTCTCCGAAACTGACGTATGTCTGAGTTTAAAAAAAATGCTCCATAATTTAGCAGTAACACAAAGAGCCACGGAAAGGAGCAATGCTGGGTAAAAGAGGAGTTGGGCAGGGCATATTGTCCAATCCACAGACTCCAGATGGAGTAAGAAAGTGATGAATGGCGACCTTGAACGGGCTAAAGAACGGTCTAATGAAGGCTTCAAACAAAGTGGTCTGATGATATTGGAAGAGTGGCTGGAGGATGTTGGATGCAGATTGCTTAAGATAGGGAGCTGTGAATATCCCAAACCACTTAAAGAAAAAAGTTTTTGACGCTTGCGTATTCCCTGTGCTCACGGCTTTGAAACATCCGTATTGACTAAACCTCATAGATCACAACGTCACACATCCAGTAGCTACGAAGCGCCACGAGTAAATAAATTTTAACAATTGTTGAATCTTGTTTGATAGTTGAGATAAGCTATGTTTTTTTGTATGTAAAATGAGACAGTATATGTATTATAAAAACAAATTTAACTTACCACAGAAAGGAATGCCTTCTGGTACCCACTGTCCATGTTGATCACAAACTCTTCTCGATGGTCCCAACAGCTCAAAGCCCCTCTCGCACGTATAAGTAGATACTGTTCCTGGTCCCAAATTTTCATCTGAAAATGTAACCGTCGAATGGGCTGGTGATCCAGGAAAGCTGCACTGACCTACGAAAAAAATAACCATTTAATTTATATCATCAATTATATTCATCGTTAATCTTTGATTTTATTTAAATGAACTGCTATAGTTTCTAAAATAGTATACCATTAGTAAATTACTGTCTTGTCCCATGATTGGAGCGTAACATGAAATCAGAGGTGGGCTGATTAAGTTACGATAATTTAAGTTATTATTATGTATTATATTGTAAAAAAAATATAATTTTACGTTGCCCATTTTGTTTAAATAAATAAAAAAATATTTAGGTATTGTAATGAAGTTATATTAAAGCAATTAAACGGAAATCAAATGCAAATGATAAAAATATTTACATGTAGTGCATGTAGGTTCAGGTTAATGTTTTAGATAGATTTCAATAAAAATTTAATAAAAAAAATGTAATAAAATATTCACCGTTTCTCTAACAATATAAAATTTATATTTAATATATTTGACCTTGCATACTCTTAAATTCAAAGGAAATAATATGCTCGTATATAGGTATATGTATTTAAATGAAGTCTGGTCAAACGGTGGGATCAAAACCCTCGTGGTGACCCATATCATGGATATAATTATCTAATGGAGTTCTATAATATCTTAAGAAATTACCGAACTCTATAAGATAATTATATCTACGATACGGGTTATCTTTTTTTAATAATATTTTATTTTATTTCATTTTACTTCAAATATTAATTTAACACGCACCCACTAACAAGTTGCCACATTCTTGAGACTTACGATATTTTTCGTCTCACAGATCCAGACTAAAAACACAATTAAAAACTGTGTCTCCACCGCGAATCGAACCCGGGACATTTGAATCATCAGTCAGATACCCAACCAACTGAGCCACGAAGGCCGACAAATATGGGTTATCATAAGGGTTTTGATTTCATAGTTTGACCAGACTTGCCCCCAGACTCGCCCTCCTAGTTGTGGTTGAATTTCGGACCCGTGACCACTGCATTGCATTCCCGTTGCACTAACCGCTGATCCACCAATCCATTCGAAGAAAGCTCATTATTTATTTCGAAAGTATAAAAACAGACTTTATGTTCCAAATATGTAGGTAAGCGAAATAATTGTCGAATGCCATTAACGCCTTTAAAAAATAATCATCGTAGAAAAGGAAAAAAGTACACGGAAATAATAGTGACATTCAGGTCTAAACGAATCTCGGAACGTGAGTAATGGTAAATCATTATTCGCGATGAAAATGGAACAGTGAAAGTTGCCCAATTTGGTAACACGGTGACTCAAGGGGATCTACAGTCTATGAAGATACTTATCTACAGCTGGTATAGGTAGGTAGTTGACCCTAAAGATCGTTCTGTGTAGGTCGTAACAAGGCACCGCGAACTCACATAAAAAGGTACGATCTATCTATTTGATCTTTGAGGCTCATTTATAAGCTCATACGCTTCACGTTTTCGCTAACTTCTTAGTTGTGCTAAGCAAAATATTATTCATTTTATTAAAAATATTTGAACGTAATCCTATTGATATTCTTATAAGAGTCTTATGAGTAAACATAATGAAAATATGTAAAATTCATCTAATCCAATAATCGGTAATCGGGTTTCAAATGAAAAAAAAAACACTCGTTCAAATATCTAGCATATAGAATATACATATGTAGACGTCTCGTATTAATAAATTACTAGGTAACATCCTAGCTTTTATGTACTTATGTATGCATCTATTTATTTGCTCAATTAATATTGATTGTTTTTTTTGTTTTTATCCTTATTTGGTTTTTCTCTTTTGTCATTTTGCATACATATAGGTACGTACGTTTTTTTTTGTATACAAATATATAACAATAATAATAATTAACACTTCGATGCACCTTGCGCAAATGGCGAGTTTATTGCCGTATGGTAATTTCTCCCAACTAATCAGTGTATATATAACCAATATATTTATATAATTTAATACATTTAAAGCTATATTTTTTTTTGTATGACCGTATCATAGTAATTGGTGTTAAAATCTTGGTTTTGTAGTTGTTCATTCATTTTGAATTTTTATGTTTATTTAAAAAAAAAACTTTATGTATTTAACCTTGAATAAATAAAATTAAAAAAAATCCTTACCTACATGTACCTATATAATTAATTAACTCGTAGATTTACCTTTTACATGAAATAATTGTAAACAGATGTAGAATTTTAAATAAACCTAACAGTGTTGTTTATAAAAAATCCTTTAATCGTGGTCGAACCACGGTTCAGTTGAACCCGGTTCAAAGTATTGCTCCACGTTCTGTCCTTATTTATAAGTGTTTATGTTTGAAGTATTAAGTGTTTGAACCATAGTTCAGTTGATCTCGATTTCGAGCACAATTTCAACGGCATCACCGAATTTGGTTTTGTTAAGTTGGTTGTCATGACAACAACATAACAGTGCGGAATTATCGCGCGGTCAAATGCACTATTAAGTTGCTTATACGTAACTTCATAGTGCATTAGGCGGTTTTAATATATCATGTTTTCAGTCGCTAGATTCAGCTTTATATGTCCTCATAAGTAAAAATCTATTAAACAGGCCTTATAGTTTTTTAGTTACAGTAAATAATAAAAAACAAAAATCAATAACACTAATTTTACTTTATTACTATAATAAATTATTAAAACAAAAGTATTAAAAAAAATAAAATTTAAAAATAAACTGATATTTATTTCAAACATACGTACCTTTAGAGGGTACCTGGGAATACACTCAATATTTACTAGTTATACAATAGTTTGGTTGTTGTTTTGAGAAATTGTCGCTTACAAAATGAGATGTTTCATCAAATTCGATCAGTCTAGTATAATCCTATATAATTTTATCTAAAATCGAATTATTTATTAGTGATACATTATAACAAAATTAATAATACCCACACTTTTGATAATATAAATGTGGTGAAATATAAAATATTTAAAAAATGTAGTAAATTTATGTTCCGTATAAATCATAAAAAAAATCTGTGGCAGGAAGATACTTTTTACATAACTCACTTCCAAAACATTAAAACTATATTTACTTTCCTTATAATATGTGGTGCGATTTTAATGCTTAGTGAAGCATTGTAGTTGTAATTTGATATATTTTTGTTTTCCTTAAAACTAAAAAAATACTTCATGAATCTTATTATTATTAAGTAGGCACTTTGAATATTCATGTTTTAGTCAGATTAATTTTCTAGATATAAGAACAGTAATGCCTTCAAATACGTATCGATACACAGATAGTAAATATATTTGTTTACGTGGCCCACATATTTAGTTAAACAATTTGTTATTTTGATTATAATTTATGATTATACTCTAGAAAAAAAGAGCCAAAATGTATTAAGTGAGATATAATTCATTTGATTTTTATTCAATTTACATATAGCCCAAATCAAATACGTACAAATTTAAATTCATTAAAATATATTTAACATAGATCACGCAGTTTAATTTTTATGCAACGATAAGCATTTTGATGATTTCTTATTAGAAGAATTTACGCATTCGTGTGAATGTTTCATATGTGATTAATAGTTATAAAATACAATTATAAAACTAACGAGAACCTATATAATCTCCCACATACCTGCACAGAAATGTAAACTTTTAAGAAAATATATATATATATATATATATATATATATATATATATATATATATATATATATATATATATATATATATATATATATATATATATATATATATATATATATATATATATATATATATATATATATATATATATATATATATATATATATATATATATATATATATATATATATATATATATATATATATATATATATATATATATATATATATATATATATATATATATATATATATATATATATATATATATATATATATATATATATATATATATATATATATATATATATAGGACGGTTATAATTAAGTTATAGTAAAGTTATCAAAACATTATCAATTATAATAAAGTTATCAAAACATTATCAATTATAATAAAGTTATCAAAACATAATTAACACAAACCATTCACATATCTGTTATATGTAAGTCAAAAACATTTGATCTTGGAGCTTATATAGAATTTATGATTCGACACAATAATTTTAACGTTAAACAATGCACCTCGTATAGGCGAAAATTTAATTACAAATTAATTCAATTTAATTTTAATACGGCAGTAATGGCCAAACTATGGTTTCAGCTCAGATGCGGCATACTTCAAAGGTAATATCATTATTTTACAAAATATTATCTTGAAATGCATAATTATGATTCAATTTTGCTATTTTCTTCATAGGAACTCTCAATACATGCCTTTAATTTCTATATGAAAATCTTCTCTGATTTATTTTTGGTCCTTAAAAAAATATTTTTAATCATTATTTATATTTTCTTGGGAAACCTTAAAGTAATTTGGAAAGAAATTTGAATGATTAGTTAATTATGTTCGCATTAAACTCAAATATAATTGTCAATAAAATGGTATTGTAATATTATTTTTCACACTTACCCTACGAGAGGATGTCAGGATTTTAGACTTAATATAGAAAAGTTTAAATAAAGTTTACTATTACTAATAATTAGTTATAATGAAATTAGTTGCACAGTTTTGATAGAATATTGTTTGTTTATTCAGAAATTTAGTACTGATAGAAAAGAGGTTTTAAGTAGTGCAAATAAAAAAACAAAACATCCTGAAAATACAAAGGCGGACAAATATAGCCTACTTTGATAAAATGTATTAGTTTTCAATAACCCACTTGAAAGGTATATCTTGTACAATTAAAACATTTCCTTATTTACTACAAATGTAAACATGACAACAAGCTTTCTCCAAATACCTTCATTCATCATTGTATTCTAAAAATGAACGAGTATATATTTTATTTGAGTATTCCATATTAGTCATACAAAAGAAAGCGCTTGGATATTCACAGTAAATTTGTATGAAGTCAGAAAGGTTAATATCCGCGTATTTTGCAATCAGATCCGTAACCAACGAACGGTGTTCACGAGTGAATCATTTAAATACTAATTATTATACATGTGTTATTAATATAAAGATCTGCCATGATACAGGCCATGTCTACATTGAACGAAAGAAATTATTCAGAATTCTTATATTCATCACAGAGTACGGAAAGTAATATTCACTGTATTTCTATTAAATTATTATGTCAACTTTATGCGGTAAACAGTACAATCCATCAATTAATCAATGAATAAAAAAATAAGCAATTAGTAATATTTCTAAGTTTTTGTAGTTTCTATTATAAATATAGTTTTCTTTCTTTCTTTTTAGTGTACGGCTAAGCTCTACCACTCCAAGAAGCAGCGACTGACATCGCGTTGTCATTTGTAATAATCAGATCCCCAGGACTACAGACCACTCCAATCAGTGGACAAATCAGCAAGTGGCTGTCATCCTGGGTTACGCCGCATTCGCATCGGTTTTATATCCCATAGATCTTAATTTTAACTAGCTTTATTCATAGATTTGTGCTCAAAGTCGCACAAAGGTGTATGTATTGCTATGGGGCAATCCCATCAATATAACCACCAAAGCTAGCTTGTATCAGTTGTATCCTCAATTGAATATGGTACATGCATACCTATTGAAAATAGTGTACGATATTTTTCAAAACAACAGAAAAGACAAGACAAAACGACTAATACCATAAATAAGCAGATCACATCACCAACGAAAGCAATCAAATCGGAGGATGCATAATGAATATTGTTCAAGAAATACTTGACAGTAAACTATTTGCAAACTGTAAATCTGAAGTTATTTCTGAAAATGCATTTGAAGTATTTCAAGAAACAGATAATTTCATAATTATCGATTGATTTATATATCGTTTAAAACTCTTTAGTTCAAATCCACTCTTTTATTACTTTTAGTTCGAACAATTTCGTTCGTTTTATTTAAGAGATTGTACGATAGTGAAAATGCTCATTGTTACATGTTCAAGGACATAGTAATAAAACAAAAAGCAATGATAACAATACAATCAATTTGAAAATGAACGATAGACAAATTCTTTTGAAACAGATTTCACAACCATAATCATAATAAACTTACAAACCCATAATAAGATTTGAATAGCGTCTTTAAAAAAAAGTATTGTAAAAATAGAGCGGATTGCGTAAATAGTTTGCTATAGTTGTGATAATATGAGATTGTTGAATACATTGGTAGGATTTATTGAAGTTTAATAGAGTATTATTTGTATAATGTCTCTTCTTGTAATGATACCAACAATTTTATATAACAAAATATATCATTTATTCTTTTATAAAGTGGCACGTAGGTAAAATGATTATATACATTACTACTCAAATCGTACTACTAACAGAAAATGTTTCATCAATAGTTAATTTTTCAAAAATTAAATATAAAACGAAATATTTATTTATTATATTTTTGCACATTGAGTATATACATAATATTGTATATATTAAATTGGGATACTAAAATTTCTTCTATATAACCCAGTCATTATGAAAATCTGTAAATTGTGTACTTGAAAACATAAATGGTTATGAAAATCAGAAGAAACTAAGGAAACTTAGGTAGACAGATCTAAATGAAAAAATAATTAATCAATTAACTAAAAAAATAAACAGAACAATAAAATATAGATACGATCGAGTATTCTTATTATGTAGTCTACATATTAATAGATGTTTCCTTACATCGATACATTTACGATAAAAATAGGTTGAAATAGAAAACAAGATGCAAAAAATAAAACTAAATAATAAATCTTAATTGTTATAGTTGTGGTAATATACATGCATTTTATAAAGCTTATATTGCTTGCATTTCTATATTTATATTGTGTACAAATTGACCTACAAATTTCTTCAAAGTTAAAAATATCATTGTAGATCAACAGTATGATGACACAAAATTCCGTTTCAATTGTGTATCATTATGAAGTCGTTAGATCAAAGTATCTTTGAAAAAGATTGAAGACGATTGCGCGATATCTATTTTATTTTTTATTGACTTGACTTTATGAATACTAAAACAATAACAATGACAGATATACAGTAATTATCACTATGTAAATTGTGAATTTCATAACTGTTTTATTGTACCATTAACACCACTGTGCATCGCAAACAAATTGAAATATTCACACTTAAAAGTGATTTTTAATGCAAAAACTCAGTGAAAATATAGCTATGTAAATTTAGGTCAATGATATAGGTGCAGGATGTTTTAAATTCCACGAGCTTAACGACGAAATAATTATTAAGTTTTGTAAGAGTCGAATGGTCTGTCTTCTTCTTTTATGTGAAGAGAGTGAGAGAGTTAAATTTAACATCTATGGCATTTAATGATGGCAACAGACAACAGCGAGTCACTAAATGATAGGAAACGATTCTATTACTGTCGAAATCATGAAAGTGCCAGGTTTAATTAAAAATATTGAACCACCAGAAGAATTCAAAACCTTTATATGAAATACAAAATATAAAAGAACACAATTATGTAATATTTATCAATTAGGAAGAATAAAATATTATTTATTTAATTTTTCTTCTCGGGTAACAAACAGGTACTATGTCAAATATTAATTAAACACGCATTCAAGAACAAGTTGCCACATTCTAGGGGCTTACGATGTAAATCGTCTCACAGATCCAGACTGTAAACACAATTATAAACGGTGACTCCACCGGGAATCGAACCCGGGACCTTTGGATCAGCAGTTATATAAGGCCGACATAAAGATTTATTTATGTATTGTTTAGAGTAGTTTTTTTTATTTGCGAACCACACCCGATATAGTATTATTAAATAAGATATATAATTATTAAATTTAATCCATTCAATATCTTTACAAAATTACTTATATTCTCTGGAGAAAACTAGGTACATCCATGATGATTGATGAAGTTTTTATGTTGTAGAATTCCATTATAATTGATATTTATAATGAAAAGTAAACCACTTTTTGATTCTACATGAATTTTATTACGTGCGATAGGCCTATTTCGCCTTGTTAGGGCATTTACTAGCTTAAGTGAATATACAATATACCTATTACTTAATCTAATGAAGATATCAAAAATATATAATTAATATGTTGTATTCCCTAATTAACACTCTGATGTATCCTTTTTATTATTGCATACATCATACATCAATTGATTATTTATTATTTTCCAGTTGGAAGTGTAGGTAATTCGGGAATAAATAAGCTAACTCAGTAGATAAACAGTCTAACAGATATTGAAAATTTATTTTTATTTAATTAATTGAATTTTCATTGGATTTATTGGATTCCTAATTCAACGCACTTGTGACAATAATGTAAATATAACAATTACTGGAATATTTTCGGCACCTCTTGATGATTTGGCAAATCAAATACAAAATATTTAATATTATAAGAGTACAGTTATAAGTTAAAAATTTAAAATGACTGACAATTTAATAATATGTCCATTCAAAATTGATACGAACTACTTAAAAAGAAATCTAAGCATTAATGCCATTTATTAATCAAACAACAATTAAAAAAAAACAAATCAATGGACTTTGTGATGTGGGTATATATGTACATGTACAAATCACTTACATAAATATAATGATTACACGTGAAAGTTAAAAAACCCAAAAGTCGCGTTAGAGATATGAACGTCTATTAATGCATTATTATGATGTAGACACTGAAAACGTTGCATTGGTGAGTGCTAATGACTGGAAAAAGAGTAATTTACTCGACATTCTAGATACTTCTACTGAAATAGTAGCGACAGCACAATAAAAACGACCAACTATCTACGTATGTATACCAACATACATACAAAGTGAGTAAAGTAGACTTTATCTCTAAAGAGGCATTTCTTCGCCGAGAGCTAAAAAGTAATCAACATGATTATAAAACGTTCACATATTTCGAATGTATCTTTTGTAATGAGAAGGTGCAGACTTCCTAAGTACCTGTCTACATATATATTTGTCTATTATTTACTTAGTGTGTATAAAGTTACAGTTTTGTTTGTTCGATGAACGCAATAATAATAATAATAATATACACTCAGTAAGGATAGCACTTGGCAGCATTGCTCGTGCTACCCCAAATCCCACCAGGTGATAAACCTGAGAAGGTATTAAAGAGCTCGAAATAATAATAATAATAATAATTAATTAAAAATCGTTAATTCGTAATTTAGAAAATTGTTAATTCGTAATTTAGAAATTATAGATTTATCGAAAAACTTAATAATAAAAATGCAAAAAACGGTAATAATGAATACATCTAGAATCATTAAAGATTTTTTAAACGTTAATATTCGGGAATCAGTAGGGTTGTTAGGTAGTAAAGAGACCTCAGAGCCTAATCCTTTGATATGTTAAGTATCTGGATGGGTGAACTATTCCCAATTGAAAGCTTGATGATGCGTTTGTTGCATTTTATTTTGCTCTTTTAAATAATTTACAATTTACGCATTGACCTGCTGATTCTTTTGAGGAAGTGTATAATGGTAATAATAATAATTGAGTGTTATTATTTGTAGTGCTTAATTGTTATTAATATCATTAGTAAATCGGCCAGCGCCGTATAAAAAAAAGAAAAAAAAATAAGCTCCGTTTAGTGATACAAGATCACTCCAAGGGCGCTGTAGCTTATTTGTAGCTTTGCGTTTTGAACGCAAATAGTTTCAAAATAATAAATGTTCTTATTTTTTACTTACTGAAATGATAATTAATACGAGACAAATTAAAAGATAAAATAGATTAAAGGCCGTAATATGGGGACACACGCACGTGTCATGCTTCATATGAGGTAATATTACCCGCACACCTGTCGCCGATTATCCCATAAGAGATATATGCCACGGTGGTATGAATGAATGAATGAACGAACAATTAACTTAAAATAAATGAGGCGACAAATTTCCCCAGTTATTTTTCACATTGAAATGTTATTGAAAAAAGAAATTCATAAAAATAATCCTGATTTTATGCAATAACTATCATTATTGTTTACTTTGTATGAAATAGGTATGTAATTGTTTAATTTTATCAAAATATTAAATCAATTTTAACATGCATTGTCATCGGGAATATACAAATTTTGAAAGAGCTCTAACAGGCTGGGAAGTAAATTAAAATTAATCAATTCCTGACAGGAAAAATATCTACCATTATTGAGTACTTTGTATGAAATATGTAATTGTTTAATTTTATCAAAATATTAAATCAATTTTAACATGCATTGTCATCGGGAATATACAAATTTTGAAAGAGCTCTAACAGGTTGGGAAGTAAAATAAAATTAATCAATTCCTGACAGGAAAAATAACTACCATTATTGATTACTTTGTATGAAATATGTAATTGTTTAATTTTATCAAAATATTAAATCAATTTTAACATGCATTGTCATCGGGAATATACAAATTTTGAAAGAGCTCTAACAGGCTGGGAAGTAAATTAAAAATCATTTAATTCCTGACAGGAAAAATATCTACCATAATTTGAAACCTGAAAATATTAACATTATTCGTATCACTAATGTATTCAAGCGTGTAAAAAATATGTAGTCATGAAATTTCTAATCAATAATAAATTATATCAATAATCTAAATTTTTTGTTAAACACGTTAAACATGTTAAACACGTTTAAATATTTTTCAAAAATACACGTAGAATTAATTAAGACACGGATAAGAAGACCGAACGAGCGAAGAAAAAAAAAATAGTCTGATATTGAATATAATTTATCCAACGGGAACGAATATGTATGTAATATCTTTCAGTTTTCAGACATGAAATATAAGCGTGAAGAGTGTTATTAAAACAATTTGTTGTCCTGTGGGTGTTTGTGTCTGTGAACAGTTGACAATATTATGCATAAGATCATGATACACATATTAAGAAAGTACAATTTCTAATAAATATTTGGTTCATAGCGGATTTCAACGGGTTACCGTTACAGAACTAACCATCATCTATCGCATTAGCCGGTGCAGACATATAAACCTGTTACACACACACACACACACAATTACATATATACACACAGAGCTGGCGCCTGGCGTACTAAATTTAAAAGGCGCCCACTTCCCTTATAATAATAACAAAAAAGGCTTCTTTGCACCTTGAGCAAGTTTCGAGTTTTTTTATAAATGAATATGTCCTTGTTGAACGAGTACATCTTCCTACATTCCCCAAATAAAGCATAAATGCTTGTGCTATAGGTGAACGAAATTCGTCGAGGCAGGATCGAACTCGCGACCATTGGATCCATCCCATCTAAGGTTTATTGCCACATGACAATTTATTCCAACTAACCAGTGTTTACAGCCCAGAGAAGCAATATTTACATGATAAATGAATTTAAATATTTTTTTCCTCTGATGGGTATCGAAAACAAGATGCACACACAACTTACACAGGCTTACCAACTGTGCCACAGTAACATAACGTCGACGTTAGTGTGTTATTTATTATATTATTTTTCTTATTAGATGAGTTTCAGTTTTTTTTTAATTATTTTTTTGTCGTTTCCACCCAATATTGAGTGATATAACGTCGAGGTTAGTTAATGTTGTTTATTTAGATTTTTTCTTCTTGGTTTAATTTACGTGTTTTTGTTTTATCGTTTCCACCCGTTATCGATTGTAGTCGACGTTAGTTGCTTAGTGTTTGTGTTATTTTTTTTTCTTATATTGTATTAATTTCCGTACTATTATTTATTTATTATTAAAAATAACAAAGAAAAATACACAATACAACAATATATACAATTTTTAAAAAGATACATTATAATTTTGTTTTTTTTATAACTCAACTTCAAAAAGAGTTTTCTCGTGCTTTGAAGTGAGTCACATTTCACAAATCTACAAACTATCTAATCTATTTATATACATACATCTTAATCTAGGCACTAATCTATTTACAATAACATACATATTTAGATACAAACATACATAATATTATATATAAAGAGAGAAAAAAAAATACAAAATTGGTCTGTAGAATAAATAAAAATACACAAATTGAAAATAAACAATACACAATGAATACACAAGAAAAATGTTACTTCAAAAAGTCTTTCAGCAATACCAAGAACCCACCAAAATTATTTTGCGCCATTATACTCATATCCACTGGTAAATCATTAAACCACTATTTTATAAATACTTGGTATCCCTGATTACTTTGCGCCTGGCACCACGGGCTTATATGATTTTGTAGTGGACGCGGCCCTGCACACACATACGATACTTACCTATAACCATATTATGTATATTATTTCTAGTTATGAATATACTCTGGAATGTATTTACTTATACCGACTTAATAATATCACCTTCTTCACTGTTACTCACTCATTTACTTACTTATATACCTACCTACTCGGATTAACTTTTATATCAACGCGCGCAATTTAAAATAAAATTTACTTTATGTACACGGTATCATCATGTTATGTCAATAAATTTATGTATAAAACAATATTGATAATAGACACTTACTTGCATCTTGCGCGAGTGGCGAATTTATTAACTAAAGCACACTTTACACAGACGATATTTTCAACGGGGTTCAGGTTTCCAAGAAATTTTCAACGCGGTGGGGAAAATAAATGGAACCTTTTCTATTTTTAACGCGTTTTGTATCGTTTTTCGTAAAACAGAAATTTGTAAAATTATTCGTTGCCGACGAGTCAACATGGCTGCCGTTTGTGTTATGTTGACTTTGACGTTCGCGGTATCTTTTGTTTTTTTTTTTGGTATCTCTCGACCAGAAAGCAATTTTTTAAAACAAAAACAAAATCAAATCGGGTCCAATTCAAGTGAAAGGCAAACGAAGAAAACGAGATAGAGATGAAACGTGGAACAAGCGAATAATGAAATGTTCCTATTTTTCACATAAATGGCATATTTATTTTTTTCGTAATTGCAATGATAGGGTTCGCAAATAAAGTAGAAAATCATACTCGCGTAAAGTGATGTTTTGAGTGACCTGTATTTTGGATGCTGTTTTAAGCGTTGAAAACTGGACCGCGTTGAAAACCTCGTTCTTGTAAATTGAGCTTAAGAGGACATAATATAACGCTAAATCTAGTGACTGAAAACATGATATATTAAAACCGCCGAATGCACTATGAAGTTACGTGTTAGAAAGGGTAACTATCGCGTGCGCAAAAAAGGTTAATACGTGATTTAAAATATCGGAAACCAAAAAATATTTGATTTTTTCCATTTTAAGAACAAACCAGGAAGGCAAGTCTTGTTCGACCGGCGAAATCAGATCCCTAGTGATTACCCATATCATGGATATAATTATCGTATGGAGTCCTATGACATCTAAAGATATTATAGAACTCTATATAATAATTATTATATCCATGATATGGGTAATCGTGAGGGTTTTGATTTCGCCGATTGAACCCCCCTGACTTGAAATGAAAAAAGTTTATCGGTCATTCACTTTGATTTTATGCACTCTTTTAGCTTATAAAATATTTATTTCTCTATGGCACATAGTTATGGAATAATTTAAAAAAAAACTTGTAAAAAAAGAATATTTGTTAAAAAAATTTAGGGGAATTTAGGCTGAATTTTAAAATTGTGTGACGAACATTTACTGGAGAAATGTTGAAAACACATGGTATTTTTTCTAGAAATCCAATGTTTAACATAATTGAGGAATTTGATTTGAAATTGGGGGTCTGAGTGGGGGGGGGGGGGAGTGGCCACTTGTTGTTGGGTGCGTGTTAAATTTATATTTGACATAGTACCTGTACGTTGCCCGAAAATCAATATAAAAAAAATTAAAAATCCCTTCACAGCTGGATTTATGAAGGCTTCCTATACCATTTCCTCTTTTTTCCCGCGACTAGCTATTTCATCAGTTCATCTTTTCAGAAGTAATCTATAATGTAGGTACATTTAATATATCATTATTGATATTCACTTACTTTATACTTTCTATAAGGACTTAATAGTTAGAGATGTGATTTAGTATTGATTATCATGTTAATATTACATAAACAAATAATATGTTTAAATATTATGGATTCATCGAATAGAAACATAAAATAGTCATACATTTTTAAACGATAGTAAAACTATGGATAAATCATTGCTGTGTTACTATTGCTATGCTATGTTTACGCTAAGGTAATAAATTAAATGGGTATAAAATTATTTGTTCATCAAAGTATGTATATGCAAATATCCAACCTTTTTTACTCCTGATTACCCCAAGGGGATATAGTAGAGAGTTATGAATTAAATTTTTTTAAGTGTTTTCTTTTATTGAAGATTATAAACTAGTATCATATTGAGATTGTATTCTGAAAGTTTCATCACAGTGTATCTGTGTGTGTGTGTGCTGTGTACTATATACTTATATAATTTTCGCCAAACGTCTTGAACGAGCCTCCGGTTGGGCAGAGCGCAAATTTGTGTCTTTTGGCTTCGTAGGCTTACGTGCAAATCGCCCCCTTCTCGGCTAAAAGTTCAAGTAATTTGGCTACAACTATACTGCGTGTTTATTTATCTTAATTGATTATAGACAAAAGTACTCATTCGATTCTTTTCAAATTTTGCAAATTTGTATATCTAATACTCGCTTAGACCCCATTAGACTTTGAAGCATATCTTTTAATTGCTTCTCAATTTTTTAACTGTTAAATTTGTCATAATGATTCCATGGTCAGTTATATTAAAATTTAATAGTTTTATTTCCAAATTGCTAAAAAGGCACATCACTTTCATTAAATGGCATTGAAGTTTGTTCATAATAAAATATTTATATCAAAAATAATTAAACAAACTCATTTCATGAAAATGCTGAATATTTTCCATACAATATTTGAATATTTTGTGGAGTGACTTGGTTGTAATCAGTTTAGCGTTGGCCACAACCCATTCGTTTTTAAACAAATAATAGAGTATAATAATTCAAAATGGTTGTTAAAAGATTATGTTCTAGAAGGAACAAGTTTGTAAATAATTAACTATTAGAAATGGTACACAGATACTGATATAAATATATTATATAGTTCTTATATTCTCATGATAGCATTGTTTTCCCACATTTCACTTCCGTACAATGTCTGATATATGTTAACTTAACAACCAAGTATGCTGTTAAATACAACACTATACATTCATAGGTAACACATCATTTTCCGTCCTTTAATACAGCATTAATTCACTTAAAAGTTTGCAATCTTTATTATTACAGTTTGTAAAGTAATAAATAAATAAAATAAATCTTCATTTCGTTTGAACGATGAACGACTAACAAAGAAAGTATATAAGGCTGAAAAGAGTGGAATGAGAAGTAGGGGCCGGCCTAGGAAAACTTGGTATGATTATGTACACATATAAATGAGCTTTGAATCATGGTAATATACAAAGTCAGAATAATAGGAGAGCATGTATGACGCGATGCATGGATGTAAATGAGGCAAAACATGTATGTCAAGATAGAAGAGTCTGGCGTTCGGTTCTCTCTGCCTCCCTCAAATAGGGAAACGGCGTGATGGTATGTATGTTATTTCGCATTATGGTAAAAAGAAAATAATAAAAATAAGTACCTGCATAGAAAAAAATAATGTGAACTTATACGATGATACCAAATTTATTGGATCGATTTGTCAAAGACGGTCCTATATAGAAAATGATGATTTGACGAGCGTAGGCTCCATCCTCTGTCATAAGATTAAAGAGGAAGAAAACATGAAGTTATGGGTCGTATTGCAAGTTATCTGAGAAAAATATAAGAAAGAGGTAAGGTCCCGTAGTGCGAGAATACTGCTTACGGGATTTCAAGCTTTTCTTACATTATTCTTAAATAACTCCTGTAATACGACCCTATAAGTCGGTTGATAATAGGCGAAATTAGTCATCAAATTCATTGATGTATTCGAATAGTACCGAGTTCATTCCTGTACAAAAAAGTGTTTTTTACTATCTTGATACTTTGTGGCTATTACTTTGCGACTCATTTTAATTTTCAGTGTATTTACCACCAAAAAAAAATATACATAAAAAATATTTATCCTTTCTTAGATCCAAACTAAAAACTGTCTACACCGGGAATCGACCTTTGGTTCAGCAGTCAGATATCAAACTAACTGAGCCACGAAGGCTGACGAAATGACGGAAAGAAAGAAAAAAAGCCCCTATTTCCACAATGCCCCTGAGTCAAATCGAAAACGCTTAACGATATCGCCAAGCGCTATTTTTTTTGTATGGGATTTGACGTTTGTTGTTTGTTATTGTAGAAAAAAAATCTGGCCACATGATTCATTATAACAATTCGATTGCTTCATGTTCCAACGATTTTACACACATATTATTACGTACGAAATTAAAAATATTTTAAAAACAAACGATTGTCAAAAATCATTTGTGACACAATCAAATATAAATGAATACACAAACGCAATGAAAATCGACATATATAATGCAAGTAATCATGTTTATAGACTGAGACAATACTAGTTTGTCAGTTGCGTGTGCTGTCTAACAAGTTAAAAAACGATAAATTTATTAAATGACGTGCATTTCAATTGCATTAGTTTAACAGTTCCTTAATTTAGCAAGTTCCATCACTTAGTTGGTTATGCCTCGTTTCTTGTCGAATTGCACAATTTTTAACCGACTTCCAAAAACGGAAAGGATATCAATTTGACGTAAAGTTTTTTTTATACATTTTTGTATATGTTCAGCGAATACTCTTTATTCCGTTGTCTGATTTCGTTGATTCTTTTTTTCATTACAAAGGGGGTAGACTTCAACAAGCCAGAATTTGCGTGTGACAGTTTTACATTGCGCAGATCGCCGTAATTCCGTAAACACCACGAAGCTGAATGTCAAGCGTACAATCAACCACAATGTGAAGAATCGAATGTTATCTAATGTTTTTCAGAAAAATAAGGTTAAAATATTTCATTTAGAAAATTGTATATCACAAAAACATAATAATAAAAGTGTTATATACAATTATTTAAAGGTACATATTATGAAATTAATCACTGAATTGAAAAATACTCTTTTACATATGAAGTCAAAAAAGTAGATAGCGTTATAAAATTTGTAATAGCACAATCACAATACTCACGAATATTTTTACTAATCCCTGTATCGTAAATAAATAAAATATATATAAACACTTAAATGGAAGATTCTAGGCACGCCCCAGCATTTTCCCATAATATTGTCTCTTCAAACATTAAAAATAAAAAAAATAAAAAAATAATTATAAACACTTCCTTGCACCTTGTGAGTAATAAATTTAAATAAATTTCTCCTCTGCTGGGAATCGAACCCAGGACGCCCGCACTGAAACCGAACGGCTCACCAACTGTGCCACGGCGTTCGGCTAATTTCATCATATTTACATTCGTGCACTGTCTCATACATGATGGCACTGTCTCACTTATATGGGTTCGGTTTATTTTTTGCATCAAAATATTATTAACATTGTCATGCCAAACTCTCCATCAGCGAGTCTTTTAGATAAATTTAGTTTCACTTTTCATTACATTTATTTAGGCATCGGCTTAGAATAGTGCTTCCACTCATTTATGTCACAAATGATTTCGGGTGTCTCGTAAGAGTCGGGTAATCGAAAATACAACAGGGGCAAGTCCGTTCAAATAGTGAAATCTAAACCCCCATGACTACCTATGTATATCATGGATATAATAATCATATGTTCTATAAGTTGAGTATCATATGTTCTATGAGTTTTATAATTTCTTATGATATTATAGAACTCCATATGGTAATTATATACATGATTATTGGTAATCATAACTTGTCTCTCTCTTTTCAACAAATGTTGGGAAGAAGGACACACTCCCTCAGACTGGAGAAATGCAGTCGTGGTACCTTTGTATAAAGGTAAAGGATCGAAGCTCGACTGCAAAAACTATAGAGCCATAAGTTTGCTAAGCGCAGTTGGTAAGATGTATGCAAGGATCCTGGATCAAAGAGTACGAAAGGTTACAGAGAGCAAGATTTGGGATGCTCAAGGGGCTTTTGTTGGCGGCAGAGGATGTATAGACCAAATTTTTTCTTTACGTATGGTCACAGAAAAGGTTTTGGGTAAAAACCAAAAACTTTTCTGCGCATTTATAGACCTTGAAAAGGCCAATGATAAAGTTGTAAGAGAAAAACTATGGAATATACTATCGATGTACGGAGTGAAGAGTAAGCTGATACGTGCAATCGCTTCATTATATGAGAACAGCAAAGCATGTGTTCGTGTTAACGACACAACAACAACTTGGTTCTCTATAAATAATGGCGTTAGACAGGGGTGCGTGTTAAATTGTCCCCTTGGCTCTTTAATCTCTACATTGATTTCTGCATAAGAGCCCTTAAGTATGAAAGTAAGGGTCTGAAACTGAGTACTGTAACAGTACGTGATCTGATGTATGCAGACGACAAAGTATTGTTAGCAGAAAGTATGGAAGAGTTACAGTATCTTGTAAGTATGGTATATGAAGGATGCATAGAAAACGGACTTAAAATGAATGCCAGCAAATCAAAGGTAATGGTCTTTGAAAAGAGTGAAAGCAGAACAGTGTGTCAAATAAAAGTAGAGAATGAATGGCTTGAACAAGTCGACGAGTATGTCTATCTGGGTAGTATGTTCCAACGGAATGGACGGCCTGATAAGGATATTGAAAGAAGAGTTATGGCAGGAAACAGAGTGAATGGAGCAATTAGACCAGTTATGAATGATCGCAACATATCAAGAGACGCTAAAGTTGCCATTCATAACGCAATCGTAGTGCCAACCCTGACGTATGCAAGTGAGACCTGGACATGGCAGAAGTCGCACGAAAGCAGAATAAATGCAGTTGAAATGAGATCGCTTAGAAGAATTTGTAACAGAACGATGTATGATAGAGTTCGGAATGAAGATACAAGGAAAGAATGTAAGATAAAGAAAGATGTAATTAACAGAATGAAAGTTAACACATTGAGATGGTTTGGCCACTTGGGGAGAATGAACGAAGAACGCCTGACGAAGAAAATATACAAAGCTGACAGGAACGGAATAAGAGGTCGCGGGCGCCCAAGAAAAGGATGGCACGACCATGTAAACGATATTTTGAAAGATGGAAATGTAAGAAGCATGAACAACAGACGAACATGTATAAGACGATGTATGAATGTTGATGAGGCGATGAATGTGTGTAAAGATAGAAGTAAGTGGCGTTCGGTTCTCTCTGCCTACCCCGTGAGGGACATGGCGTGATGGTATGTATGTATGTATGTATAACTATTCGGTAAATGTGGTAACCCTCCCAACCTTTTCCTCTCCCAAAAATATTGCTACCTGCATGAGTAGTCAGCTGTATATACAATCGTCTTAAACGTCACTGACAGTTGAAGAAGTAAAATAGTTTCAATACGCTCGAAATATACCTATGTACATACATATTTCGTGTCCTTTCGTGTTGATTAACTAAATACTACGCGCCGTGCGCCCTTTTAATATACCCAAACCGTGTTTGGAAGTGATATGTCTTTCATCAATATTTTGTGTTGTGATACAAGAGGTAGGTATAGTGAGTGCTTTCCATGATGACCTCCCAGACGGAGGAAGAAATTCGCCACCAGGTAGGAGCAATATTCCCTTCTCTCTGTATCCAACAATAAGGGTTTTGATTTCACCGTTTGACAGGACTTGCCTCCCTAGTAAAATAACACATCATAAAGTTCAGTAATGAGGTTCACCACCCATTCTGAATTTTACCATTTTAGGTGTGACGAGATTAGTGTGTGGGCATACACTCGTACTTCCTTTCATAAGGTTAAGCGCACCCGCAAACCTGTCGCTGGTTACCACAGATTGTGGGATATGATGTGATAGTAGGAATGAATGAATGAATGAAATATACATTAGACTTTTGGCATGTCTCATTCACTAAGTTACAAGAACAAAATCATTAGTAGGTACGATTGCATTAAATAAAATACATTTATATCTATGGTTTTCGTACCCATTTAATTATTACAATCCATGAATGGTGTCAACCATAAGAACGTGTTTGTGTACCTGACAATAGTGTCCTGAACAATTTAAAACATGTTGTATGTATGTTAACCTATATTCAGAACAATTGGGACACCAGAGTAGCCGATGAGAAATCTGATATAAAAATAAACGAAATACATACATCTACGTTCATTCATTGGAAACAGGCTTCATTCATTGCTTCGAAACAATTTTAGTTGGAGACATGTTTCTAAAGAACATTTTATCTAAATTAATTTAACATATTAATAAACGACTTTTGCATATAATCAAGAGTGAGTTAATTAAAACTTTCTTTTACGTCAAGTATTAATCATGTTTTTTTATTGATATTTTGTTATTTATAAAAAAAACAAAATAAACAAATTCATTATACCAATAAAAAAAAATACTACTTTAAAGAATACTTATCTTTCTGTGCTGGAATTATGCAATCGATTTTTACTTAACGTTCCATACATACAGTAAGCGCTCTGAAATTTGCAGGATTTGTGTATTACCGATGGCACTGTTTCCATTTGATATTTTGATAAATAATAGTAATAAACACGTATTGCACAAAACCAGGAGCATTTTAATAAATTTAAAATGTTGAAAAGACTATCTTACTCTTTTTTTAATTAGAAAATGAATATGTCCTTGTTAAACAAGTACATATACTTATCTTAACGCTGTTTTTTGTCCAAATTAACCTAAATAAATAAATAAATAAATATACATCTTCCTACGTTCCCTAAAATAAGCAAATAAATGCTTGTGCTTAGGTGAACGAAATCGGTTGAGGCAGGATTCGAACTCGCGACCACTGGATTACTAGCCCAGCGCGCTAACCGCTCTGCCACCGACCCATCTAGTTGCATTATATATTAAAAAAAAGTAACTAAAATATTAAAATAAATAACTAAATTGGTATTTTTACCAAACTTTTGTAGATTATGTTTAAAAAAAATGGTGTGAAGACTAGGCTATCCAGGCTGAGGCTGTTCCGTGGTGCTAGAAAATTTAGTCGCATTATATAATATACCTACATATTTATAACAAATAAATTAGTTGGTATGTACCACATAATTTTTTTACTCTATGAAAACTGATGTATCATAAATGTATGATGATGCATAAATGTATTTATGTAAGTCGAGAATATTCTTTATAATCCACTTATTTAGAAAACATATTATTTGATTGAAGGTTACATCAATAGAATAATTTGCACGAAAAGTTACGTCTGTTTCACATGAAACAACATATGTATCGAGGTGTTTTTTTACTAAACATTAATTTGCATTTCTCGGAGAAAGAGTGTCTTATACATATAAGAAATCGAAAACAATTTAGTTTCGTACAGTAAATATAAGAGGATGAACGATTCCGGAACCGAAAATGGTTTAAATGATGGTTAAAATTGTGTTAATATTATTTATCGGCAAAAACTCGATGATTTTCGGCAGAGTGAAGGACGGTTTGTACATCTACCAACCAAGCAAAAAACCCAAAATAATTCAATCAATAATTTAAAGTCAAAACAACAATAATTTAATAAAGTCATACAATTGATCGCATTGCTTTTTTGTTATGGTCTATGAAACAAATAATTATTACCTACGTCTTCTGAAGGAATATTTTCAGAGTACAGGGGTAGAATATTCATGTAAATGCCCCCCTTAAGAGTCTGTAGTAGGCTAAATAGTAAATTTTGAAAATATTTTCCCCAGTATCCTCAAATAATTCGTATTTGAAATAAAGAAAAGTTAATTTTTACATATGTATTCTATTGTGTGAGTTTTTTTTAATATTTGAATTGATTTAATACTTCTCTTATAGTTTTAAAAGTACAAGGTTTATGAAGTAAATTTTACTTCAATCGAAAGAGAATATGAAAAGTTACTATTTTAATTACCTACTATTCCTGCAAATTAAAAAAAACTCAAATTTTTACCTTTTTTCACGAAATAATATTGTGTAACAAAGATTAGGTGATATACAATATTTTTCGTGTTTCATAATTTGTGTACATCCGTAAGGCCAAGGTATACAAAGGGTTTATAAAGAATGTGTAATTAAAAAGAATGTGGCATTGGATATAAAAAAGAGTGAGTGTTGCCACTCATTCATCGCCTCGACGACATTCATACATCGTCTTATACATGACGAGCATGTATGTAAAAAAATGTATAAATATGAGTGAGGCGATGAATTTACGCAAAGACAAGTGGTGCTGGGTTTTCTCTGCCTAGCACATAAATAGGGACATGGTGTGATGGTGTGTATGTATGATATTTGTTTAATGAACACTGCACGTGCTTCGTCTTAAATTTATCAAAAAATGTTACCATAGATTTAAATTATTAGTTAAATTAAGGTATTTGGTTCGCGTGCCGACAGGTTGTCTCGGTTGAAGAAAATAATACCGTTACCGGTCCCCACAACGACTTGTTCCACAATGTTCGAGAATTATCAATTAGAACTACGTCACCAGAGGCTGCCGAAGCGATAGTATGCCGATTGTTGAAATGGGACAATGATTATACACAATACGATTTTAAAATAACCAAATTTTTACTTGTCACTGCTACGTAAAAGTGGAATAGATACATAATTTCGCAATTAATATTAGGTACTTAGATAGAATATCGTGAGGAAATATACATATATCGGAAATACACATATTGCTTAGTTGGTTAGATATCTAACACCCAAGCCAAGGGCACCGGGTGGAGACAGTTTTGAATTATGTTTTCAGTGTAGATCTGTGAGACGATAAATATCGCAAGTCCAGAATGTGGCAACTTGTTATTGGGTGCGTATTAAATTAATATTTTACATAGTAGGTTAGTTACCCGAGAAGCAATATAAAATAATAATAAAAAAATATTCTGTGTATTTTTCACACAAGTAAACATTTTTGAAAAATATTCAAAATTATTCAAAAATCATGATTGAAAAATATTCAAAATACTTCGTGGATATTTTTCACGATTATTTTGTGGTATACTTCGAGATTTTTTTTTGACAATTGATTACATTTTAAACCGTCATTTTACACATCCCAATGAAGAGATTCGAAACGATCGATAATACTGTATTTGATGCTCTCTTTTCGTTTGGTCGATCACTTCTGAGCCACCCTGAATAAGAGGGCATATAATCCTAAAAATCTTATTTAAAAAACAAGTTTTACAAAATAGTTAGTTTTTTAAAAATATTTTCAACATTTCTATAGTTAATTATCGTCACTCAATTTTATAATTCACCATAAATTACCATAAGAACATTATTTAAAATATCCTTTCTGACAACATTTTAGACTTCCAAAAACAAGATTAACATGTACACAAAATAGTTTATACCATAAAGGTCTCAAAATGTATAATAGTTTACTTCCAAACAAACCACAAGTCTTGTCACCTTTCGTAGGCTAGGTGCTGAATTCATAGTTAACTTACTATTAATGTTCTCCATAGTTTTAAATGATGTTTTTATAATTTAATGTCATAATTTTACCATACTTATTTGTTTCCAAAATATTTATTTTTTCTATTTTTTGTTATATTATTTTTTAGATATATTATTTTTTATATATGTTTTTACATCTAAATAAAGTTTTCTACTACTACCAATACCTTCACAATATGTGTTACTATGGAACGGGAATTGTCCTGTAGGTTTGTTCTTAAAATACAAAAATTCTTTAAAAATGGGTTCACGATAATTTAAATCACGTAGGTATAAACCCTTTTTAACCCACGCGATAGTTATCCTTACTAACACGTAACTTCATGGTGTATTAGAT